>OX424560.1:13118484-13718484 GCA_949152475.1 Terebella lapidaria
GGTGCTTGGTTGTTTAAACAATTGCATTAGGTTTCCGGTGGACAAATCTCGGCGCGGAATTAACCTCATTCCATCCTGTTCACATACAGCTTGTAGTTATGGCTAGAAACTGATGACAATGGTCGAACCTTTACGAAGTGGATGGATGAGTGAAACCAAGCTGAAATGTAGCCGTTTACTGTATAAACAGACACGAGGCGAGATGGAAGCCATTAATGAGCGTAATATGTTTTCTTTTGGGGAGATAATGACAGTGTGTTGAAAGGGACACACTGATTCGTCCCAGACTGTGTATCACCTCTTCTCGAGGGTGCGTGATACAGTCATAAATTTGGAGGGTTGTGCTCTGTCATTTTGTTACACGTCTGGATTATATATTAGTTCATGTGATCTATGTGGCATTTGATGACTCATATAATTACGGAGGATTGATTTGGCCAGGGCTTAATCGATATAGAACGTATCAAGATCAATATCAAATTCAAAGGCCGTCAGGGGAAGGGGAGCAAATGGGGACAAAACTGTCAACTTCAGGAAGGTGTCAACTAGTTTCGGTGGATCAAGTACAGAGTGAATCTATTGAAATTGAATGGATGAGATATGAAGGTAACGCGACATGTGAATGAAAATTTCAGGATGATATAGCCACTAATTGGTACATTAAGTCCTTCAATGGTGTACAAAAATGACTTGTATTAATCATTATTGATAGAATCTTGAGGAGTGACATGCTGCTGATATTCGTTGCTCAGTACCTTTGGTGACAATAAAAAAAATACACTTCGAAACAGAATATGATATGACGTGATATCATCATGCATTTATCCCAGTGTAAATTGTTTTTATTACCTCATAAACAAAACAGAAACAGCTGACTAGTCGTAAGAGTAGGCGCATTTGTTTTCCTTGAGTCATCGATAGGCATGCAGCACCCAGAGTTGTTTAGCAACTCATGAAATGCATATGCATATTTCGCGGTTGTGATTATCGAATGTATAATATTTTGAATGTAAAAGTATCAATAACCAGTCTTTTCACTATTTAGCCAAAAAGAATTTGTAATTTACGAGGAGATGTATTTTAGCACTGAGTCCAGTTTTGAGAATTCCCATTGATCTCCCTTATTTCACTAGCAGGACACTCACAAGAATGACACTGATTGTTATCTGCATTCGTTTACTTGGAAAACACATTTTAGTATGTGAAATTGGTGGATTAAAAACAGTCAGGGACTGCGATGGAAACGAGCACGAGAAACGTTCTAGTTTCCTGGTCCTGGTAGGTTGAAGTTGGTTCTGTTTGCTGGAGAAGGTATATTTAGTTTGATAATGTGATTGGCGTGTATTGAATTGGAACAAGTGTAATGTTTGATCCAAGTGCATATCGAACACAAAGGGAAGATGCATAACCTTCACGGTACGGACTCCAGTGACAGATCCATGATGGCAAAGAGGTTAAATGTTTTAAGTTTCATGCGCGAAGATACATCGAAAGTGAAGTTGTTGCGATATATAAAGTGGAGAGGGAAATGACTGTATATTCCGATTCTGAAAACTGACACAGCAGCTCCAGTCTTCACGAAAAGCACGGTACGAAATATTCCATTATTACCAAACATACATGTAAGTATGTGATGCAAGTAAACGTAACGATATTTCATTGATATCACTGCCAAGAAGTGGGAATCATATCCTTGTCAACATGGCATTCTTCCTATGCATACACATTGTGTGTCATAAATAATTCCTTTGAAATGGCACTTCATTTTAACGACTCGATCTGCACGGTTGATCTTCATGTTGAATAATTTATCTGTCAGTAGCAAAGTTGTTGGAACATATTGTAGAATGTATCATACAGATTGTGAGGACAATAATATAATATATATTATAAATATTATGGTAGGTGCAAAGACCATGTATCAAGGATCATGTATCATAAATGACCGATGCGTTGCCTTGTCCGTGGTGTAAATCAGGAAAAATATCTTTAATGCTTCAATAATGGCATCCGATTCCATGTAGTAAATATATATATCGTTATTAACTAGATAGATTATTTTGGAAAATCATCACTCAGAAACCAAGATAAACAGAAAATAGTGTATGCAAGTATATCAGTCTGCTACCCCACCAATTATTCAGAGGGCATCCCAGAACGGATCACCACTGACATTGAGCACCGTAATTATTGTCAATAACATTTCCATTTATACCATTTTGCCAATTACACAACCTGAACAAGTCAACATCAACATCCTGGAATATTGTCTGTGTTTTAAATGGCATGCCACGATACCATCGTGGAGAACATAGAATGTCTTCTTGCTTCACACGTGACACTAGCAAAATATCACAATGTTATATATAATATTAAAAAAACCATTCCAAGGTTCAACAATTCTTACCAAAACGAACACATGCATAAGTGTCAATCTGCTGTCTGTCGTATCATTAGCAGGGACCAGAATTACATTTCGTTATTTGTTAGAATGAGATAGCATGATGCATTATGTTTCCCGTGGACCTCATTTCAACCCATTTGCATCAGGTTTGTAGCTGTGACTAGATACTGATGACAAGAGCCATAGCTAGACAAAAATCAACGGATCTGTGGAATCAAGCTAAAATCAAGCTGAAATGAAGCCGCTTATTGCATAAACAGAGACCAAGCAAAATGGAAGCCAATATTGAGCATAGTTGTTTTCCCTGTGCGGTACAATCACAGACTTCTTGCATCACCCCACATTATTATTTTGCATAAGCGACCATTGTAATGTAGTTTTGCATAAAGAATGAACTGCTGGTTGTGATGTTTATAAAATTGAAACCGCCCACAGGCCATCATTTCTGAACACAACTAAATCTCTTTCCTGCAAATTGGCAAACTTTGTAACTTTACTTTGAAGTCCACTGCCGCCAAAAGTGCACGATTTCAGCAGGCATATTGATACAGAAATTATGATATGGGGCCCACAGACTCATCTAAAACTGGTTGTTAGCTCCACTAAACACTAACAGTCACACATTTGGAGTGTTTAACTTTGTTATGTTGCTCGATATGGGGCCCAGGATCTAACTCAACTGCATTATGTGTCTACTCTGTCAGTGTGCCGAATCTATGTTTTCATGAAAAATAATCGAGATTTGAAATGTGTACACATATATACATAGGAATAGCAGACGATATAAAAACCTATTTATATATGGTATGATGACTCAATGACTTGAACCGTTTTAATGATCCTAAACGGCATGATTTGCTTGTTTGTTGCATATTTGAAGGTTTTTGTCTGCAAAATTACACAATTTTGAATGGCGCAGTACAAATATATTCAGATGAATATTTTCAAAATGTCAACGACATTCCGTTTTTCAGTTGTCCACGAGACATGTATAATTGTCCTGCGATTTGCACCAAACTATCATAAACTGCACGTCTTTAATACTGGGATTTGATATATATGCAGTGTTACTTCAAGCATTCAACCCACCGCTCATGCAGTGTCAGTAGCTTTATGTTCCATGACCCTCGAATCATCCATCAATCATACCGTCAAGTAGAAACACTGCTGATCAGGAAGTCGAACTCATGAGCACGGTTGATAAAAAATACCCTCCCGAAACCTAACCAATGAATGATAACATTTCAAGTTGACAAGTTGTCACCAATATCTCATTAGTTCTCCTATCCAGCTCCTGGACACATCCAGATAATTAATGGTACTGTTACTGACATCAACAACATGTTGTCATATTGCTTATATACCAAGTGGTGCATGGTTTTTTTTATCACACAAGCGAACAACAACAAGTGACAAATTATCGATTCTCCCTGACTGTTCCATAGAAGTGTCTCACACTGTTTCCTAGAAGTGTGAATGTTCATGAAAATGTTCATGGAACCTAGTCGTTCATAGCTTTTAATAGTTTTGGATTATATTCATGTACTTCATGTAAATGAATCACCTCTAACTCATCATTCGTGAAGCACATACACGTAAAATCATTGAAATTATTGATTTCATTCCCTTTACCATGTTTACTGATATTGAATTTTAAAGGACACATGCAGTGGAAGTGTTAATCAATTAACAGGATATCTATTTTTCGGTAAAATATGTATTGTTGTGAAATATCACATACGCAAGGTATATACAATACATACGATGAAGCGAAATACAATACACGAACAGAATAATACAGTTTCAACATTAACAGGATGTCAATTATCCCTGATGCCCGCAGTGTTCTATAAAATGTACCAGTGAAATGTCATTTATTTCTCGGTTCATGCTGTAGTTTCAAATTGTACATGAAACCTGGTGATTAAAAATTGAGCTCTCAATTAATTGAGCTCTCCGAAAACATCATGTAATTACGCCTATAGTATGCACAATTCTTGGAATTTATTTATTATTTTTTCATTACTTATATTGCGATATATCAAGTGGTCGAATGACATATTTGAGTACTTCGTGAGTATTTAAAAGAAATAGTACCGTTATTTAAGACACGTTTGTGCAGGAGACAGATAATGTCATCGTACCATCGTGCCATCGCCTTCGACAAAGGTTGCTCATTATGTGTATATATGGACATAAAACACACGCCATTTCTGACCACCAAACCAGCATTAAACACGTCAATCACAACATAAACTCAACGTTGTGTCATTCTATATCCAATTAAGTACGTTCAACATGGCGTTTTGCCTCCAAAATATGTAAAAAAAGTGATATTAGTCTGATCTATTGTTGATGTATTGGCTAGACGAAATGGGATGAATATAATAAAAAAAGGTTCTCCATGAGTGTAAACACACGAATAGGACATTAAAATGTGCAGGAAGAGTGTATCGCTTCATGCAGTATGTGTGATATATCAGCATGCATATACGGTTGCAAAATAATAAAACACCCATCCATAAGGTAATGTGAAATGCCCATCCACTCTGCCTCTTTGTTTTGTGGATGTCTTTTGTAATGTAATTAGAAAGCGTGTAAAGGTTATGAAATTTAGTGTATGGACTTATACATATTGTGTATAGAGTGTCTCATGTTAATAATTTAATATTATCAACAGAGTCCTACATTGGCTATTCATCCACATGTGATGCCTTTGGTACGTCGTAAAAAGTGTACAATCCACATTGAAGATTACACAGTCAGCATTGGATAGTGGACGTGAAGTATTTTAGCTGGCGACCAGAAGCAGAGTTGAGTACCAAAATATCCCAGTAAGTGAAACTTATCATAAACTTAACATACTATCATCATGATATTACGTACTACTGAATGCTTTGTTGTCACGTGTTGTGTCGAACATTGATTTTTGTCGGATTTGCAACTTCGACATAAAAAAACGTACACAATTTAAACTCCGGATTCGATTTAGGCAGATGTTGAGTTTTCTGCCAGAGTGCCAAATAGCCGAAGAGGTTCAGCATGGTAATCACATACATGATTCAATATCTCCCCTTCCAAGACGTCATACAGCTGTCCCACTGAAATCAATACTAGGAAGTTGCCTACAGACAGATATAGGAACACGAACGATATCTTAATTATGGTGGTATGTTATTATGTCATAATTGATCATTTAACTGCAGGATGGCTTTGCTTGTACCGGGATTATATGTAACCGTATCATAATCAGACGTGAGCAAGACACAACTACTAGCTGTATGATGTCGACCATTGTTTATGGCAGAGCAACATGGTGTCTTCGAGGGCAAGCAGAGGAAACCACATTCGATAAAAAAATACAGCGAGTTTGAATAATCTTTCCATACGCGTTCGTTATTTAGTACATATAATGCATGTACCATAAACTGAATAAACCACAAACTAAAGACATTGGGGTCACGTTTGATAATACAAGATCCAAGAAAATGTGTCGCATATGATACGTAGGTAGATCTATCATGCAACTTCATGTCCTTTATCTTGAAGAATTATAATTGGGCTATAGTAGTTTTGTACATCCAATTCATCAGGGAACGAAGGCGAAAAAAACGCCTGCATTTCATATTCATTTATAAACTCGCAAGAAATAATATCCAACACGATGAATAAATAATACAAAAATGGGCAACATTTCTTTGAGATTCCATCCAACATAATATTTTTTATCTGTACTCCAGTTGCCCACTTGATAAAATGACAAGATACATTAGTGTCAATCTGAAAATCATCTTATCGCTTAAACAGATAGAGACACCTAGAAAATATACCGAACTGAAGAGGCCGACACTCTGATCCTAGTAACTCATTAGAACATATGATGTATTACGGAACATAAGAAAAATTCGGAACTGGATTTAAGTATCCCGTAGTTGACCTCGTGATGTTGAGTTTTCTTTCAGAGTACCATGTAGTCGAGAAGATTCAGCATGGTAATCACATACGAGATTCAGTATCTCAACTTACAAGACGTCATACAACTGCCCCACTTTGATCAACACCAGGAAGTCGCTAACGGACAGGAATATGAATACTAATGATATCGTAATTATGGTGGTGCATTATTATGTCATGATTGATTATTCAATGGACGGATGGCTTTGCTTGAACCGGTATTATATGTAACCATATCATAATTAGATGTGAGCAAGCCACAACTATTAGTTGTATGATGTCGACCATCGTTCATTGCAGAGCAATATAATATATGATAAATGGTGCCTTGGGGGCAAATTGAGGAAACCACATTCGACAAAAATACAGCGAGTTTGAATAATCTTCCTAAAGTTGTGTATCAATACATGTAGTGCCTGTGGCATAAACTGAATCAGTATAATAAAATGGATACCGCTATTTAATAATTTGTAAATGCATAAAAGTCACGTTTAATAAACATGATCCGAGTCTGAAAAAATTTATATGAAACGTAGGTATCATGTAACGCCATGTTCATTACTTTTGATGAAATATAATTGGGCTCTAGTGGTTTTGTACATCCAATTCATCAGGGAACAAAGAAAAAGAAGGTCTGCATTTCCATTCCATTTTCATTTCGTAAACTACCATGAAATAATATCCAACATGATGAATATATAATACGACAATGGACCAAATTGTCTGATATTCCAACTGACAGAATATTTTGTATCTGTACTTAGGGTCATTCTAAAATCATCTTATCACTCTGATATAAACGATACCTTGGAGATGTTCTGAAATGTATTTATCATATTATGATTTAAAGAGGCCGACACTCCAATACTAGTAAATAAATAAAGAATATTTTATGGAACATAGACACAAAATCAGACAATTATCTTTATATATACACGAATGAACGAATAGAGAGCATTGCTTATTTTAACATACGATTGTGTAGTATACAGCATTGCATTATTAATAAATGGCACTGCAAAGGATGAAGTACAAAAACGGCACTGTACAATTTGTGATGAATTAGTAACTGAGCATATCTCGTTCCTCGTCATAATTGATGCTTTGAAAAAAATATCCTTATTAATTGCAGTATAAAATTACATTGTCTGTGTTACGTAGAACACTACATATGATATTTCGCAAAATGATACCACTCATGTGGGTCTTCTTTCACAGACAAGTTGACTTATGAAGGGCGTGTAATCAGATGTTCTACTCCATGTACAGTCCACTTTGGTACCAACTAGCTACTAATTGTGCTCCCGAATTCCGTGCTGAGTTGCTTCATAACGTGACAACGCTTACTTCATACGGGTGGGTTATGTCCTGCGGGGCTACATTTCTCTTGTATACGATAATGATATATCGGCAACTGGATACAAATGTGCAGTGGCCCCGTTGGCCCTGTCGGAACTTACACAAGCCGCGGTACTTACGGTAGGGCTTCCGGTCCTTACGCCGCAGCTACACCCGATAATTATAGATAATCCTCACTGTGGCCCTTGTTCCAATTCAAAGTGGTGATTGTTATTCCTCAAAGGCGTGGTGAGTGTTAGTTGTGATGTCACAATGTATCATGTTATCAATCAGTGTAGAAATTGATTCAGCTTAATGTAATAGTCATTAACCATGTTTATTAGTCAAGCTGGTTCGATTCAGTTGACTATGTTGTATGCATGATTCGTAGTTCGTTTTAAAATAATATTCTTGACATATGTTCAACATCGTCTTTGTGACACTACGCTGACATATGACATGAAAATTCTCCTGTGGGCTTTGTACCTGGCGCAGACCTTTGACATTTGTCTTTCCAGTGTCGGCGTTGTCGATTAGGAAATTACTACAATTAGATTTGTTGTCGATTCCAATCTGGCAGCTAATTACAAGGTGGGTGGTTGCTGAATTATTTGTGTGGTTGAAATAGTCCAGTAAACAGCTCGGTTCATATTTGTATACAGTCATTTATATACTTCCAGTTACAATGCAAAGAACGCTATCTCTCAATTGAATTCCAGACAGCTTCAAACATTTAAACTTCATCATTTCATCCTTTCCTTTCTTGTGAATGGATTTAATAATGTAATCTACATTGTGTATGTTTCGCAACAAAATGTGTTCCTTGCAAGAATTTTCTCAGTCGGATGGTCAATAATAGCTCTAAAAAATAAATTTGGTGACAATAATTCGATTCAGGTTTTGGCAATTCTGGAACAGAATTCAGCAGATATCAACAGATCACGATTGAAAATAATGACTCATTTTAAAATATAAAATTAGTTTGGCTCGTAGACTGGGGTTATTAAGGGCAACACACAAGTACATGTATGAGTACACAAGAGGGACACCACGATACATGTTTGTGTATGTTTCATTCTCATTACTTGATACGCTTGAACGTTCCAGAATGCCCAAACATTTGCGTGGTAAGTTATTTTTTACATAATTACAAGGTTTAATACTTTTTTCTACAATAAATTAATAAATCATCATGGTGTCCCTGAAGCATTTGTGAAATTGACATATGAATGTGTGGGCACGAGTTACGCTGGGTGTACAACTGTTGTTTATCACAAGTTATGAGCGGTTAGCTGGTGTGTGACGACCTTTTTCGACGGGTGATTTGTTCTGTTGTTTGGATATTGGTCATCGATCACAAACTGTCACCGGTTTGTGAAGAGAAAATGGCAGAAGTGAAGGATGTACAGATGCTTGACTGGAATGTTAGTGCTTGTTTGTAATAGAATGTTATTTACCGGGGGTATTTCATATTTTTTGTTTGCTTTGCTATACACCAATCGATTGAAGTGAATCCACATGATGATTAAAACAGCTGATCGCAGAGACAAAAAGCACTATAATATGACAGGTGCCCCATTGTGCATGTTGTGTTTACAGTCTACTAATTAAACATTTAAACAAACGATAATCGAATATCCAGATCGTGTTCTACTCGAGTCTTTTGCATGCCAATTTACACCAACCCGATGGAGAATGTCAAAATAATAATATATGACAATATTAATTTCACCATATTTCGAATGACATCTAACAACATAATTTCCGAGACCTACTCTAGACTAATACAAATTCATACGATCCATACATTATCCCACATTATATGACTAGGTTTATGTAAAGAATAACTGCACTCATAATCCATGGGATCATATAACATAAATATGCATTTATATAAATATGTATTTACTCCTAAGTGTAAATATAGCGGCCACAGATAAATAAAACGTGATTACTCCTGACTGGTGTCGATCAGCACTTGATAAATCACTACAAATTTATTGTGATGCATCTTCGCTCCAAAAACGTGGAACAATTGACCTTGTATTCTACATTAATCTGTCACTGGGTATTCAGATTTTGCCGAGTGCTTGTATTTCTTGTACTTAAATACAATTTCTCAGTGTCAGACGATTTTGCTTCTTGTATTATAATAAATCGTATATACCATTATTCAAAATGCCCCGTTGGACATGATGTTTTTACTTGGTGTATGACGACCTTGTATAACCTGTTATTTCCTCCATATTAGCGTGATTGATCACGAACTGTCACCATGAGTGAAATATTGAAGAAAATATAACAGCAAAAAGTTACTCGAACCAGAACTCCGAATCCCAAAACATAATGTAATGAACAATATTGACGAATCAAGCCACCAATGTCTATTAAAGAAAGATACAATGCATGTGTTAATCGAGGGTCAGGGATTAGTTTTGTTCATTCAGGTAATGACAAATTGACTTTCGGAATGAGAATTGTAATACTCTATAATGTAATAGCGAAAGATCCAAGTTTGTGATGAGTTGTTTCCTTTCAGTGCCATTGATTTTCCGTGTCAACTTTATTCTTCTAACGCATAGCTTGCAAAAACGTTTGACTTCATAAATGATTCCTTTGAAGTTGCACTAAGTTTCAAGGCTTGATCGTCATTGTATGTTGAATAATTTATTTTTCGAGGTTATTTTAACATATTACAGTATGTGGCATGTCGTTTTTGTATGACTGAAAAGTAATATAAAACAAACTGGTGAATAAGCTATGGTAGGTACAAGAGTGAAAAAGAAAAGACCAATGTTTTGCCTTTTTAGCTGCGTTAAGCAGGTAAAAGAACTTCCGATAAATTTTACGTAATCCGTTGATAAGTTATCCTCGGAAAACATAATTATACTCAAATAAATAAAATGACAATCTGAAGACAAACCCTTGTATGGTCGTCATTGGCAAACTTACTTTCCTTCATTGGTTTGGGTGAGGTGTTATGTTTTCTGTAAGTATTAGGTTGCATTAGGTGTTCGTGGACGCCGTACAACTCGGAATTAACCCAATTTCAACCTATTTGCATCAGGCTTGTAGCTGTGAATTGATACTGATGACAAAGTCCATACCCAACAAAGCCCATTGCTAGACAAAGTCAACGGATGTGTGAAACCAAGATCAAATGAAGCTACTTACTGTATAAACAGAGACCAGCCGAACTGGAAGCCATTAGTGAGCATATCTGTGTTTCCTTTGTGACGAGATTACTGTCTCCTGAAAGCGACACACTGATTCACCCCAGGCTGAGTGTGGCTTCCACTTGTTGATGTAAAAAATAGCGACAAATTAGGACTGTTGGGCCCTGTTATTTTGCTACCAGACTGAGTTTGGATGGTATCTTTTTGCTAGCTGAGTTAACAAAATTGTTGCCGAGTGGAGGACATTATGATGATCATGGTCTACTTTATGATTCAAAACACTCGGATGATATCAGTTGACATGGAGCGGTTTATTCCCAGGAATAAACTCATCTGCACCACATATCTACTCTATCAGTGTTCAGGAAGTTAATGTAAAAATATTCTAGATGTCAATTATGTACTAAAATATACGATATGGAAACAAATTTATTGTCATATTATGGTATAATAACCAAAGTTCAGTGCGATCATAAATTAGTCACTTTATCTATTATAAACTGAACACGATTTGTTTGTTAGTTGCATATTTCAAAGTTTTGTAAAATATGTTCGTATCGATACATTCAAAATGTCAACAACAATGCGTGCCCTGAGTAGGTCTAGTTAAATTTAATAATCACTATCCTAGATGATACACACCAAAATAAAATAAACTGCACGTCACACTGGGCTATGACCTATAATGCAGTGTTATGTCAAGCATTCAGTCTACTGTTCATTCAGTGTCTGCAGCGTTATGTTTCATGATCCATGAACTATCCATCAACCATACCGTCACGTAGAAACAGTTCTGATCATAGAATTGGATTCATGAACATGGTATGATGAAAATACCGAAAGAAACCTCCCACAAACTGATAAGATTTCAAATTCACACTTCGAATCGTATAAACCCTACGAATATTTGTAAGGTTTTAGCAAGATTGCGGAAGGTACATCGCTTCCACGAAATGCGTGTGTGTTTCAGTGCTTTTGTCACGAAATTCCCATAACCAATGTTGTGTCGAAGTTCCGTGATGTTAATTGATGGATAATGCGTGGTCGGGTTATGTTTTGAATCTGTCAGAGGAGGTTATTGGGCAGAAAGAATGCGTGTTTATAACCCTAACGACACAGCTCTCCGGAAAAGCTATAACCCTAACAATCAACGCGTATAACCGATTTCAAAAGAACAATAGAACCAATGATTTTTTTTTGCATGTTAAATCTTCTGATTTTATAGCACGTAGGAGTGTGGTTCCAACCAAAATAATAACATGGTGAAACAAAACGATGCCATGTATGTTTTTAGATCTATGTTATACATGTAATGTTCGTGGTTATGATTCATCCCCAACTAGTCGGCTGTAGATGTGGTAATACTCCTGTTCATTTAGTAGTATTTATTTTGCAATACTATCAGACGATCTGACGTCATGTTTTTCAAACACACATAAATTTCACATAAATTTTGTTCTATTCACAAATAATGATATTATAACTACATCTCTATGTAGGTATAGCAACAGAAGCAACAAATATATGCCTCTAATATTGCCATGTCTGTACTTAATCGAGACGCGTCAGGGTTGTACACTTCAGAAGAGATCTGAGAGACATCAATTTGCATATTTTCTTTCCCCGAAACCCTCAGATCGACCATGCTCATCTTGCAACTTCAATAGTATAGCTTGTCTGTGACAATATTTTCATAAATTCTAATATATTTATGATATCGTAAAATCCTGCTTTGGTGTAAATCATGAAATTAATTAACAAAGTTGTTCCATGAAGGCACCTCCAAAATACATAAAAGTTTATATAAAAGTATATCATGAAACAGCTCAGAAGTGATCTGGAAGACATCGTTTTTCAAATTTTCTTCGGTTCCCCCCCCCCCCCCCTCACCCCTAAAGTTTTGAAATGGGCTGCTATAGTTATCATCGGAAACATGAAAGTATCAAAAATGAATATTGGCGTTTGACTCACAGGTGAAGTATGCCAAGTCATTTATACGATACCATTTAGTATCACAAAAATATCAGCAAAAACAGTGTAAACGAGTTGGAAAAGAGTATATGTACATTATATACATTCAAACTTGACACTGCTGTTTGCACCAACGAAATAAAACACTTCTCAACAAATAGACACGGCCTCAGACACACCAACGTGTGCTTCTTGGAAGAAATAACTCATTATGTATCAAAGGTAATTAAATTTCCTCGAAATAGCATGAAACGAATCGAAGCTACAAACCTTCCAGACGTCTGTAGGGTTATACGGTTCGGAGTGTGAAATTGGCAGTAAAAAGTAGTTATACTACATGAAAACACGCTTGTTCCTGTATTGATTGTCATCAATTTCCGATCAACTATCACAACCATTTTCTGGACATAAAATGAGTAAGGTGAGCAGAGTGAAGTGAGTAAAGCGAGTAAGGTGAGCAGATGGTGACTAGTGCGTTGACTTCACCCAAGTTTTGACATACGGCTTATACCAAACGGTGCTTGATTAATTAAAAGAAATAGTGTCTACAAAAATATGGAATTCAGCAAAACATATGTTGATGAAGATTTCAGAACCGTGTTAAAATATGCCACCCCGCCCTCTTTCACGGTCAATAGTGATAACTTGTCCAGAATTGAACCTGAACAGTCTGCATGAAGTCTTGTAGTGGATGAGAATTATCGTAGCACGTCGATGAAATACACGGAATCCGCACACTAAAGGAATGTGTACATATATTTGGGGATAACTCAAATTATTCAGCGACCATCCCAGTCTTGACCAACACTGACAAAGTGCATCCTGATTAGGGTCGTCAATATTAGTAAGTAAGTAAGTTATTAGCTGGGATCATTAGCAGGGACCAGTAATACTTTTCTTTCATCATTTCCTTTAGATAACATGTTGCAGTCGGTTTCCTGTGGGCACCTCATAGATCGGAAATAACCTCATTTTACTCTATTTGCATCCGGCTTGTAGCTGTGAGTAGACACTGATGACAAAACCCAGAGCTAGGCAAAAGTCACCGGATGTGTGGAATTCAGCTGACATGAAGTCGCTTACTGCATAACCAGAGACCACGCGAAATAGAAGCCATTAATGAGCATACTTGATTTCCCTTTGTGATATAATCACTGTCTTCTGAGACGAGCAAACTGATTCATCTCAGGCTGAACGTCGCCTTCACTTAATTCAGTCACAAATTTAGTGTTGTGCTCTGTCATTTTCATGCTTGGTGACTTGCATAATTGTTTAACACTCTTGCTACGTTCGAGATACTTAGAAGGTATATTCGGTTCTACTCTCTTATTCAACTCAGTCAGGTCTTCTATTATTCCAATCGATTTGGAGCAGTTCAGTCCCAATTACAGCAGGACGTATCTACTCAAACCGTATCAAGAAAATATCTAGTTGTCCAGTATGCACACATGATGACACATGTACAACGTCTAGCGCTAGAACGGACGCTACCAAAACTAAATCACATATTAATTATGGTGTGATGGCTATAGTTCAGAGTAGTCATGATCGAGCCACATTATATGTTGTTCACTGGACATGATTGACTTGTTGTGTCGTTATATATTTCAAGGCTTGTGATTTTCAAAATGAAACATTTTTGAATGGCGCAATTCAAATACAATGTATGCTCGTATGGACAAAGTTGTCATCAACAAAAGGCTCTCCGGTGGCCACGATGAATATAATTTTCTAGATATAATCTGCACCAAAATATCACACACTACATGTCACAATGGGATAAGATTTATAAGTTGTGTTATTTCATGCATTCAACCCATCGCTCATTCAGTGTCAGTGGCTTTATGTTCCATGACCCTCAAATCATCCATCAATCATGCCGTCAAGTAGAAACACTGCTGATCAGGAAGTCCAACTCATGAGCACACTTGATATATTCCAAAATATAACCATAAAGTGATACAATTTAAAGTTGACAGGGAAAGACGCCCAATATGAAAGGCAAGTTTTATCACATAGATGCACCTTGTTCCTTCATTCTCTGGCTGATCATCAATATCCTATCAATTCTACTAACCAGATTCTTGACATACCCAGATAGATAACAGTGACGTTGACGATATCAGCAATATTTTGTCATATTACATGTGCGTGATGCTTGATCAATCAAAAAATTTCTTGTGTATATAAGAAAATTTGGGGCGGTACCATGAAAGATGCTGATGTTAATTTTATTATCTATAAGATACTGTTCCAAATCCGTGAAATACCAGCACCTACTAGGAACGTTTGTATGTTAATGAGTCCAAACTTTTACCTAAAAATGACAACATTATCGACCTTCTTCTCAAAGAGGCAACACCATTGACCTTAAAACTTCAACTTTCTTGAATATAATATTTACATTCATATTCTGTCTTGCAATTCCCAAATGTACATGACACTTGGTGGTCAAAACCATACTCTCAATAAGTTCGAAATATATTTGCAATTTCTTGTGACAAGCTCTAACTCATCAGACACGCAATTCTTAGAATTATTTCCCTTCCATTTCCAGTAATGTTGTTGAATATCGAATGGCACTATTCCAGCTTATGTGAAGCTAGTTGTTCAGATAACAAGTTTGTGATTGTGTATTGGTGAAATTTCCAATACATAATCACTATCACTATCAATTAACAAGAAAGAGGACGTGTGTTTATAATATAGCAAAGATTGGATGCTGGTCGGCCAACATAGAGATTACGGAATTCAGAGAGATATTATATTAAGTTATTTTTACAATCCCGTTAACTCTGTTTTGGATTTCCCATCATCCAATATTTGTATAATATCCATACACGCCAGTTATTGAAATTGCACAAAAAATACTATTCTTCGTACATGTAGTTATGGTTTCAATGTTGATGAATGAACACACCATCAGTAAAACTCAATTGGTGTGTGTACGTTATAGGTGGGTGTGTTTGTATGAAGGGGGGGGGGGGCTTATTTTTTACTTTTGCAATATTGTTGTTTTCATCCGATAATTCATACGATAAAAATTGTTTTTCCCGAGCAAACTTGTAGGTTAAATATCGAATCAACGCATATTCATAATTTGATCAAAACAATACTATATATCATGTTATAAACACGTGTTGGACCGATTTGCATCTGGCGCCAATAATTTGTCGATTGTCACAAGCTGATCGCAGCGTATCGCAAACATGCCAATATACAGCTGCTATATTGATGAAGATATGGACTTGAGTTCGAAAGTCATGTTGACCTGGAAATCCCCAGACAAACTAAACGTCTAATTTCTAAGGTCATGTTGACCCAGACGTCTCCGAAGAAATGCCACACAATACATGCAAAAACAAAACGTAAAGTACAGCATGGAATTCAGCATACGTACATGAATGTAGTACAAGATAAACCTGCGTTTTATACGGAACCCAGTCTTGACGTGATATGGACGTCCAATGGACCATTTCACTCCCGCCAAATATTTGGGAAGTCTGAAATCGTAAACATTTTTGGATTCAGAACAGAGGGGCTTTGAATCAGTTTCAACCGTTTTGTGCATAACTTCAAATAACAAATATACATATATACCGCATGTACATCAAAATATACCACGACTCGACTAGTATGGCCTAAACATAAACCCAAATGTATCAACAACATGTCACATTTTGTCGGTGCATGTCCATTCCTTCATTCTCAATGGTTTTTTTTCAGCATATAATCTTGTCACATGACTCCGCGGACGAGCGCTCGCATGTAACTGAAAACCCTTTCGGAATCTCGTGTGTGATTTTACGCTGCCATGGAAGCGCGTGTGCTGCCCTCAGTAGCCATTAGTCCATTTTGAACTACGGAAATTGCCGAGTGGCGCCAGATATTCATGAGATCCACGGGGGCTCTGCGAAATGCTCCATTTGCAGTGCTAGTTGGCAGATTACAAATCATGCCATAGTGGCCAGATGTTCGCCTACGACTGCTTGAGTAATTCAAATCTGCGATGAACTTTTAAGAATTTGCACACGAGACATGCAAAAGCCCAAAATTGTAAGATTAATCACTTTAAAAATAATCAATTTGCTTGAAAAAAAATCCTACGGATGTGCAATGTCGATACGATAAGTTACATGTATCTTTGATAAAGTAAATACTACTTGGTGGTAGAGTCATGTAACATCAGAACACAATCTCACGCTTATGTCGCACTTTTCAAGAGAAGTTATCAAAGTACAGTAGCTGCTATTAGATCACAATCGAAAAAATATTCAAATGACTCTGTTTACCTTGCCGAAAAGCCACCGGTCCAGTTGCCAGTTTTTGTTTTTGTTTTAGTCATTAATATAAACTATGCATCACAAAAATATGGTTCCATGCAGTTCTTTGACATCCATCGATTGGTCGTTAATCTTAAGAAAAAAAGTCGACTTTATCCAACTATGGACAACAAGTGCTCCAAATAGGCGTGGGCAGGGGATATCTTTATAAACGGGAGCCTCGCGAGTCCCAAGACACCAACAACCGACGACCATCACTCTGATACTAGTAACACAACATTTCGAGTTGTGAGATAAAAATCTGATCCCAGCCAGAGATCACATCACATCATATTCTTCCCATCAGAGTGAACAAGATGAGGGTTGCACTCATAGTGCTTTGTTCGCTTCCAGGTCGGTGAAATTATGTGTTGCGGTTGAGTATGTGAGATTGACAAAATTAGATTCACTTTAAGATTGCATGCATGGACTGTTACTTTCTTCCAGCCGCTCTCAGCCTATGCCTGACCACCGGTCCGTGTGGTTTGTATCCTCATGGCACCGATAGTGGCGATACGATCACTGAACTCGGGAATGATGACACAGTTGTGTCTTACTCTGGAACTTTTAACTACTTCGGATCAACGTACACCACTGTATATGTGAGTATTAAAATCAGTCTGTGATTACCGAATACAGACATCTATGTCCTCGATCAACTGCGGGTGCTTGTAATTCGTCGACAATCAAGAGTACGTTCTCATTGAATATTGGCTTTTTTTCTTTTCTGAGAAAACACAAAATGTTTGAGCGGTGTTGGACGCAACCATAACATTAACAATTCTTGTTCCAATTGTTCCTTATACCAGTATTTAGAAGTCCAAATAATGCTCTTTCTCTTTCCGCTTCTTTTCACAGAGCACAATAACCCGCACGTCCTGACTCCTCCATCTACCAAACCGTTCCTGGCGGCGTTCTTTGACAACGTGTCATTGTATGATGTTGGCCATCCAGATCCTGACAACCTCGGACAGATTGAATTCCGTAAAGTGACTAGCGCGGGGACTGAGTTCACCATGGCGGCGGATGACTTGGCCAAGATCGGCAGCACTGCCACTATCGACTACCTGATCATAGTCACATGGAATGGCGTTCAGTTCCATACTGCGTTAGACGTCCATCCCGTAAGACCAATAATTGTCTACACACGATAAATCTTTTTTTTTCAAACTACATGCTAGTGTATCGAAATCATAGTAAACTCGCTGCTGGATTGTACGACTAAGTGTATCAACTCTCTGTTACATCGCTAGTTTCACATGCCTTCTCATAGCAAAACACCTTTCAAGTCGTACTGGTGTTGACGACAGATGGTGGGATGTACGCCATATTCAACTACGAGCAGATACACTGGCTCGCCGAGGATACAATGGTGCGGTACAGGGATAATGCTGTCCTCCAGTACATGTACTTAGAAGTAACCTTTTCAGTGAATCAGCCGTTCTTTTAAAAATCGGTATGTTTCAGTATCCGTTGAATGTGAATTACTTGTCTCATAGGCGGGCTTCAACAAGGGTGATGGCTCAACTATCATCCTTCACGAGAATTTCTCGCTTGTAAGTGCCACAAACGTCAACTGCCCCGGACGTGTGGTGACGCGTGTTGATGACGCCGACTTGGTGCAACCAGTCGGTATGTCAATCCGAAAAACCATGGTACAGATCCACTAGCTGCCTTGGATTTCGGAATAATAATACATTTTCTATGTTAGTGAACATTGATATGTATATACATGTTTTGTTGTAGAGATAGTAGAACCTTCATAGATAACTTTTATTCCAGCACCGGCTCCAGTCTCAACTTGCACGCTTGGCAGCGATGGCTCAGTTACGGGATATGACTGTAATCCAGGAACTTCACTCCCAGCAGACACCAAAACACTGCTGACCAGAACCGTGGGCGCCAACACCGATCCCTGCAAATTCCGTGTCGCTGCTGCTGTTGATGCCAATGTTAGCTTCGTGTTGCTGTTGTTGTTTCATATACATTCAGTTTGTTCTCATACGAAAACCGAGATACGTTTTTTTCCCCTCGCATCGCAGAGTGAAGTTGATTGGGTGGTGGTCAACCTCGGTGTTCACACGAACCCTAACAAATACAAGAGAACTTTCAATTTCAACCAGTTCGCCCCTGAAGTCTTGACCAAGGGACAAGGAGTAAGCTTATAAATATTTTGAAGTGGTGATATTTTGCTTGTTATTCATACAATGCAAGAGTGTTGATGTGATTATTTAGGTTGGGAACTGGAGGGGGCCTCAATACTGTTCATTTATCCATGATCTTACTGTAAATTCATCTTGACGGGAGTCATCTTATATCATGACCATGTTTTATTTTACAGCTGAGAGGATCCCAGGTTGTTACGTTCCCTCCGCAGTACTCTGAAGCAGTCAGTGGCACCACTGTCACCATCGATGAGACTGCTAACGGGTGGCATCTCAGTTCTGACTGCGGCTTCTCTGTCACCATCGAACCGTTTGGAACCGACTTCGCAGTGGTCGAAGCTGATGAGAGCTACACGGCGTTTGACGGAACCTGCGGGAACCCATAGTGAACCCAGCTGAAGGAACTACTGTAACGCTTCGAATGTGAATAAAAAGTTCCATGCCAACAACCATTTTCTCAATTATTCACATAAATGTATTTTCATGCCAAATCCACACCACAAAACACAGATTAGGCTTTCATTTCGCTGACGCTATCTCTTGTCCAACCACCATTGTCTCCGTAAACATGTGATGATCTATAACATGTAGTAATATTCAAGCATTCAGCCAGATGCTAATTCTGTGTCAGTAGCGTTATCTTCCATACCTCTAAGCACATCCATCACTGCAGGTGTCGTGTAGGAAACTAACGATTCACTGATAAAATGTCACCTTGACAGGGGAGTTACCGGATATGAAAACTTTTTTTTTCATGAAAATAACCAAGTTTCGCCACCCACTCGGTGGACTTCATTACTCACTCAACCATCTCGACAACTGACAACTTAGATATATCCAGATAGTGGATAGTTTGACATAATCTGTTTTGCATCGATGTCATAGGTACCGAGTGGCGCTTCGAGGAATTATCATATTTATTATGTTTAAGGGGACGTGATGTTGAACGTCATTTTAGTGATGACACTGACATTGAAAAGTATGTATTGCTAAGATTCCGTATGACCAGAAATAAATTTCGGAAGTCAAATTGATAGCAATATCCGCCAAACGATTTTGCTCTTGACTTTCTGGAGGCAATATCAAATCGCTCAGAAATTGTGGCATTTTTTGTTTTGTTGTTGCAGCTGGCATTTTAGGGAATATAAATGTCTGAATATGACCTCGCTTATTCTGGAACCTAAGATTTGCACTTGTCATCCGGCAGAGTTCAATGTCTCCTTCTCAATGATCTCATATTCGGGTTTCCAAAATCCTCACCAGCCATTGGCCTATGGGCATAATCATTGCTATTAGTGTTGTCATATTCATTGTGATATGTTAACATACCATAGTTGATTGATTAATTAAAGGAACCCTTGTTAGGTATCTATATTATCAGGAGTCGGTAAGCGTCGGCACAAAATTACATAAGTAGACAAAGCAGGTAGTCGTTTTATAGTATAGTATAATTCACTGCAGAGCAATGCACATGATAAATTGATACCATAGTTGCATGGTACGGAAAATAGCTTCGACAAGAATGTCACGTTAGAATCAGCCTTCTAAATCGGTGTATCATGTCATATATAATGGGTACATCATAGACTAAATTAGTACAATGCAATGAATACCACCAGTTGATAATGTCAAAGGACATACAAGATACGTTCTATTTAGATTCTCCAAGTCTGGAAATTTCTTTCATATGATATAACGCCATGCTCAACATGTCGAAGAATTATAATTGGGCATTAGGAGTTGTGTATATCCAATTCATCAGCAAACAAAACCACGGCCTCGCATTTCATTTTCATTTGATGAGCTCGCAAGAAATAATATTCAACATGGTGAATACGTAATACGACTAATGGACTAAAATTGTCTGGGATTCTAACTCACATGATATGGTATACATTATGTGTACATAATATGATATACATGCAATGCGTTGTATTCTTAATGAAAGGCAGAGTATCATGAAGCTCAAAGAAGGCAACTTATAATTATGTGATAAATGACTTTGTCACATTCCCTACTCATATTAAGGATGCTTATCAGTCAGGATCCATGTCTTATCAGCAGAATTCTGGTATGTTTTGTTTGACCTATAACTCTGCAGTTTTTTAATGGATTGCGCTGAAAATTGTTGCGTAGGTTCTATCCGTGACTACAAGGCTTGTCCAATGGCCAGATTAAAGACCCAGTCGATATTCATACAGATCCTGAACGTTATACACCGCCAATGAAATGTAACTTACATAGAAAACAGACAGCGTTTCAGGGTACGGTTTCTTGACTATGGTTAGACTACATATCATAGAACAATAACCTACTGCCTGTTTTGGGATTTACCTCAACACTTGATGGGATTTTGATGATCAAAATAGCATGTTATAGATCGGCATTGAAGATACACTGGGCAAAAGAAATTGATTATCAATCGCATTAATAACGTCTATATCCGTTGGCATTGTAAACTCAACCGCAAACTACATCAAGAATTCAGCGACTCTGATATTTTCTAAGTGCAGTATAGAATCAAAATCACAACAACATCTCATTCCTGAGTACAACGTTCTCGACAGCTGAGCATTGACGGTATTTGCCATACGAATAATCCGCTGATCTGTACTTAGCGCTTCGCTGACCAGCGGCACAAGACATTTTCAGGGGATCGCAATAGATATACACATTTGCGCATCAATTTGACATGAATATCGATGGGATACTTGAAATATGAGAGTAGGTTATTGATCACAGATATGTGCACTGGCTGTAGTTAAGAAACTACACCATGTAATGCTTCGTGTACGCAACGTAAGTTACATTTGTTCAAGCAATATTCAACTCCATTTATATACTAATTTATTAATGAAATCTTCAATCTCTTATTTACGCCAGCTTCATGGATATATAGAGAATATATATTCCAAATTTCATGTAAGTTCGTTATGAAACAGCCGAGATATGATCCAAAATTGCACATGGTATGGAACCATTGAAAGTATGTGCATCGTACCCGATACGCAATCTTAAATGTAAGATACTACGTTTCCCAATACATAAGCACACCATCATGACTACAGCATGATATAACATAGTGTGGTATCTATGTACATAGATAACTGCTTTAATGGTGTTCCAACATCCCATATCAAGTTGTTCTATCTATGTTCAAAGTCTTCGCTGAATCCTCTTATGAATGGGGATAATATATCGGTAACTGGATGCATGTGCAGTGGCCCTGTTGGCCCTGAGGGGACTTTAGTCATGCAATATACATAGGCACGGCCCTACGTTTCTTTGCATCAGATATCGTCACTATCTCTCAGGTCGCGTTTCAAAGAGATGAATATTAGCTTTAAGAAATGATGTCACATGGGTATAGTAGCTCAATTAAACAATTAACTAATCGCATTCTCGGCTGATGTTCAACCAGTGGCAATCGTTTTGTGCTTGATAACTGAGTAGGTGCCGTTTCGGTATACTCAAATTTAAATATAATACATGCTCATTTACCTTTGTTATTCTTACTTTGTTCGTTAAAGCTATGGTTCGGTACAGCATTAAGGGTGTGGTATAGTTATGAAGCCTAATTGTGACTAGTGAAAAGATTAAGATACTAATTTGTGAAGAGATTCCTCGGTCTACCTGTAATCCACAGGTATAATAATTGGAAAACAGGTCTTTCTTGAATATTCACAAATATATTGACTATAGAAAATGGTGGGCTTAATATAATCTGATAGCTGCATTTCGTCCACATTGATATTCAATAAGTCATCTTTATTAGTACTTTACGGGTATATGTCTTTTCTCGTGTCATGTTGTGATGTCAAACCTTCTCGCGAGCTGCATATTTATGAATTAGTGGGAAGTTCAAGCAGTTAATGGTCTTAGTCAATTACATAAGATATTAGTCAAGGTAGATCAATTTAGTCAAATACATGCACATGTATTGTCTGGTTGGTTCCTCTGAAGATCTGTGATGCCGAATGTCGTCTTTGTAAAGTTAAAATGACAAATGATAAGAATATTCTCCTGTGATGTTCTGTGTCTGGAGCTGCTACATGGGTATTCCCAGTGTGGCATTGGCAATTAGTAAATTGCTACAATTAGATTAGTTGTCCACTCCAATCTGGTGGATAATTACAAGCTGGAACAAAACAGCGTGGTTGCTGAATGATTCATGTGGTTGAAATAGTCAAATAGTGGTCCATGTCATACCTGTATGCATTCTTCTATGGAATTTCATAAACAATACATGTATGAGTAATGTAGTTTTCTTCTTCAAATTGACTCTGTCTGAACAACAGGGCTATGGGCATTGTCATCAGTAATCCGTGTGCCCTCAATTAGGCAGACATTTCCATTTACATCATCGCTGTAATTGGACCTGATAATGTAATCTACATAAAACATAGCTATCAAAGTAGACACACTTGATGACAATAATCTGATTGAGATTGTGACACTGAGCTGATTGTTTTTTTAGGTCTAATATCAATTACAGCAAGTTGCAGGGCCCTGTGGCAGAAGACACAACTTTCCATATGTTTTAATTTTTCGAGCAACGCTTCCATTTGTGACGTAATCATTCATTTAAAAATATGTAGCGTTTCTATCAAACGCACGTTGGCTTGCAGACTGGAATTATGAGAAAGGGTAACATACGACTATACAATAACGACACCGTGATATTTTATTTTATCACTTGATGCATGTCCAAAATCTAATGATCAAAATGCTCAGATATTTGCATGTTGAATGTTATTTCAAACATATTTGTGCATATGAAATTACTAAATTTATACTGTTTATTTTAAGCATTCGTGTTCACGTCCATGGGTGTCCCCTTCAACTTGTTCCCAGCAGCAATTACTAGACTGAGGTATGAAATGATGTATGACGAACATTTTTGTAGGGCGATTTCCTCTGATGCTAGGGTGTGGCCATCGATCACAAACTGTAACCATGACATCTTGTCGGAAATGAGGAATGCACAGGTCGATACCTGACTTGATTCACTACCGAAGATTATGACAGGTTAGTGGCTGCTTGTAATTGAATGTGATTTATTTCATGACTTGTTTTCGTACTTGTTTCAATTTACACGTTTTATTTGCTACAGTAGCGAATGCACATGTTGGTTATAAGAGATCATTGTGGAGACAGAAACATAATTGAGTTGATTGAGTTAATTGGATTAAAATATCAAAGAGTTTTCTATCACCATTTTTTCACCATGAGTGTTATGATCTAATAATATGTACATTCCAACGTAAACGAGTTAACAAAATTATGAATCATGTATTCAGAGTAGGCTGCATCATAGAATCCATGTTGGATGTGGGTGTGTCCGAAAATATTTGGCCACATAATGTGTTGGTTGTGTCAATAGAATGAAGGTATAATGCAGTAAAGCAACATATATTCTGAATCTATACACAATTTCAGTTATTTTCCTGCAAAAATTATATTTTGCAGTTCACTATTTACAGGAGCAAATCTATGACTAAAATACCTACTTTTGGATTCCAAAAAAAATGCATCTTGCAAGTAGTAACAATGAACACCAAAATATACTAGAACAACACCAGGGAAACATCTACAATGTACCACCAATAAATTAAAATGTACGTGTCATCTAATATTTGTTGATATTTTTTAAAGTTATGACCTCGAACTGCGCGGGACGAAAAAACTCAGAAATGGCGGCCAAACGCGTGTTAACACCGGGCTGGACAGAGGTCTGGTTTGACGAATTTAACGATCGAATTTACTCACTGAAGTCGACAGGTATTCTATGTCAGTTGATGCATAAAACTGTGTGTTTCGTTCGTGTATCCATGGTGACTGTTCCCGTAAATTTATCACATAACATTTTGTTTATATTTTGACGCATCACCGATTTTCAACTTCAAGATGATAAAGTAGTTCCCATATCATGGAGGCTAATCACGATAACCCAATTTGCAGATATTAATACACACGAAATCATAATTCCTATAACTTATAATGAAATACCAGTAAAGTTATATATTTTTTCGTGAATAACCATGTATGTGCGAAATAAACAATGTATATCCCATGTCATTGTGTATAATATCACGAAAGGTAACCAATTCTGTTGCACTATTTCTTTAGGGTAACGATACCTATGGTAATATACAAGTGAGATCATGTGATGAGAATGTTACACGAAGGTCAAGGGCAAATCAGCATTTGCAATATGATTGTTTTTTATATTTTATGTTCATAGAACATGATTTCATTTCATATTATTTCCCGTAATATAAAAAAACATTGTATTCGTACAAAATTGGTTTCGTTTTGGCTTTATTTCAATTTAAGAACTTAACAGTACTTTACCAAGACCCACGTGCGATATGTCACATGACTGACATGTGGTCGGATGGGTGGCTGAGCGGAACAGGCAAAACAACACGAATGGTGAGTGTTAACCCTTTTGTAATGTATTAGAATGGGATATTATCAACTACATATTGTCAGGTGTCACACACGTGTATGCAACATTATTTTACATCCTTTATCGATTCCCGTACGGGATCAGTGGAAAGCAATCCACACTTGTCGTTTACAGATAGACGTAGGGATAGTACTAGTAGTGGCAGTAGCTGCGGACACCTGTCCACGAACACAAAATTACGACCCACTCGTCATGCTCTCCCAGGTGGGCATCAACAACATTGCAGTATGTATGTTGGTGTGCAACGCCAACGGATTCGTGAGCGGTAGTGTAGCAGGACTCACCACCACCAGCCTATCATCATGCATTGGTAAGAGTTATTTTTCTCACTGCTCAGACGGTTGGTTCCGTATCATTTGCTGTCCATGGCAATCCACATGTGGGATGGTCAACATTACTGTCTGTGTTGTGTCTTACATGGCTACACATTGTAAACATTGTGTTGTAATTTCATGAGCAGTGTATGTTTCACGAGATAAATGTTATGCCTGATTGACAGAAAACAAATTCAAAGTGCAGATAGGCCAAGCAAAAGATGTTACATGTGTGTGACACATGGATGATTGGACATGATGTATGTCATACAAATGGACTTCATAATATAAATTTACAAAAAAAGGATGATACATCATAGATATTTTTGGAAAGTGACATCAAATATCTTTAATATTTTGTAAGATATAGATGTAACTTTCATTATTATGTGGTCATGTGAAATTCATTTTTGAACACAAAATTTTCAATATAAGTTGGCCTTGTCTTGTACATGTACAAAGAGATATGACTCGCTATGTACATGGTGTATATGAGTATTTACTGGAGGGATTGGTCGGTACATACATGCAGTAGTACTGGAATACAATTATTGCAACCCTCATTCTTCCAAATTACACTGCTATGTGCAGTTGGCTTTCCCCAATTTTGGGCAATATTTTCTGAGGCATTGTTCAACTTCAAAATTCTTTTTTAATTGTTTGGCTAGTAATATAACATATTCTGTAATTGCAATAACTATTAAATACAATTTTTCTGAATACCTCCTTTTATTCCAAATTTTAACTTTTCCAAATTACGGTTAACATAACTTTGTTTCAAAAACTATGGGGAAACCCAAGGGTAAAGCGCCATCTAAGTTTGGACGTGCTGGTGGTAAGCACTTTAGGAAAGTTAAAGGTAAGAGGTTGGTGGCGCGTATCCGTCATTCCTTGGAATGTGTTTCTGATGTAGCGTCTCATGGGGATTTGCGCTTGCCCCCACGACCTGTTGTGGGTGCTGGTGACTACGGCTCCTATAGTGCTAGGATTGGGGAGGGACTGAAGGTGCAGTTTGTGAAACAGGCCAAACCAGCACCTTTAGCTGATAAGCAGGGCTATCGGATTTTGAATTTAGAACAGCTGGGAGTACATGTTGTGAACATTACCGTTCACTGCATGAGATGCAAGGCGGCACATTCTTTGCTTGATTGTGGGGGGCTGCCTGTCAAATTTTTGGGAGAAGTGTCGCATCGGGGCCTCGCATCAATCCTAAGCGTTGTTTGCTTGGGTTGTCAAAAAGAATTCAAAATTCCGGGATCTTCCAAATTGGATATTGGTGGGCAAAATTTCTATGATATTAATCTTAGAGCAGTTTGGGGCCAGATGACAACTGGCGGAGGTCATGCCAGACTCAGTGAGGTTATGGGTACTCTAGGTGTTCCGGGTATGCGTGGGGGGATGTTTTGTAGCTTAGAGCAGGAGATTGGTTCATGGTGGCATGACACTCTAGAGCAGGAAATGAGGAGGGCTGCTGAGGAGGAGAAGAGGTTGGCGATAGAGCGGGGGGATTTTCATGAAGATGTTCCGGCTATAACTGTTGTTGCAGATGGTGGTTGGAGCAAGCGTAGTCACAAGCACACCTACAACGCCCTTGGTGGTGTGGCCATCATTGTTGGGGCTGAAACTGGTAAAATCTTGCACATTGGTGTACGAAACAAAATGTGCCAAATCTGTACTGTTGCCGATGGCATCCAGTGTAAGCCAAAACCACATAAGTGTTTTTGCAACTAGACAGCGAGCAGTCAGGCCATGGAGTCGGACATAATTTTGGAGGCGTTCTCCACCTGTGAGAGCAAGTATGGTGTTCGCTTCATGCGCCTGATTGCAGACGGTGACAGTTCAGTGATGGCTACACTTTTGGATCGTGGCCCCGCTTGGTGTCGTCATGTTTGGAAGCTTGAGTGTGCTAACCATGCCACTAAGTGCCTGCGTGGCAGCCTCGAGCGGCTTGTGCAGGATAATCCAGATTTCAAAGGTTGTGGTAAACTGACAAAGCAGCAGCGTATCCGTTTGGTTTCTGGAGTTAGATGTGCTATTCGAATGCGGTCTAAACTTCAGAACAAAACAGATGCTGCTAAGCTGTTAGCATGTGACCTTCGGAACAGCATTTGGCATGTATTCGGAGTCCACACCAATTGCTCTTTGGACTTCTGTAGAGTACGCCAAGCTGATTCTGGTGTGGCATGCGATACGGCACCTTTGTCAGCTCCTCCTGTTCAGTCTGTTCCCACCGTCAAACAGTCCGTTATCCAGCCGACAACGTCCTCCTCACCTTCGGAATGTGATAATGCTGATGACGTGGCTGCTTCCGAGCTGCAGATGTGGCTCGAGGGCTCCACTGAGGCTGAGCAGGAAGAAGCTCGTGGGGATTGTCCTGATGGTCAATCAGATGTTGATGCCAGTTTGGTGGCAGGTGTCAAAATCTTGCTCGAACGTCTTGCTATCAAGGCGTCGAGCTTGATTGGCAATCAAACCACTAATCTGGCGGAGTCTTGGATGGCCATCCGGGGCAAGTTTGATGGTGGGAAACTGGTTAACCGGTGTCAGAGGGGCGCCTGGCATGCTCGTTGTTTTTTGGGGCTGGCCTACGTAAGAACCTAGGGCCTCAGTGGTCGCCCAATGTATGGGAGCAGGTGACCCATTCACAAGCTTCCGCTGCCTTCTGGGATCATGGGCGGAAAGTACTTCTGAAGCTGGCCCGTGCTGCACGCAGTGCGGGTCGCCCTGAAGTTCGAGCCCGTGCCCAGAAGCACAAACGCCTTAGGCAGACCCAGGCATCTAGTGTTAAAACGAAAAGGTCATATGGCCCCCAGAGTGTGCAGGTGGAACCTGACATTTCAAGTGCTGAGCTGGCTCAGCAGCAAATTGATTTCTATCAGCGGGAGGTTGTTGTCACAGATGTTCAGCGTAAGACTATTTTGCAGAAGACCACTGGTCAAAGCAGTTGTGCTTTTTGGTTCCAGCAAAGGCGACTCCGCCTTTCTGCCTCCAATTTTGCCAAAATAGTCAAACGCCGAACAAGTACAGCAGCTGCACCGTTGGTAGACCAGTTGCTTTACAGCCGGTTCAATGGCACGAGGTTGACCAGGTTAGGACTGAGACAGGAAGAGTACGCGGCTCGTGAGTATCTCGCCCGGCAGTCAGGGGGAAAGGTGGTAAAACTGCAGACTGCTGGCCTAGCCGTTGTCAAGCAGTACTCTTTCCTTGCGGCTAGCACTGACCGACTGGTGGAAGAGAATGGGGAGCATGGTCTTCTTGAGATCAAGCATATCTTGACTACGGGGTCTGCCCAAATGTTGACCGAGGCAGCCAAGACAAAAAAACAATTTTTGTCTGGCTGTCAGTCCTGAAGGGCAGCTCCAACTCAAGAAAGACCATGCTTTCTTCCATCAAGTACAGGGTCAGATGCAGGCGTATGACTGCAAGTGGTGCGATCTCATGATAAGGCGTATAAATCCCCATGACGTGTACATTGAGCGCATTCCAAGGGATGATAGCTTTTGGAACACTGTTATGTTACCCAAGTTATCCAAATTCTATTTCGGCTCTTATTTACCTGAGTTGGCAGTGCCTCGGAAAGGGAAATACCCAGGCATCAGGGAATCTGTAAGTACATGTATGATGTGTATCATGAATGCAACATGAATAACAATTATCACAAACCATATATTGCATGTATCAGTGCCAGATTAACCTGATGTGTATAGCCAATACCTGTATACCTATGATTTATCTTTGTGATTCCTCCATTACAGGTGAAACCAATTCAGCAGATCCCTGAGGCCTGTGCTTCTGCCCATGCTACCAAAAGGTGAGGATTTATCATCATATAAAAAATAACACAAATGTCTTAAATAAACATTGTCTTTGTAGTGCTTTCTAATGTTGAAATATGAATATTGAGTCTGTATAATGTTTGTATCGATAGGAAAGCCACTGCACCTGGGAGTCCTCCACCGTCACAGATCTCGAGGCTCCAGACACAGGTTGCTGTCCACTCCCAGAAAAGATCCACCCGAAGGAAGGTTCCGAAGCTCGTCGGGAAGCACATCAAGCACCGCTGGATTCTCGACGAGCCGGGCCAGCAGAAGTGGTACACCGGTAAGCACTTAGCACTCGTATGTACACTGTGAATCTCAACTGTCCTTCTCTTTTGACCTTTACACCCTATATTTTCGGAGTAATCAGCATTCTCCATTTCTCTATTCCATTTATATATATTTTTACAGGGAAAGTTCTCAAACTCCTTAAAGGAAGAGCGGGCACCACTTCTGCTGTTTATTGGGTGGAGTATGACGGGAGTGGATCCGAGTCCGAGATCTGTGATGTCACTCATCTTGTGGAGGACTTCCACGCTGGGGATGTTCAACTGATTTGAGTTTAATGTGAGTAGCATCCTTTGTGCTGAGTATATCCTCATAATAGTATGATGATATTAACTATAATCATGTTGACAAAAAATACAGTCTCCATGTTGTCATTCATCTTGGTTTTGTTGTGGGAAACACAACACCTGCCAATGAGATTTCAGGTATTCTACTCTTACTCTATTTTACAGTTTGTCACCATTGCACCATACGAGGCCAGACATGCACAATGCACAGGAACATCCCCAGCACCATACTACATAACCTCAAACAAGGTATGTTTTCATGAAGGCTATTTTATTATGAATTTCCAATGTTTCAATGTCTCTTGTTGTTTTTGTCATATAAATATATCTATGCATGTAACATATATTTTTATGGCTTTTTTCAGACTTCTTCAGTTTCGTTTTTTTTTTCAACTATTTTTCAACACTCGGTGAACATCTCCAACACAGCTCACTCCAACTGTTTTTCAACACTCGGTGAACATCTCCGAGCCAGCACACTCGAACTGTTTTCCAACACTCGGTGAACATCTCAAAGACAGCACACTCGAACTGTACTCCAACACTCGGTAAACATCTCCAACACATCTCTGTCGAACTGTTCTTTCAACACTCAGTGAACATCTCAAAGACATCACACTGAAACTGGTCTCCAACACTCGGTGAACATCTCCAAGACATCTCTGTCGAACTGTTCTCCAACACTCAGTGAACATCTCAAAGACAGCACACTCGAACTGTTCTCGAACACTCGGTGAACATCTCCAAGACATCTGTCTCGAACTGTTCTCCAACACTCAGTGAGCGTCTCCAAGACAGCTTCCACGATATATTATGTGTAATAATAATATGAAATGTGTACATTCATCACAACCTGTACATGTATTTTATTTGTTAGGGGAGAGATAAGACGACTATGTATGCTGATTCGAAATATTACTTTTATAAATGCACATGCCTCATTCCAATGTGGTGGTTCGGGTGAATAATGGGAAATATTTCTCTTCCACATCATGGCTTCATTGTATAGAGACCTCACAATGTCAAATTGGTATTCCATTTCACTGCAGGTTATATTGATCCATGATCTGTGCTCACTTCAGCCAGGATATATATATTGATTTGTGATATGTTAACCACCATAAAACATATAATCAACCCACCTGCAGTATGCACACTTTGCAGACTTCATATAAAATTCTTCGGTAATTTGGATATTATTAACCTTCAAATGCAACTGATTTACCTGTGAGTGTTACCATGGTTACACAATTTTAGAATTTATCTATTGTACATGTGTTTAGGGAAACTGACAATACCTCTCACCAGCTTGCTGTGATTTATTGTATGTAGAAGTTGATTTCACAGATACATGTAACTTCCATGAAAATGTACACGTTATGATTTTCAACGCATAGTAATGTCATATCTTCAGTCATTATTGATCATGATATGTTATTAAGTGATTTTGATGATTTCTATTTTATTTCCTCCCATATACAACTATTATGCTTTCAAACTTACATCACAGTTATTCTTGTTATTGACTTTCTCATATATTTATGTTACGCATTATTATATTGATCTTCTTTTCATGAAGTGTTGACAAAATAAAATATTTACCTTTCACCTTGCCATGTTCATATTTCTTGTCTTCTTCAGAAAATTAGTTCTCCCTCAATAAGCCCCAATATTATAACAAGCAAAGGGTTAATTCCCAGCAGCAAAAGTAGTTCCAATCAAATTATAGTCGGCCATATTGATTTTTTATTTCAGTTCTTGGCCAAACAGTGCCACTTTTGGGCCCTTATGCACAGAGTATGAGGAAGTATGGACATAAATACACAGTGGTACATTGTTGTATACTGTTTATAGATAACTTTGGATATATTTATTGGCTGATGCACATAAAATGCACTGGGCATTTGTGGAATCCCCAGGTCAGTCTTTTAGCACTGGTTTTTTGGCTTTTCTGTGGTCATTCTGAAAGTGCCAATATATTCAATACATTATTTACATGAAGTACATTTGAATTTTCATCAATGGGTATTCATGAATTTTGTTGTGAGAGTGATATGAGGATTTTAAAATTTATTGAACCCTTTTTGAAGAGTTTCAAACATGACACAATCGCCAGGTGGAGCCTCTTCTTCAAGTAATTGTGCTTGGGTACCCTTTTCATACGAAACAACAATCGTTTTGGTTATCATTTGAACATGCCTACATGTATTGTGTGCTGGATCTGACATGGCCCTTTTCCTTCAACATTGATATACTCACTTGAAATAGAATTATGCCCAATAACTTATTCAATTTCAAGTCAGACTTATTGGGGACCACGTGACAGTCCTCGCAGAAAAATAAACAAGATTTCACAAAGTATCATCGATTTCAAATAAAATACATGCTCAAGTCTTGCACAAATCTACATTTTTGTATGTATATAACAATGACATTTATTGTATGGATAATCTATAAAAGTGTAATTATTTCTGAAGCTCTACCAAGTGCACTATACTTTGACAGGAGCCGAAGTCTACACGTTTTCCTCACAGACAAACGCTAATCCAATATACAACTCGTATCTCCATCTTGCTGATGTATTTTACACCAACTTGATGGTGGATGTCAAAATAATGTAAAATTCATAGTCTTCGTATTTTGGAGGACACCAGTCAGCTTAAAATCAACGCTCACGTAATACTAATTCCATTCGCCATGAAAGGTAAATATATTGTCACACGATGTTTATTGAAGTTATTTATTATTAATATTATCAAGAATAATCACACGTAGATACTTTCCAGTTATCTAAATATTAGTGAACATAATTCATTCTTTTAGCTTTTATGTAGTGACCACAATGCAACAAAACTTGATTACTTCTAGGTAGTGTCCATCAGCACTTGATTTATCACCACACTTTTACCGTGATGCATCTTCACTCCAAGGACGTGAAACAATTGACCCTATGTTCTGAATGAATCTGTCACTCGGTACTCAAATTTAGGCATATCATTCCTACCAGGCCTACAGTGCTTCGCCAGGAATTTCACCTAGTTACATCATTTGTCTTATGTAGAAGTGTATTGGAAAAGAGATAATAAAAAAAGAGTATTCGTTTCAAAGCTTGTTTATTTTGTGGTATTTTGGATGAAAGCCATGGCACTGAAACTGGGAATACCCCAGAAGCAGAAGTGTGCCTGGATCCATTTACAAAACTTTTTATATGAATTTTCCAAGATTAAATTGGTTTAAGTTTCGCTTTGTAAATGGTGTCAAGAATTGACAAAAGCATGTTCGTTTCATGTATATTACCATATTCGTGTATATCATATTATTGGGACATGAACGATAAGTTTGTGTATGACGACCTCGTCTGACGGGTGATTTCCTTTGATGGCAGAGTGGTGATGATCGATCACAAACTGTCACCATTCTGGAAACAAGACCAGCATAGTTCAATGCTTGACTGGATCTACTCTTCGCAAATGATATACATCATTTAGTCAGACTCATGTAGTCTTACGAGAATTTGAATACACAAAAGTCAACTGTTTCACGCCACAAAATATGCATACTAAATACCAAAAAAATAGGCCTATGTTACATATAGCAGTATATAGATCTGAGTTACTTGGACTCGAAATGTAATTTCAAAACATAATTCAATAATCAATGGGATAATGGGTGACTATTTCGGTCACCAATTTATTTCAATATCATAATGCACATGAATATACCCTATATATGAATAGGTATCAAGAGTCTTATAGCTTTACTTATGACATACAGAGTTTTCTTTATCATTTTTGTGAGTAAATATCAAACTTGAGTTCGGAGGGAGAAAAGTGACACTTCGTACTGCAACCTTGGAAAACTTGAGAGCGTGATATGAGAAGATAAATTGTTAGTTATTTATCAGTCTGCAGAGATGGAATCACAGCAATGCATGTAAGAGGACACCCTCTGGTTCTAGTGATGTCTCGTTGTCATGTTCTACAATTATCAACTTGTGGAACGACCCGAACGTACAGCACAGTATCTCCAAGAAGCATAGAATATTTCAAGTCTGGACCTAAAATCGTGGTATTCTTCGGAGTATGATGAGTTTGAAGACCCAACATTTAATAAACCTCTTTCTATCTGAATATAATTTCGATATGGGAATTTAAATTATAGCTTTGATATACAGGTACTAATCTTGGTCTAGCTATCAATTTACTGAGTACAGTATGTGAATTGATATATACATCCGAGACACTCTGCAAGTCAGAAAGTGTATCTGTCTGACGTCATAGCGTGTTGGTATCAAGTTTTCATCACTTATTCTCATTTCACGAATAATATACTCATATTAAATATCATTTCGTGCTTTGAATATTTCTAAACGACTTTTATAATAGAAATGGCACCGAAAAATAGGATTTCTCCTTCTGTCACCTCCATTATAGTTTACAAGTTTTTTTTTTCTTTTGGCAAATAAATAAACTTCTATTTTCACATGGAGTGATTATTCCAAGTTTTTTTTTTCTTTTGGCAAATAAATAAACTTCTATTTTCACATGGAGTGATTATTCCCGCTCCACGACGCACACACATTATTTCTTTCCATATATATATTTGCATTTGTTGGTTTGGAAACCTTTATAAAACTATATACTAATATGAAACCACCTCAGTAAAGCAATACTTAAAAACGTATATGATTATCGTATTCCCTCAAATAAGCGCTCTGGCGGTTAATTTTTGAAGAGTGGCTTACCCCCGGCGCTTATTCAACCAGGCTGTTAATCGAGCAAAGGCCCTTTTTTTTAAACGACCAGGCGTGCCCGGGGGGGGGGGGGGATGGACAATATCTCATCGGTGCGTGTTTTATATCCTGAAACACCAAAAACATGAAATGAATCAACAGAAATGAGGCACATATCACCACATAGAATCATGTCATACCTCACTAGAAAATTGTCCACACAAACAGATGTATCAACCAACTACTGCAGTATAAAATCAGCAAGTGGAATGTTGTCTTCGTTGTCGCTCTCGTCCACCACGATCTCGTTCTCCTCTATTTCGGCGGTGTTCTCTTCCTCAGGTTCCTCGTGATTGCACAGATGAATAATCCGCCAATAAATCACGAGTGTTTGACTTTCGTGATTTGTGACACTTATAATTGGGAAAAGTTCAGTATGTTTGAAAAGTTCATACATGTCTGTTTAGAATGGCGAATAGCGAATTAGTGTCAATGCGAGATACGAAAAGAAAACAACAAAACACAAAATTTCGAACTTTTATTCAATATTTGTCGTCCACCCACTTCAAGGAATTTTCATATTTATTATAATTAACGGAACGTGATGGTGGTATAATAAATTGAACGTCATTTCAGTAATGAAGACTGACCCTGATATTGAAAAGCGTGTACTTCTAATATTCCGTATGACTAGAAATAAATTTCGGAATCCTTGTGGTCAAAGTGATAGCAATATCCGCCGAACGATTTTACTCTTAACTTTCTGGAGGCAATATCAAATCGCTCTGAAATTGTTGCATATTTTGTTTTGTTGTTGCAGATGACATTTTAGGGAATACTAATGTCTGAATATGACCTCGCTTGTTCTGAAACCTAACATTTCCGCTTGTCTTCTGGCAGAGTTCAATGTCTCACTCTCAATGATCTCATATTCTGGTTTCCAAAATCGTCACCATCCATTGGCCTATGGGCATAATCAGTGCTATTAGTGTTGTCATATTCATTGTGATATGTTAACATACCATAGTTGATTGATTAATATTAACCTCTTGACCGCCAGCCCTGAAAAATTGTCCCACGCCGGGCATTTTTTCTAGCAAAATTGCAAAATATATATTATGATAATAATATCTTTAAAGAAAGACCCACAGTTGATTGAAATTAATTAAACAAGTATGAAAAAGTATCTAGCCTTATGCAAGCAACATCAAAGGGCCTTGGTGTGTTCTGGTTACCATAGCAACAACCTCACAACAACCACTAATTCTTGAACTTTTCACAAATCTTGAAATAATATATATGTAAGCATGCAATGTTTTCACAGAATATTAATATCCCCATGTCTTTGATTATGAATATGATACAAGCAACTCAGTTTCTTTCATTGATGTTAAATACCATACCTAGATCTAACTGGTACAAATGACAGTGAATTCAGTGGAGAATACCTTTACTCAGCATGCTCACACACTTACATACATCTGTCGGACGACAACACCACAGAAAACCCAATAATTTCTTTTTCCATTACATGCATTCCCATTGTATTGATGTACTATCTTTGACCTATATATCGATTGTAATGAACACTGCAACAGTTTCATCGATGTACACTGTATACAGAAGCTGCGTGGGGACTTTTGAATAAAAAATATAGACCGTACAAGAAGAAACATGGGAATGACTTTGCGCCGGATATTTCCGGCACATAGGCGTCACAAAATTACGTTTTGCGCCGGAAATATCCGGCGCTGTAGGCGCTGAAGAGGTTAATTGAAGGAACCCTTGCTAGGTATCTATATTATCAGGAGTCGGTAAGCGTCGGCACATAATTACATAAGTAGACAACGCAGGTAGTCGTTATAGTATAGTATAATTCACTGCAGAGCAATGCACACTATAAATTGATGCCATTGTTGCATGTTACGGAAAATATCTTCGACAAGAATGTCACGTTAGAATCCGCATTCTGAATTGGTGTATCATGTCATAAATAATGGGAATATCATAGACTAAATTAGTACAATGCAATGAATACCACCAGTTGATAATGTCAGAGGACATACAAGATACGTTCTATTTAGATTCTCCGAGTCTGGAAATTTCTTTCATATGATATAACGCCATGCTTAATATGTTGAAGAATTATAATTGGAGTTGTGTATATCCAATTCATCAGCAAACAAAAACACAGCCTCGCATTTCATTTCCATTTGATGAGCTCGCAAGAAGTAATATTCAACATGGTGAATACGTAATACGACTAATGAACTAAAATTGTCTGGGATTCTAACTCACATGATATGGTATACATTATGTGTACATAATATGATATACATGCAATGCGTTGTATTCTTAATGAAAGGCAGAGTAACATGAAGCTCAAAGAAGGCACCTTACAATTATGTGATAAATGATTATGTCATATTCCCTACTCATATTAAATGTAGCATACTACGTTTCCCAATACATAAGCACACCATCATGATTACAGCACAATATAACATAGTGTGGTATCTACGTATGTACATGTATAGCCGCGTGCAAAATAACTGCTTTAATGGTGTTCCAAGATCCCATATCGAGTTGTTCTATCTATGTTCAAAGTCTTGGCCGAATCCCCGAAACTATCTCCCATGTCGCGTTTCAAAGGGATGAATATTAGCTTTAGAAAATGACGTCACAAGGGTACAGTAACTCAATTAAACAACTAATCGCATTCTCGGCGGCTGTTCAACCAGTGGGAATCGTTTTGTGCTTATTTACTGAGTGAGTGTTGTTTCGGTATATTCAAATTTAAATATAATACATGTTCATTTACCTATTCTTATATTGTTCAATAAAGCTCTGGTTCGGTACGGGAGTAATGGTGTAGTATAGTTATGAAGCTTAACTATGGGTAGTGAAAATATTAAGATACTATAATACTATAATCTATTACTGTATTTGTGGTAATAGATTGATACCTACATTCTATGAAGAGATTCCTTGGTCTACCTGTCATTGACAAGTATAATATTGGACAACAGGTATTTATTGAATATTCACGAATATATTGACTATAGAAATTGGTGGGCCTATTATGTCGTCCACATTAATATTCAATATGTCGTCTCTACTAGTACTTTGCAGGAATATATCTTTTCTCGTGTGACGTTGTGATGTCAACTTTCTCGTGAGTTGCATACTTATGAACTAGTGGAAAGTTGAAGCAGCTAATGGTCTTAGTCAATTACATATTAGTCAAGGTAGATCAATTTAGTCAGATACATGCACATGTATTGTCAGGTTGGTTCCTCTGAAAATCTGTGATGCCGAATGTCGTCTCTGTAAAGTTAAAATGACAAATGACAGGAATTTTCTCCTGTGATGTTCTGTGTTTGGAGCTGCCACATGGGTATTCCCAATGTGGCCTCGGCAATTAGCAATTGCTACAATTAGATTAGTTGTCCACTCCAATCTGGTGGATAATTACAAGCGGGAACAAAACAGCGTGGTTGCTGAATAATTCATGTGGTTGAAATAGTCAAATGAGTAGTCCTTGTCATACCTGTATGCATTCTTTTATGGGATTCCATAGACAATACATGTATGAGTAATACTTTTTTCTTCTTCAAATTGACTCTGTCTGAACAATAGGGCTATGGGCGTTGTCATCGGTAATCTGTGTGCCTTCAATCAAGCAAGCATTTTCATTTTACTTCGATGTTATAATTGGACCTGATAATGTAATCTACATAAAACATAGCTCATAGACAATACATGTATGAATAATACTGTTTTTTTTCTTCTTCAAATTGACTCTGTCTGAACAATAGGGCTATGGGCATTGTCATCAGTAATCTGTGTGCCTTCAATTAAGCAAGCATTTTCATTTTACTTCATTGCCATAATTGGACCTGATAATGTAATATATATAAAACATAGCTATAAAAGTAAGATATACTTGGTGACAATAATCTGATTGAGATTGTGACACCTGGGAGCTGATTGTTTCCCAGGTCTAATATCAATTACAGCAAATTGCAGTGTTCTGTGTCAGAAGACACAACTTTCCATATGTTTTAATTTTTCGATCGACACTTCCATTTGTGACGTAATCATTCATTTAAAAATATGTAGCGTTTCTATCAAACACACGTTGGCTTGCAGACTGGAATTATGAGGAAGGGTAACATACAACTATCCGATAACGACACCGTGATATTTTATTTTATCATTTGATGCATGTTCAAAATCTAATGATCAAAATGCTCAGATATTTGCACGTTGAATGTTATTTCAAACATTTTTGTGCATATGAAATTACTAAATTTATACTGTTTATACTGAGGTATGAAATGATGTATGACGAACATTTTTGTAGGGCGATTTCCTCTGATGCTAGGGTGTGGTCATCGATCACAAACTGTAACCATGACATCCTGTCGGAAATGAGGAATGCACAGGTCGATACTTGACTTGATTCACTACCAAAGATTATGACAGGTTAGTGGTTGCTTATAATTGAATGTGATTTATTTCTTCGTATTTAATTCAATTTACACGATTGATTTGTAGCGAATGCACATGGTGGCTATAAGAGATCATTGTACAGACAGAAACATAAACACCATTGGTTGAGTTAATTGGATTGAACTACCAAAGAGTTTTTTATCACCATTTTTTCACCATGATTGTTATGATCTGATAGCATGTACATGTACATTCCAACGTAAACGAGTCAACAAAGTTATGAATCATGTACTCAAGTAATTGTGCCTGGGTACCCTTTTCATACGAAGCAACAACCGTTTTGGTTATCATCAGAACTGGCCTACATGCATTGTGTGATGGATCTGACCTGGCCCTTTTCCTCCAACATTGATATACTCACTTGAAATAGAATTATGCCCAATAAATTATTCAATTTTAAGTCAGACTTATTGGGGAACACGTGACAGTCCTCGCAGAAACATAAACAAGATTTCACAAAGTATCCTCCATTTCAAATACAATACATGCTCAAGTCATGCACAAATCTACATTTTCGTATGTATATAACAGAGACATTTAATGTATGGATAATATATAAAAGTGTAATTATTTCTGGAGCTCTAGCAAATGCACTGCATTTTGACAGGAGCCAAAATACACACATCATCCTCACAAACATCTGATGTAATATTTTGACAAACGCTAATTTCCCAGGTCTACAACTAGTATACAACACACAACTAGTATCTTCAGCTTCCTGATGTATTTTACAACAATTCGACGGCGTGTTTGAGAATGATATGAAATTTATAGTCTCCGTATTTTGCAGGACACCAGACAGCTTGAGTTCAACACTCACAGAATACTAACTCCTATCGCCATGAAAGTTAAATATATTATCACACGATGCTTGTTTAAGTTGTTATTATTATAAAGAATACTCACACGTAGACATTCTCAGTAGTGTGAATATAAATGAACATAAATTCATTCTTTTAGTATATATGTGGCAAACAATTTTCAACAAAACTTGATTACTCCTAAGTAGTGTCCATCAGCACTTGATCTATCACCATTCATTTACTGTGATGCATCTTTGCTCCAAAGACGTGAAACAATTGACCCTATGTTCGGAGTGGATCTATCATCGGTAACCAAAGTTGGGCAAACCATTCCTACCAGGCCTACGCCTTCGCCAGGAATTTTACCTAGTTACATCATTTGTCGTATGTAGAAGTGTCATCGGAAAGGAAACAGCAATAAAGTGTATTAGTTTTAAAGCTTGTTTATTTTGTGGTATTTTCGATGTGTGCCTGGATTTATTTGCAGAATGTGTTATTCATGTTCCAAGAATAAATTGGTCTACGTTTCATTTTGTAAATGATGTCAAGAATTGACAAAAGCATGTTCGTTTCATGTATGATACCATATTCGTGTATGTCCTATTATTGGGACATGAACGATAAGTTTGTGTATAACGACCTCGTCTGACGGGTGGTTTCCTTTGTTGGCGGAGCGGCCATGATCGATCACAAACCATCACCATTCTGGAAATAAGACCAGCATAGTTCAATGCTTGACTGGATCTGCTGTTCGCAAATGATATACATCATTTAGTCAGACTCATGTATTCTTACGGGAATTTGAATACACAAATGTCAAGTGTTTCACGCCACACAATATGCATATTAAATACCAAAAATAGGCATATGTTACATATAGCAGTATATAGATCTGAGTTACTTGGACTCGAAATGTAATTTGATAAGCAATGGGATAATTAGTGACTATTTCGGGCTCCAATTTAATTCAATATCATAATGCACATGAATATAGATATGAACAGGTATCGAGTGTCATATTGCTTTTCCTGTGACAGACAGGAGTTTTTGTATCATTTCAGTGAGTAAAATGTCAAACTTGAGTTCGGGTACAGAAACGTGATACTTCGTAATGCAACATTGGGGAACTTGAGAGCGTGATATGAGAAGATGAATTGTTAGTTATTAATCAGTCTACAGAGCTGGAATCACAGCAATACATGTAAGAGGACACCCTCTGGCTCTAGTGATGTCTCGTTGTCATGTTCCACAATTATCAACTTTCACCTGAAAGTACAGCACAGTATCTCCATGAAGCGTTGAATATTTCAAATCTGGACCTAAAATCGTGGAATTTTTCAGCGTATGATGAGCATGAAGACCCATCATTCAATATAATATCTATTTGTATCCGTACATAATTTCGATATGGGCATTTATATTACGGCTTCGATACACAGGTACTGATCTTAGTCTAGTTATCAATTTACTAAGCACAGTATGTGATATAATATACATAGAGTTGAGACATTGTGCAAGTCAGAAAGTGTATCTGTCTGACGTCATATCGTGTTGGTAACAAGTTTTCATCACGTATTCGCATTTCGCAAAAAAATATAATCATACTAGATATCATTTCGTGCTTTGACTATTTTTAAACGACCAATAGAGTAGAAATAAAACCGGAAAATACGATGGCTCATTTCTGTCACCTCCATTATTGTTTTCAATTATTTTTTTTTCTTTCGGCAACTAAATAAACTCTTTTTTTCACATGGAGTGATTCAATGTTTCCTTCACACGACGTACACGTATTATTTCTCATCATATATTCATTTGCATTTATTTGTTTGAAAACCTTTACAAAACTATATAATAATATTAAACCATTCCAGTAAAGCGATATTTAAAAGATATATATATGATTATATTCAATTTCTTTTCTATTGAGATACGGAGCATACTAGTATTATGCCTCACAATTCGGTATACTATGACATTTGCCTAACAACCGGCTCGTTTGCAACGTATTAAGAGGTTTTAATACTGGCATTCAACTCTCTGAAACAATCAACTCTTCAAATCCTCAGAAGAATTCCTTGTTCGACACCACTTTCAAGAAATGGAGAATCTCTGAAATATGTCGGTGATGAGTGATTCGTCCTTCTATGTCCATGTGTTACTACCAGGATATCCGTAATTGCATTATGATGAAGTTGTATTTGGGTGTATACTATACTCTTCAAGTACGAACTTATATACAACCGATATACATTCATTTGGTGAATCATCCACGAAACATTGTTAGCGTGGAAGGAATATATGGTCTGGCAGAGGGATGTTGCTAGGTGTCCAGAAGTATATTATGCTTGAAATAAGATATATTCTGATTGATATAGGTGAATTGAACCATGTTGATATATGTTTGTTTACCTTGTGGGGACTTACTTTGGATGACAGCATGAGTGATGTCATAATGTGCCAAAAGTCAGTCAGTTTTTTAGGGTGCCTCTCTATATGGAGTGATAAAAAAAAATTCGCAAAGGCGAATTTGCACGAATGTTGATTATGTTATGTTTCTTGCAATGTTCTTTCACTGTGGTGAAAACAAAAAACATCTACGGACTAATTTTTGTGCAACATGAGTTATGTCATAATGGTCGCTTATGGGAGAATCAATGGTGGTCCAACCCCAGCTACCGAATTGTTGCATTATGATGGTTGTATTACATTCAGACACATGAGATATCATAATGCGAACGTTAAAACACCGCTCTAGTCGGATTATTGCACCATATTGATTTTTTCACGCCCGCATTAAAAAAGCCTGATGCGCGTGCAACTAGCAACGTATATTGTGTTGGGGCCAGACCATGTTTATGTTGACATTCTGTTGCGCCAAATTTGGAGCAGAAACAACAACAAAGGTGACCAATTATAGTTTTCTTCACTCCGTTGTGTTTGCATGAATTGCAAGTTGGTTCCATGTCCCGAATAACATTTAATTGTCCGATTAGGAGATCATGTAATATATATGTTCATTTTTTCGAACATCGTTCAAAGTTCAATGCAGTTTTGTACCCAACTTGAGGAGCAACACTGTGGAGTGTGTCCTATCACACGGAGCGTCCAATACACAGATCAAACACAATTACTTATCCTTACATAATAGTATAATAACAAATTTAATTAGCATAATAGACATATGTTCAGTGTGATACCGTCAAGATTACATTCGAAAACCATGGTTAACACTCTGTGAATCAAACACTCTGTGAACCATGGTTATCAATGTAAATGTCAGTTCTGGTAATGTCTGAATGCTGTTTATCCAAAGTATTAGTGCGGAAAAATAAATAAACCTAAAAGCACAAACAATGATGATGGATCCAGATTGGCAAAAATAGAACGTTAATTTTGGCATCACAATATATTATCATGCTACGAATAAACTGATGACGCAATATCATGGACAGTAATGACCAGTAAATCATAATACTTAAAAAGGTATAATAATTGGAACAGATTCATTGCGTACACCTACAATCCGGAACGATGAGATCCTGCTCATAGAATACATTAATTCAACTCATAGCAAGACCGATAAGGCGGATATGGAGGCGCTCTCTTCTTTGCGAAGAATTATTCCATTAGCCTCGAGAAAACAAAGCGACCCGAATGGGAACTTGTCGCTGCCAACATCATACTAATAAGCATGAAACTCTTACCGGAGCACTTGCCCATGGCTTCACCAGCCAGGATGTGCCATACACCGGAGGGAGAACATACTCATGTGCTCGTTGCCAACGTTTAATACAAACTTTATTCTATGGATCAATGGCGATTTAAGCCTTCAAGAATTGACTCATTTGGCCATTCAAGTTAGTTGTAACAATATCCTATTGTGGCGTTTGAGTGTTGTGGCTCAGTGTTGTTTTGTTTTTGTCTACCCAAAAACTCTTCTTCAATATTGTATAGAGTTTCGTAACTCCCGCTCGTTGTGATTCGAGAGCCGCCACAAAAGGTGTTCCACTAGTTTCGATTCATCACTCCGTAGCTTACCGGCTTGCTCAAGCAATGATCAACTCAGACGTAAATAAATGAAGATTTATATACACGAGATCATCAACTTACAATTGAATTGTCGGTCACCCACGTGACGTACAGATGGATAGGTCATATATGAATCACTGTACAATCACATTAAAAATAATATTGCATGAGGGCACAATTTAAGAGTTCTTCACTTGAAGTTTCACTCCGTCCCGTCCCGTTGACGTTTTCCCTTCACTGTCGTCGCCCGTTCCTTCAAGTAGGTGGTCGAATCCCGGTGACCAAAGGCCTTCAAGTAGGAGTCAGCCAGGCAGAGGTCGTCCGGCCCGTGGTGGTGGTGGTGACGATCTCTCCCCGGTCGATGTCGCTGTCACAGTGCTCCCAGACTGGCTGTTTGTTCGCCCCCATATAGCCAGGGTGGCTGCGCACGCATCCTCGTCCGCGAACGGGACCACGTGGTGAGAACTTCTTCCACGTGCGATTCTTCCGCGAAGATCTTCTGTAGACAAAGAACGTCCCTAAAGGTTCCTCGGTGCAGAGGTAGCTGCATTAGTTTTTTTGTACACTATTATGTGAATATTACTTGCAATTCAGTTATATTTCCCAGAAAACTGTTTCAATTGTAACATCATGTTAATATTTTCGGTGATTAAGTTATCCTGTAGTTATTTCAATGCTGCGGGTCGGCACATGCATATTGTAAAAAAAAAAATAAGCAAACAACTCTAATGCATCAACCATGTATGATATCGCATTATCTTTGTCAATATCTGTGCGGACGAACCACATAGAAATCTGATATTATTGCACTCGGAAATCCGATAAAATCAATCTCTATGGCTGTCAAACAGTATGTGAAGCAGGTGTGTGCACAATGTTTTATCCATACTGCGACGCGAGAATCAAATGTTATCGAATGCTTGAAAACCATTGAGTTCGTGTTATTCCGGGAAATGTAAATATGCCATCCATTGCAATATGGCAAAGACGGAAGGAGATTTCTTGTATTCTCTTGTTCGCGACGTTCAACGCAGCAAGTTTCTGGGTTCTAATTTACACAGATAAAGCCGACCAAATACCAGTAAATATGGATCAAACTTATGTGTCTGGAGAATCCATTGATTCATCGGTGGAAGTGATGTTGTCTTCACGTTGCAACACGCGTAGGAATACAAAACGCAAAGTCGTCACACCTATACTCACGTTATTTACAACGATAAAAGATATGACATATCGGGAGGCATTTCACAGGAATACACTAGAGAACTGGGCCCAGTTAAAACCATGGGTTCAACCTGTGCTTTTTGTGGAAGACCCCAAATTGGAAGCTGAGAATATGACGTCATGGGGATCCCGTGCCAAAAATACAGGCTGGGGAATCATTCCATACTCTCGTACTAGTAACGGTACACCTATTTTGAAATCAATGTTTCAGACCATTTTGTCATCGGATTATGCGGCTGATTTCGTCGGATACGCAAACGCTGATATCCTTTTCGATTGGACCTTGGTTGATACTCTGGCGGCGGTGATCGCGAAATTTCCTGATGTCAAATCGGAAATGACGATGATTTCCGGTCGTCGACGAAACGTCGAAGAAGAAGTTATACTCTCAACCCCAGATATCATATGTCCGGATACAGTGAACAAATTAGCGGGTCAACACGAACTGTACGTTGATAAATCCGCCGATTACTTTATATTTTCCACGGCAGGATTTCCCTGGGGGAAAGTCCCGGATTTCGTCGTGGGACGTATCGGTTTCGATACGTGGCTTCTCGCTATGGCCAACAACTGGAATATTCGTCAGATCGACACCTCGGAAACTATCAGCGCAGTACACCAAACTGGGGTGGATGGGGTGACCGCTGGGGAAGATATCAACGAAGATTCCCTCGTTAACAGGGATATTGTGGAAAACTGGACGGATATTGGGCCGGGGAAGCACAAATGTGCGAAATTGGAAGCCGTTTTCGCCGGTGGTGAAATCGTGATCCAATCTCGGAAAGTCCCCAGCAAATGTATACAAAGACAGGTCACGTGATTGTGGTATACCTTAGCAAGATTCATTTGAATGATATTGATTTTGTGTTGATACAAATATCGGTAACGGATTTTTTTATATTAATTTTTGGGTTACCGGTACATTTCAAGTGGTATGATTGGCCGGTGGAATTCGTAATAGAAATCAATTGGCTAGCATAAATTCGATGGAACTTTTAGGGCTATATCGTTTCGATAACACACAACCATATTGACAATGCAGTTTCGCTACAATGGGCGATATGGTTCATCTGTACGGTATTTATTGTCATTATCTGCAGCACGGAACACTCGATTGTGGTATTTATTTACTTTCAACACTATAATATCCAATACATAATGCATGTACAAGAGCAATAATTCTCCATATCTGTTATTTGTGTATCACTGCACTGGAAACCATCTTGTAAAATTATGATGAAACTTAATTTCATGTGTGTACGGGTTTATTGTTTTTACAAATCTCGGATTGCATTGTGAATATGCAGCAGTGACATGCATTTTAACCAGCTATTGATCAATGTCATATCAATATTATGCCACTTATGCCACTTCCAATATATTGTGATGACGAATGAATCAGTGTGCTTATTTGTTTGCAGTGATGTATATCAATGCTGAATGTGTGGCCAAGAGGCCTATGTCAATGCGTGTGTTCATGTGATTAACATGTAGGCCTACATGTAGGCTACATATATGTATATTATTACCCATGCGAATATTATCTACGCTCATTTTGATATCAAATCAATAAATTTTATTGAATAGATGACAGATCAATTTATTTGTTCAATGCGGAAACGATTCGTTGCTGTGTTCTATAGCATCCGTAGGCCTATATGATAATGCAAATCATTCGTAGTGTAGAATTAGACCCTTCACTACCCTGACGTGACTGACTAGCTGATTGAATACTGTCTTTCATGGACGAATCGGACTGCCATTCGTATTCCAATTTGACTAGATAAAACACAATTCATCACACATGTAATAGTCATTTTTGATACGTTCAGTCCATTTTGTGCGCATGCGTGATACCGAGCGTGGACTGTCTGGGAATTCCGAGATTCTCCCACTTTATCCAAGCGAGGCGGGCCGTCAAATCTGGAAGAAAACGATAATTTGTAGTATTATAAAAAATCGATGTTAGTGATGACTAATGATAGAGTGAGTGGAATTGAACAAATAAAAATCAATATATGTTGATTGTGAAAAAAAGTGTTGCAGAAAAAAATCAATTTACAAGTAATGTGAAGTTAAGTGATCATTATATGCGGCGTCAGTTAAATAATTTTCTGCATATATTTTAGAGAAAGGCCACACCAAATAGTGAAATTGATCGCCGTCTATTAAAAAAAAAAGTATAATCACATTTCTGTGAACCAAACAATAATCGCCACTGGTAATTTCACCAAAAGTCAAACAATTTTTCTCTGTAATTTTCCCGGGGCCACTACATTCCACCTTTGATGGTTGATGATAATTTCATATGGCGTATGTAGAGCAAACTATAATTGGTATTATATAAAATCCAGCAGCATTTCGGTGGTACTCATAATTTTCATGGAAAATTTGTATCGGTTGTGATGAGCACTATCAAGCCTATTTAGATATGTAATGAAGATGTCTACTACCAATGTTTCTTCTTTTTTACAATTCACTATATTTCTCGCCTTTTGGGATCACACGACGCCTACTTGAAGAATCAAATAATGTTCTGTTCGAAAACAATTACAATTATATAGTAATGGTTATAGATAGAAAAAAACATGGAAGAATATTTAGTTGTAAGAATAACTTGGCCAAAAATCCAGGCTAACTTCACAATTTGGTGTGGCCTCATTTATTACTTATTTTTTTACAAGAGCGGTGCTCCAATGTAACTTTTAACATTAGCGTTCGTAAAATAAGAAAAAAATAAGATAATTTGTTTGGGAAATCATTTATATAATACTTATAATTTGTTCGTTTTGTGTTAATTCGATTAAAAATGGCCTGGATATGATGTTTGAAACAATATAAGACCATGTTATAAGAACATAAGGACACCTGTGAACGTCACAATTATTTTTGGGCAAAAAAAGGGGGGGGGGACGCTCTTTTAAGGCACGTTTTTCTATCAGTACAAATGTTATTTTATTAGGACAAATAAATTATATTTCAGCAACGGTTTCGATTTCACCAAAGCCGCGAAAATCATGCGGGACGCGATAAGCAAAATTGGGAATAAAAATGTTGTAATTTTGGAGATTCAAAGACAGTTTACGGTATAAAATAATACGATAATAATCCACTCATATTGAATAATATAATAATAGTCATCACAAAAATGTATTATCTAGTGATTCTTCATATTTACCTCAATAATAGTTTAATATAAAATACAAGTATTTTTCTATGGTGAATCCTTTTTGCAGGTGTACATATCCAGATATTTACAATTAATATTGAACAAATCACGGAATTCAAAGAGTGACTCGTAATAAACGAGATAATTTTTGTTATATTTAGTGTTTATACTCTTTAAAAAAATAATAAATTAAATACATGAACCGCGATGATGTTTCTTTAAGTCGTTTTTATGTCATTATTTTTTTATTATTAGGAACAACAAAATATTTTGATTGCACATAATGCATTTTTTCCAGAACATTTTCCCTAAATGGGAAAAAGCAAATTTCCAATTTTCACAATTAACAATAAACAAATTATAGAATTTGAAGAAAAAACAGAAGAGGATTCTCACCACTAGTGTTCCACTCCGGCATGTCATCTCCAGTTAGTTCCAGACCCCGCTCTATGTACTTCACCGGGCTCTTGTTCGAGCTCAGGATGTCTTTTAGCAGGGAGATGTACGCTATGGCGAGCCGCAGTGTGTCGATCTTCGACAGTCGTTTCTCGTAGGGGAAAGTCGGCACGTGGCAGCGCAGCTCTTCAAAGGCGGAGTTAATGCTCAACATCCGCTTCCGTTCGCGAACGTTCGCGGCGAAGCGCTGTACGCGGAACGGCCCAAACGGCGAATCTTCCATCTGACCCTCACCCTGTCCGCAATCCTGATTGGTCAATTCCGGGCCGTATCCATAGAGTCCTTGCTCCTGAAGCGCACCTGTCGCCATGGGAACGCATTCCGATCCGCGCTGCTGAGTTTCGTCGTATGGGTATGGGGTACTATATTCTAGTCGCGTAGAGTCTTCCGGAATGAAGTCAACGGAGTAATCCGGACACCGTTGATTGACGGAGTAATATGTGTTGTGGCAGGCATTCGTGGCTTCTCGTTGGGTAGAATAGTCATATTCTGCTTCCATGGTGAAGTTTATTTTATTGAGACCCAACAAAGTCTCTGTTTCCATCTGCAACTGAAGGTGGTAGGACATTTTAGGCTGTATTTATAGGCGTGGAACAAGTGCTGGTTGGGGATTAAAACGATTGTAATGGACCCGGTATATCTAGATCTAAAATAACAATGTCGAGGGAGGGGGGTTGGGGATGTTTCGTTGTCGCGCAAGGAATTTAGGGCCCTCTGGCGACTGACTGGGCGGAGTTTAGAAGTGCCAAGTTGTTGTGACGTCACGATCTTTTATCCGCTGACAACCTGACACGGGCAGATCGCGAAGATTCACCCGGTTCTTGGCGCTTTTCAGGGCACTCGACATGATGAAAATGTCACTTTCAACTGTCGCTCGTTAATTGGCCGCGACCGAAGAAATATTTTCCCCGACAAACTTTCCTATCATGCTGTCTTTGTGCGGTAGAGATTGGGCCCCGGGACTTCTCTTATTCAAAGCGATACCATCAGCACCGACACCGAAGTCTCCTATTGGTAGTTCCCTGTGAGAAACGGAAGGGGTGAAATCGGCCTCCACTTGAAGAGCTCTCGACACCCTGTGGCGAAATCTCTGCTGTTTTCCGAGGCGTTTATCCGATTTCTATAGCGCAGTGTTGACGCGGCCAGTTAGCGCCATTGTCACTAAGTGCATGTCTTAAGCACTCGTTTTAAATACTGCAGACTTAGACCAGATAACCAGTTGTTTAAAGTGATGACACCAGAACGGAATTCGGTGTTGTATTCATCTAGTTCTTAATTCGCCATTATTGAAAAATAGAAAACACACTCCATTAAAAAATACTACCAGCTCTTACTAGCTTCTCCTGAAAACGAGTGATTCAGGAATGAAAAATGATTGGTAAAAATATAAGAAGTGAGATAAGTGTATTTTGACATAATGATACACTTATTTAGCTATATTTTTGCAAATGCCATCAAATGACGTTTATAGTCTCATTTGCAGGGCTTTAAAAGAACACACCCTTCACGGTATAAACGTGTAAGTGTATGAAGGGTTCAGCTTTTTTTGCGCGGACCATCGAAGTCATAAGTCATGGCTATATTATCATTCGATGAGGCGAAACTGCTTATGAGTGCTCTCACAGATTGCGCTCGATGTTTCCTCCTGGAGGTATGCGCGTATGCTTACATGTATTCCTTACGGAATAAGCAAATACGAAATATGAGCATACTACGGTGGCTCATTACCGCCAATTACGTTCGTGTATTTCTCACCCCATTTATAATTACCACTTCACAATATTCACCTCGTTTATAATTTCCACCCCGTTCATAATTATCACCTCAGAATTATCACCGCGTTTATAATTTCCATCCCGTTCATAATTATCACCTCACAATTTTCACCCCGTTTATAATTTACACCCCGTTCATAATTATCACCTCAGAATTATCACCGCGTTTATAATTTCCACCTCGTTTATAATTATCACATCACAATTTTCACCCCGTTTATAATTCCCACCCCGTTCATAATTATCACCTCAGAATTATCACCGCGTTTATAATTCCCACCCCGTCTATAATTAACACCTCAGAGTTATCACCGAGTTTATAATTATGATTTGATCACAATCATTACTAGGTACAGAATTTCAATTGGTGCATTGAGTCTTAGTATGAACACTCTTGGTATTCTGTGTACCGTATTGACGCGCATATAAGGACATGTCCTCATATATGAGCACTTCCTTATATCCGGACATAAGAACATGTCATTATATGAGAACTTTCTTCAGAAACTGCATGTAAAACATCTGACCCACATTTAAGGACATTTTGCATGTCGATGATTATAAGTTGAGGGAAAATGACACAACACAATACATGTAGCACGTACCACCATGTTCAACATATTAATCTCGAATATTCTTGTGGTCTTGAAATTAAACTGTATTCATGTTGAATGTATGTGTTATAGAGCTACAGGGAATTGTGTGTCACTCAGAGGGACAAAATTAATCGCGCCAATAATTTATTTAGGGCCTAATTCTTCAGTTTATAGTAGTGCATATAGTGTCCTTATATATGAATAAACGGGGTGTTTTATGTCTGGATAAAATTCCGTCTCCTTATAAGTGAACATGTTTTGAATTTTCGATATATTGTGAAAATGCACAAATCCACATACAAGGACCTGTCCTTATATGCGCTTCAATGCGGTAGCTATTGAGGCTTTTCCATAAGCATCTTGTTGCTCTTGGGCTGCATATGTTCATGAAGTGAGGTGATAATTATAAACGGGTGGAAATTTTAAACGCCGTGATAATTATGAGGTGATAATTATAGATCGGGTGGATATTTTAAACTCGGTGAATATTGTGAGGTGATAATTATAGACGGGGTGGAAATTATGAACGCGGTGATAATTCTGAGGTGGTAATTATAGATGGGCTGGATATTATAAACTCGGTGAATATTGTGAGGTGATAATTATAGATGGGGTGGATATTTTAAACTCGGTGAATATTGTGAGGTGATAATTATAGACGGGGTGGAAATTATGAACGCGGTGATAATTCTGAGGTGGTAATTATAGATGGGGTGGATATTATAAACTCGGTGAATATTGTGAGGTGATAATTATAGATGGGGTGGAAATTATAAACGCGGTGAATATTGTGAGGTGATAATTATAGATGGGGTGGATATTATAAACGCGGTGAATATTGTGAGGTGATAATTATAGACGAGGTGAGAAATGCACGAATATAATTGGCGGTAATAAGCCACCGTAGCATACAGATATTATATGTGTCAACAATTAAGACACACATTGCATCAGTCGAAAATAGCTATTTTCAATTTAATTTCGCACTGGCATTTCGTACAGCAATAAATATTCGTATTTTCCAGAGAAAATAAAAATGAACCTAAACACACGCAAATTAAAACAATGGTTTCCCACTTGTCACCACAACAGAAGAAGAACACAGAGACGGCACCGCTTACGTGTTTCTAAGGAGACGGTAAGGAGTGTGCGTGGCACGCGGACAATGTCAGGCGCGTGCCTGTGGCCCGTCGGCACGTGGCGCCCCACAGCGGGCGGCGAGAGAGATAGCCACTTGTCGCTGTGACACCAATTATGGTATGACTGAGAGTGGGGTCATCTTGATGACATGGTGGTTCGCTGCGGTCAGAGAGAGAGAGAGGGGGGGGGGGGGGGGGGGTTGGGCTTGTTTTACTTCATGTAGCTTTTTATCAGTAGCTTATTTAAAGATGATGTTCGGCACAGTGGTTCCACCGAGGCATGATTTTTTCTCGTCTTTTGCCTTGCGGTTAGCTGACAAAAAGATACTTGCCCGAGGCGCTGGTGTTGTTAAAAGGACGTAAGTTCAAAGAATTACACGGCAACATTTAACGAATTAATTAATTTGGTCTCGCTGCAGCAGCAGGCTGGACAATTTTGTAGATGCACAAATTTCTAAATTGAAATCGCACAGATTGAACTCCCGTTAGGTTCCCAGACATCCAAGAAACGAATTTAACACAACTTGGATTTTCGGAGCAAAGGGCAACATCAGACAGATTTATTTCTCGTAAAGTTGTCTCGAAACACGACTTAAACCTGCTTTGACAACCTACCAAGTACTCTTTGTAAGGCTTTGTTTGATTAATTCGCGATTTTAGAAGCGACCACCTGCCCTATGGCACAAGTAGAAATAACAAAGAAGACATTTCACGAGCGAATGCCTCAAACAAACTCGAGTTTACGTAACCGGGGCGCCATTTTCAGCTGGGTGGGAATTGGCTAAGGGACCCGACCTTCAAAGTTCATTGGAGCGCAAATACTGAAGACCACCAAAGCAAGATTTTTGTTGTTGAGACCGGTGATCATTATACATAATGTTTCGGTGTTAATTACATGTTTGTGGGATATTATGAATGATGCCTTATTGGGAGATCGTTGGTACACCTCTTGTCAATTGTTGGTATCCACTTTGCCGATATTTTTTTGATGTTGGTATATTTGAATCATAACACATAAAGTAGAAAGTCTATGAATTTGATGCACAACCTGCAAATCACTTCAGTCATCCTTTGACAACGTTTATCATAACCGTTATCCCAGCACAAAATGCATTTTGTTACTTGACGCATTCAAAGCATAATATCGCTTTTGTGAATTCCATTCGATTTTCAGGTTACCGAACCTTCAGTCCGATAACCTATGTCCATTGCGTGGTGTGTGTCGAAGTATGGATAAAAGTCGAACGGTCGAAGTATGGAAAAAGTACTTTTAAAAATAACTCCAAGAGTGATGTTTTATTTTGTTCCTTTTTCTTTTCAAAAATGGCATCACTTTTTCAAAATTTGTTCAGTTATAATTTATCTCTCTTAATTATCCTCAAGATTCCCCTCACCATGTTCATTCGCGATGTGTGTATAAGTTGTGTTGTCCTTTTGGTCCGAAATCGATACTTACTGTTGTGCAGTGTATTTTTTCGACATTGAACTTTTTTTCTGGCTTTTTCCTTTGATGACGGGAGCCGTATGGAGTGAACTCCTATAATACTTCAAAATAAGTTTAAAAATTGGTACATTCAAACGGGAAATCATATGTGGCAGTATCATGTTCACCTTGAATTCGACCTTCGAATCAGTGATAACCATGAAAGGTCAAAGCAGCTATTTTTTCGAAAACGAAGATTTTTGTTTTTACTTTCGCGACTATTGTTCGGAAGTCTGTTCAGTAAATTTGTTTTCTTCTGATCATCGGTCTGGAAAAGGCGGCCATTTTGAGTAGCCTTTGATTTTGCCGATTACGAACTAAGAACACAATTTTCGGTCCGAAATCGACGTTTTCCCCACGCCATTGAACATTTTGGAACTTATTGGCAGCCACCTTTTCTTTGATATTTAAAAATCAGGTGTGTCATATCAGTTGTGTAAATCTATACATTTTCCCGGTAAACTTCTCTGGTATTTTTTGTTGTGCCATGCCAAATTATCTATGCATGTAGGTGTTTTCAGCTTTCCGGAAAATACATACATGTACACGCACAACACACACTGTCTCATTGGTCACACTATTATATATGAAGAATCGAAGAATGTTCAATTAGGCCAAAATCACGAATTTATTTGTTGAAATATGTCACTCTAACATTCTGATCATATACTAGAGTAATTTTAGCGATCCAAATTGAAATCGACAAAAATATGTCCTCGGAATGAAATTTGTTTGATATTGTTTTAAAGCTGCTTATCAAGATCGCTCACGTCTTGAAACATCCAATTGTTTTTGAACGAAAAAAATGGATGCAATCCATGTGCCCTTTTCGAAGACCTATTATCAGATAGCTGTAACATATCATGAAACAAATGGTAAAGTGTTAAATGTATATAATATTTAATAATACGAAAGGACGCAATTGGAGATGATTTCGCACCGACAAAGAATTATATATTTGATTTTGCGTACAAATTAAGTATGATGCATTAACTTCAATCCTTACTCCTATCTATTTTTCATATATACATTTTTTTTTATTTGATGAATAATGATGCACAAAGAAACGGCTATACATATGATATTTGCTTGTTATTTTTGTGTGTGTGTATGTGCGACCGAGTCCCAGAGATGAAAAGAGGGCAGACCATTTTCACGATTTATTGAGATCCTCTCACAAGCGACATACATCAACTTATTTACAAAACCACGGAAGCCGACACGCAGCCATACATCGCACAAGTTTGTAATAGCACAACACAGTCAAACTCCCGAATATACGTGTGCAGTTAGTTCTCTTCCAGTGCTTATGACACAGTGTGTACCGTTGTAGAACGAATGATTACTTTTCAGCCAATAAAAAAAAACGCCCAAATATTTGTATATTTATTTTGAAGTTGTTGTTGTTTTTTCTCTTAAAAAAGAAAATGAAAACTATATTCCAAGCACTCGACAGGTAAAAATGTTATCAACACTGTTTTTTTTATAGGAACGGAACACATCACACATTATAGGTACAAGTATACACACTAACACAATGACACTTATATCTGAATACATATTATGCATAATAGTCATACATAAAATGCTGTACAACATTATTGTATACATACATGTATATATATACATTGTGACATTTCGCCAGGAAACACTATGAAATGAATAGTTTACTTGCCATGGCTTAATATGTTTTTTGTTGTTGATAATTTGCATCTTGGATTATGTGAAAGAAAAGCAGAAACATGATATTTGCCTGTGCATCATATTTACTGCATATACATTTCAAAACACAATTTTGGATACTCCCAGATATGAGCTAATAGAATAACACAAATCATGTTTTCTTTATACACGTGTATTTGGATTTGTTGCAATTTCTGTTCTATGATTATCGATGCATACTATAAATTCGAAATTGATTTTTGATTCGGTACGGATATCACAAAACATCATGTATGAAGTTATAAGAAGTATTCACCAGTAATTATGTTAAATGATATTTTACACGACAATTATGGACATACAAGCGCAATATTTACAGCCACATCGTCAAATATTCGCTAGATAAATATCGAACAATGCTAGAGAGTTGGCTCGAAAAATGGACCTTCAATACAGTCATAATTCACACCGAATTGTACAACATTACTTCCATTTACATAGGACTCGGGAAGGAGAGGTTTCTGTATCAAGTAAATGTTATACCCAGATTAACATACCGCAAAATTTATCAGGGTTATGTGACGTCAAATTTCAAATGGTTCGGAGAACGCGCTGCAGAAATCTCCCAGTCTTCCATATATCACATTAGTCAAGTATAGCAAAATAACTACGCTACAAATGTACAAATCTAATCAAATCTACAAAAATGCATTTGATTTGCGTCCATGTGACGTAAAAAACCTAAACTAATACCAAATGTACACATCCGTGACAACCAAAAGTAGAAGTCTTCAATAGCACTGGCATGTTGAGTGTCATAAGCAGCAACAATGCCTATATAATAATATAATAATTACATGATCACCAAAACAAACCTAGCAGAGCTGAACGAATACACCCCAGCAAGCAAGAGGAAGACACACATGAAATTAAAACAGAGTGGGTAATACTGCGCATGCGTACAGAGAGCAAACTGACTCAATACAAACACACATCACAAGTCTCATGACTCAATCCAAACACGATATATTACAGGGCGTATGACTCCTTGTAAAATGTGTGCCCTGGTGTAGTAATGATAACATATTTTCATCTCTTGGAATGGTGTACTTTAGAACCTCGGCGCAAATGAAATGATACACAACTTCTTGTCTCTCTAAATGCCGCCTTTTTTCATGTTTCTTCAATACTTAGGACCCTTAAATAATAACTATCATAACGTGTTGGTATCAAGCGACTCAATTAGTTGACGTCATAACGGACCGCGGCATTCATCGTTGAGCGTTGAAGCCGAGCACTTGTTGCAACAAGTAGGCGAGAGCGGCGCATGCGAGCACGTGGTTTCCGGTCACGTGGACGCTGTTTCCGGCGCTCTCCTCATGACTGGCCTTGACCTCGCCTCCTCCTTGAGCAGCCCCCTCTCCCGGTTTGAGGACTTCCGGTGGTTTGACGGTGGTGGTGGTGGTTGTGGTGGTGGTTGTCGTAGCTGTAAACACAACCAGGCATTCAATCACATGTACTAACATTCAATCAATTAACGTTACACTCCAACATTAAAGTTTTCCTGATGTTGAAGATCAAGGAATATTGTCGTGTATATTTGATGAAATTGCAACAACAACAAATAAAAAAAAAAACACCGAGGTTTTACGTTTCGAAGATAATGTAAATACGTTTAAAGTTTCCTTCTTGACCGAAGGTACCACTGACTCCGCTCCGAAGTATTTAAAAGGTGTCCCGCTCTGATTTGCACTAATTACATTCAATACCATTGATCCAGTAATGAGCCACCATAGCTCATAGCGTTCCCACAGCCCCATGTAGCGTACCTTCCCCGAAGTAGATCTCAAAGTGCTCCTGGTTGACTGGGTTGCTAGCCTCGATGTGGTACGTGTTGAAGTGAGTCTCGTTCACTCCGGTGATCATCAGAGCCACGTTCAGGTGGTTCTCTGGAGTCAGCTGTAGGATAAAAGAGGGTGAAGCTAGATATGGTCAAACTTTTTCCATAATAGTCGATAGGCCTATGTCTCTTAGTAGTGTGTATGTTTAGATACATTGCGTTTATGCAAAAATCTCACGCAACGTATCAAGTTTAATGCACAGCAATAATCGAAATCAGCTGATTAAAACCGAACAAAAATTTGATTGAAAAAAAAAAACATATAAATTAGTTTGAAATTGAAAATCAATGTTTTATAGTCAATTTTAATATTTTGATATGATGTTTTTTCGCCAATACAATATACACAATTATATACCGAGGAGTTGGTGGCATACGAGTCGAGAATATCTCCTGCGGCCAGCCTCATCGTTCGGTTCTCTTGCTTGAAGGTCCACACCACATTACGGGATTCCACCGGGGGATTCCCCTTGATGACGCAATCGATGACGTATTTGTCGATGTCAATGGGCATCTTCAGCGTACGGTAGGGTTGGCATTCAAACTCCGGGGCATCTGCCATGAGCATCATGAATCATTAATGGTCTTATCAATGTCAATACACTCGAGAATTAGGCCAATTCATGTGCGAAAATTTTGCCCTGATGGTATTCTCCACTCCACTATGACTTATATTAGGCTTAATTATATTGACGATGAACGAAAAAAAAAATCGTTCTACATTATCAGTTACTGGTTAAAGGTCACCCACTTGACAATTTATTTTTCCCCGGCCTACGCCCCTAGCGAACCGAGGTCACTTACACATGACATCCATGATACCCTTGGTGGACTGTCGAAGGTCGTGCAGGCGCGGGAACTTGGCGGCACACTTGAGCTCCTGTCCGGACATGTCCGGCTCGGCTCGGAAGTCCGAACTGACGAGTTTGACGTGGTGCGTCACGTGCTGGAGACCACGTGGTCCGGTCCTCTCCTCGCGCGTCTCCAGGGTGAACTCGCTTGTGATGATCTGGTCACCGCGCGACAGCGTCAGCTACAGATTACAAGGTCACAGGGGCATTGAACAGGGTTACATGTCTTGCGTATTTCCACGTTTACTGTGAACCTAAACATGGCTCAAAGGTGACAAAATATGTCGGAAACGTAAAATATAAAAGTCATAAAATTTATAATTGCTATCTTTGTCCAGACTGGTTTTCATTCATTCAGTCATCTTCAGCTTTCTTCTGCCTATTTCCCCCCACAAACTTTTATTGTTCCATTGTTCACAGATGTATTTACAGATACATCTATGCATATATGTCCATCGGTATTCAGAATCACTGTATTTTCCAGTTGATGATAGGCTAACGTACCTTAGGGCGCGGGTTGCCCCCGATACTCTGACAGCTGACTGGGGTCGGCTCCAGGGATTTGAATACAAACGTCATCTTGGCGCCGTTCATCGTCACATTCGAGTTAGTAAGTGTCAGATCGTCCAGCGCAACTGTCAAGGGCACGTAACATAGTACATGTATAATCATCAGTAGCCATATAATTAATTACAGAGTTGGTGTCATGATCGAATTCATCATTGGAAATGGTCCCTTTTGTCATGACGGCATCAAAATTGGAGACCGCCGTATGCATTTATCAGTCATGATGCAACCGAATATTGACATAGGCAGCGCCCTAAAGTAGGTTTGTGCCTAATATTGTGCTCGATTATAATTGAACAGAATCATACAGCTGGTGCTGCACATCTCCCCGTATCAGAAGCATCACACTATTGTGGGCCTAACAACGGCGTATTCGATTTAGCAATGTACAAGAACTATCGAATACGGAAGTTCACAAAACAAAACAAAAACGATTTGGGAGAAAAGCTACGTTCGTTTAGGAAACGCTTTGTCTATCTGTGGTGGCCGACATAACATCAACAACTTCCTAAAAAAAATGTTTACAGTTTACTGAAATGAGGAGACATTTTGGACATGACTTATACTCGGGAATCTTTTCACTAAAAGACAGGTGAATATAAAAGGTGTACAAAACCATGCAAAATCAATACTTCCGCCTACAAATCACATTTACATGTATTTTACCAGGATATTGTCAGACTTACCTGGCACGATGACGGTGTAGTTCACGGGCGGCAGTTCCTCCGCCTCCTCTTCCTTCAGATTTCCCAGCTTGCATCGGTACGTGCCATTGTCGACAACCTCGATATCTACACGTTATGATGTGGTAGTGTGCGTTATGATGTGGACAGGGTTTGCGTCAATAAATTCGGGTTTGATTATTTAGTGATGTATACAATATTCAAAATTAGATACGGGTGTTGCATGTTGAGAATTGCCAGGATCTAATAGCATTTTTAACGGAGTAATTTGTGGTCCATCAGTATTTTTTCTCTTCTTTGAAATACTTAACACATTTTACGTACTTCTATTAATTCAGGAGTTCTTATTATTCGCCCGCATCGCAAACAAAGAAGGCGTGCATGCCTAATTTCTACTTATAACAGACACTACACCCGTATCTTACATAATTAAATACCATATGCAAACTCCAGTTCATCATTTAACAATTTTTCCTTCCTCCAAACAAATTCTACAGATATATCTTACCATCTATGACGAGGTCCAACGTGATCCCGTTCTCTCGTCGTTCCGTTTTGAGACTGTAACGTCCCGTCTCCACAAACGGCGGTTGTACGGCCCTGTTCAGACTGATAGCGACGTCCGCGCCGCCGTCACCGACCACTTTCTCCCAGATGACGGGGTTGTCGAACAGGTCTATTCCCTCCTTCATGAACGAACAGCTAAGCGTCACGTTCTGACCCTCGCGGCGAGTGATGTGGTCATTCTCAGCTCCGAGTCGCGACCCGAGTACTGTAAGCGAGAGAAAACAATTTATGAATGATACACCACAATAGTGCAAGATAATGTGCAAATAAACGACGGAAAATATTGCATAGACGTAGCATCTTAATGTCCTGACTATTATTTTCAAGTATTCAGTTTCATACAATTTATTATATAGGGTGTTTTATTTATCTTGTATGAGAATTATCTTGTTAGGAGCGTGTCAAAAACAACAAAAAACCCCCCAAAAAACAACAACAAACAATAACAATAACATCCTTCATATATTCAGGTGAATTAACAATTCTTCAAATTTCTTCCCAAGGAACAGGTATGGTTTTATAGTATGATTGTGGATCCCTCTTGTTTCGCGAGCCACTGGTTCATGGCAACTTTCAGGCCCACAAAAAAATATAATTCGATGGATAATATTTGTTTTGCTAGTGAAGTGCAACGATCTCAGCTCAACAGAATAAACTGTAGCCCGGGTTTGCCGTAACAAATGAGACTATAACCTTGAAAATCCCGACTAATATGATGTTTGGTTGTTTGGGTATCGGGAGTTGGTTGAGTAGTCGGGAAGAAATAAAATGGTAAATAATACGACCAAACCACAACTTTCGTTTGCCACTGTATTTTATTCGAAAAAAAACACAACAACTTGGAAATAATGCACGCTCAAAACATGTACATCTAGTTGTATTACGCAGTAATGATTCCTGACTCAGGCGAGAATTCCAAGTAAAACAGCAGATATCAACTCACATTGCGTCACTTTTTGTGAATATATACATATTTTCGTGTGACCGCAATTCACTGGAGTAATCCCGTATTCTGAGCTACTTTATTTAACCTTTCAAAGCTGATAGAACACCCAACCGGAATCCAATTTCCAGTTTGGAAGCGACTGTTGTCTCGGGGGCCCCCGTGTCCTTGGCAACTTGTCATTCCTCACCAAATATCACCGTAGAGATCGAGTGCGTGGACAGTGGGAAAACCCCCAAGCCGTGGGAAATTCCCGGATAGCGTGCGCTGCACCGCGAGGCATCACGGGATACATAGATGTGACCTTGACAAGGGGACGATTCCGTCTAAATTGAGTTTTGCCGGTGTTGACAAATCGGCGACCGGACATAATGGGTTGAATAATGAGTGTTTTATTCTTTGCCAGACACATATTGCTGAGAGTGACACATATTGGGGGAGGGGTGTTTGGTTTAGAACCCAGGGCCACTGTCAAACTGCCAGCAATACTAGTAATACTGAGCAACGGTGCTCTTTTAACCGCGACAACGTCTGCCATTCACATACAAGCCGTCGATTCATGTGATTTGTAATTTGATAGCCATATTAATGTTTCCATGCATATATTTACAACAAAGAAACCACACACAGACTTTCGCACCATAACGGGGTTTAAAATATGAGAAATCTCGAATGCAACAAATCGAATATGATTTGCTTGGATATTTTGCGCAGGAAAAACACAATGAAAGCATATTATGACAAAATACTGGGCTTTCATGACATAATGATGATGGAATTACTGGGCACCGTTATTGTACATGGTAAATCATTTGGCGATAAATACTCTTGGCAGGGTGTTTTCGTGATTCATGTCACACAAATAATCATTGGACTTTTTCAATGTCAGATTTCGTCATGGGAAAATCACTGAACAAATAAGCAGACCTATTCTATTGAACAATACATGAACAGCTAACTGACTCACATACGCATTGAACTGAAAACTATTTATACTTAGATATCCAGTTTCGTAACGATCCGTCAAATAGACATACCAAAAATTCGAATGTCATTATCCACAACATAAATATTAACTCATAATGCACAAATGGTTCATTCATTACCAGCCGCGTTCGATTGCGCGAGCGTCTGGGTAATACCAAAACGACTGACTGGTACCAGTCACATCCATCATCGAACGCGGCTTTGTTTACTTTGACAAAGACTGTCGTGTGCATACTTCACATACTGGCACATGACCACAGCAACCTACAAACGTGCGTGCTCACTTGGGAAATGCGTAGAAAATGAATGAAACATGTCCAGCACATGTACAGTATGTTGATGTATTTTAGTGTATGTCATTATGTATAGTTGTGTATAAGTGCACAGGGCCTATTTGATTTTGGTCTCGAAGATACCCGTAACACAGTGGGTGTAATATACATGATATATGGGTAATACTTATAACGAGTTGAAATTCAATTTAGGAATATGGCGACGCAAAAAGTACTGTCGATGAAAGTGCGTATCAAATATATATTTGTAAGTTATAAATTCACGAAGCCTAACATATCCCCACCAACCTCATAACTATGACCGTTCGATCTGGGATGAGCGGAGAGCGTGTTTGTTTTCTCATCGTAAAATAAACAAATTAAAGAGAACGGTATGATAATTTGCTTTTGTAATTTGCAATTCATACACCGAGAGTTTAATTAGAACGCTACAAAGGTCGGCAATGTGCGGTGCATTCGAGGCTTCAATGCCAGAATTTTCGGTTGCGAATAGTTGTGAATGTCATTGAGAATGTAGGGAAATAATAAAATCATTTTAAACAGAAAATGCAAATAGAATTAATTTGTATACTTTAATTGAAAAAAAAACTTGTGTAAGACGAAACTTTTTTGTACGCCTGTAATCTGTACATGTAGATAATGGTATTGTGTATTTGACTATTTGTGGCAATGCATAAAATACAATATAACAACATCCCAATTCCCAATGCTTTCTCTGTTATTGGTCGTAATTCAACAGACATCAGACGTATCAAATATCGAAATTGGAACTCTGACTCATTATGGTGCAGCAACAACTGCTTTGACGGTGGGATATTACTCATAAAATGACTCGGTGTTACGCAATAAACTAGCACTGCTAGGTGAAACGGGAGACATTCTGCTGAACGGCGACTGGGACATTTGTAATTCATCGCGTTGTCATGGCTACGAGACAGTAGCAACCCACGTAGTCGTTAATAGAAAGAATATAGGTCAGAATTCAGGTGTGTACATACAAGTATGATAGTGAAATCGAGTATTAGTTTGTATTTAGCATATGTGTTGTAGTTTATAAGAATGTTCAAAGTATAGCTTGTATTAACACTTATAATATTGCTATGGTCCACTATACGGACATACATATATCCTTGTCAGTCCTTGCCAGCTCATGAGACACTATTGACGAATTGTCAGGTCAGCCAGTCCTGATCACACGGGTGTGTCATACACCGATTGACAATAGAGAATATTCTGGCTGAATGTTTAATCACACTTGGGGTATCTACGTGTATTTTGTTGTGAGAACGAGCTTTGCTTGATCAGCCATCAACGAATTTAAATAAATTCTCGGTATGGTCCACTATACGGCCATACAGATATCCTTGTCAACAAATGAGACACTGTTGACGAATTATCAGGTCAACCGGTCCTGATCAGACGAGTGTGTCATACACTGATTGACAATAGAGAATATTCTGGCGAAATGTTTCATCACACTTGGGGTCTCTACGTGCATGTTGTGAAAAAATGAATTTGGTCAACGAATAAATGTATTAACCAGAGAACCTCGAAATATCTGATTGATGATGACCAACATTGTCACATTACATAAAACACACGAAAATATCAGTTAAAATATTCCGTTGCCGGAAATACCCGACATGTCATGAACTAGAATCATCGATTATCGTCCATCAATCTTGTCCCTGCCTCCAGACGTGGACAAACAAACGTCCTATCAATCCGATTGCACTGGTCTCCAGGATTATGTCTGGGGGACCATTGTTCTACAACAAAAGCCCAGATTCCAAAAAGGCTGGGAATTCGGGGAGGTGATAGTGTCTGGGATTGTGTTTTCGTTTTCATTTAGACGAGAGGATCAACGGATCACCGATGTTGACAAGTCTGTCTGTGACTTCACAATTCGTCACATATACATGGGATTATGTGTGCCAGGTCATGCATCATGCTGTCATGCATCATGCAGTCAGCGTGGCTTCGTGTTGTACCATCTTCATCTCAACGTATAGTGATATTGATATTTTCAATATAAACAGACAAAAGACCATCGCAATATAGTTCCAAATTTTCGATGTCATTAGATGCACTTTCACCGTGCTCATCAACTCACCACACATAACTGACATACATACAAGGATACATGACTATACAGTGGTGTTATATTAGTTATAGCATGTGTTGATATGTACTCTGTTCTTATGTCATTATGAAAAAGCTGTAATTATAAAATGTCATCGATGTTATCATGAAAAAATGCCATCATAATCAATGTCACCATCAAAACAAAACTGAAAAGCTAACCCAAAATCCGTTCAAATGTTGATTTGCCTCCCCCTTGCCATGAATCATCTCACATTTTATTGCTGTTAGTATTTGTAGGCTGGAAGCTTGGGACCGAGAGCGAGATCGTGATGGACATACATATAGGGCGTCAATGTGTTTGTCTAAAGTCCCCAATAGCTATTGGGGGAACGATATCCCTCAAGGACCACTCAGCTCATATGGAGGCAAACAAAGCAATTTCCCGCCGATATGCTTGTCATGTGGTCATAAAGTGGCATGTGAAGCTTTCCAGTTCAGTGTGAATAATGAGACCGAAGAACAGAACAGTTACTGATTCGCGGATTTGTTTTCTTTTTGCATTTGCCCGTTTTACAACAATAGGAAAATAGCATATTCCCCATGCATTTAATTATCTTCGAGATAGTCATACCAAACCATCCGGTTAAATGTAGCCACATTATCATGAGCTTACATGAAGGTTTCAAATTTTGTCACTGATATCTCGTTTACACTTCAACCATGGGAAAACTACTCTCACAGGTCGCCGGAAACTATTTTGCAATTTGTGTTACGTCAATTATTGAGGTTCACTGGTAGATACGACGGCAAAGGGAGAAAAAGCCAATAACATAATAGCACTGATAACGCTGGCTCCCTGGCGCCGATTTTATCGTTAGGAACAATCATTCGATGTGCAAAGTTACTTATGTATCGTCGTTACCAGGGTAAATTGGTGCCAACGATCACTTATTTACAATACTGTATGGAATCGAATCATTGGCTATGGTGATTTCGATCTATTCAGTATATTATTACTTTACCGTTTTATCTTATGTGGAGATACTGATTACATGCATGTAAGTCAAAATGTTTGGCGTTTGATTCACGCTGAAGTGAAGAGCTTCTTGAATGACGTCGAATGCATTCCTTATCATTATTGCAATAATGCACACGACTACGCACGTGTATTGCATGGTGGCCTTTTTCAAATTTATCTCGCGAACGAAGCCCTGGTGATTAGAATAACAACCTTTTAATATTGCCATAGCGTTTGTCAATATAACGCATACTATCGGCACCACCTGTCGCCAATAGAAGACAGACGACCAACACCCTGCAGATTCTACATTATTTGGCGCACATCGCTGAGTCATGCAGTGTTTTTTTGCCAATATCCATTAGAAGCCCCCATACACCGACGTGAAATATGCTGCATTGTTGTCCATATCTTTTCCGGGGGTACTGGAAATTAGATAATTTATCCAACGTGAGGAGTCTTTTTTGTCTCTATCTGGCTTCGTGGGACTAATTACATGTAGTTAGGTACTGTCTTTTGAGGAATGGTCAATCTTTGGTCACAAGCACGAAATAATATCGAAGACCATGTGGGAAGCAATCGCGTGCGAAAAACTAAAAACTACATGGGGTCAACAATATGAATTCAACATCAAATTCATGAGTCATCTCAGTCTTGGGGCACATGCAGTAGAAGGTGAGGATGTGACGGTGGAAGAAAGCTATTGATGCAAACACAAATATGAACTCTAATAGAGAAAGAATATAGTGCCGACGAAGAAGACATTGAACGAGCTATTACCCCCATCCCGAGCGACATTCCCATACGTAACTGTCGGTGTGCAGGGGTTCTCCCCGTCTTGGGACATGATAGAGGCCACCCGAACCGCCAGAGTTCATGAATAAACCATTGTCAGTGATGGCACGACATGTCTCTCCAGCCATTGTGACGCTTTTTGTTGAGCACAATAGGCGCTAAAACAGAGTAGGAACCGATCTTTAATTGTGTACTAAGGTGCGTGGTCTTGAAACCTTGAATAGACACCGTGAAGAGTGCGTGGGCATGTGGTTCTATCATCAGTGTATCGTGTTGTTGAATAATCAGTTTCTGAAATCCGTTGTCAATCAATTGGCTAGCATATATTAGATGATATAGCACCATTACAACCCCCACAATACCTCCGGATGACCCTGCCTTGGAGTTTGAACATACTGTAAAAAGTACGATGTGAACGAATTGTTTACATCTGCGATAATATAAACAAAGGCATGAATTTCCCTATATTCTCGTTATTTACAACACATAAGAATCGAACTGAATATTTGGGATTCCATCACTATAATATACCATACATATACGAGTTTAAAGTGATACGGCTGTGTATTTTTCCATATTTTCAGCTATTTTTGTTAATTTTACATCACTGCATGGGAACCTATCCGTGCGAAACTATTTTTAAAATCCAATTTTCAATGTCAGAGTTAGACACGTTAGTCTGCGCATTGGAACTTTTACACTCTGCAGCTGCTCTGAGAATAGCTATTGATCACTTTCAACCAGAAACCAAAAACCGATTATTCCACTTTAATGGTCTGAAACAGTATTATATAACAAGTACAAATATGACCTGTATTTTCCCTTTATTAATTAAATAACTACATTCAAACACAGCCACATTTCCGAGGAAATTACATTCAAACATATTGACCATGGGTCGAACGATAAGCCTATCAAACGTACAGGTGTACACTATATTTGTATAGGTGCAGTCAAAAGGGACTGCAAAGCCGGCCAACAATTATGACATCCAACAACTCCAACAGGAACGGCACAAAATACTGGAATTATTGCCCTGCAACGACTGTCCAAGTCCAAATCGATTTGACGGTATTTCATGTTCGACCCCAAGGCAAAGGAAATCCGCCACGACAACAGAACTACTCCACGCATAATCAGATGGCCAAACACCGGGACATTCCGCCATCAACAGCTCCATAACTTGAGCCTGCAATCCGACAATAACCCGCTTGTTATAGCCGAGGTGCAGAGAACTATTCTGCGGGATCCCTCCAGGCGAAGCTATCACTCGGCATAACAATTTGCACTTTGGCGAGTTTCTGGGCCCGCTGGGTCACACAATGTCATTGGTACTGCACACGATAAAAGAATACCATGGCGCACTTTAGGGCTATTCCATACACCCTCAGAAAACGTTGCCATGGAGATATAGGGACGATTTCTTCTTCACGGCCAGGGAAAGCGCTCTGATAGACTTCACCTCCGGACCGGAAGTTGCTTGTATGTGGAGTCAAATATGGAAATCTCGCCGCCAAAGAGCGGCAAAAGATCTTTGTCACGGCTGAGAGCATCACACAATAAAATCTCCCCGATAGGTTCTGAATAGACTTTTCAATACTCCGAATAAAGGTATCGTGGAAACAAGAATCACGTCACATCATTCCTGCATTCTTTGCAATATTGTGGTCAATTACGAATCTGAACATTCTCTGGCATTTCATGAACAATTATAGGATGTAAAATATCACGCTATTCCAAATATAGATCTATCGATAACCTTGTGTTTAACAAGTTTTCGGGTTAGGGCTCTTCCAACGACTCCAAAATCATAATACAAAATGGTCTGATACAGTAAGAAACCTAGCCAGCTATTCACAATGTGCGAATAAAGAAACAAATTCACTTGTCTAGCTGTTGCAACAGGAACACAATGTATACATTCTTATTAGGAATAATGTACATGGACGTGATTTATTCGCCAATAGAGAGATTTGTCCCTCTCTTGGAAAGTGTTGACCTCTCTGGAATAAAGATTATCTCATGAGACTATACATGCTATAGGAGACGCTTTACCATGTGACGTATGTGAGCAACTGGCGCCAGACCATCGCATAACTGCGGGAGTAAATTCACCCATTCTTTTGAACTGAATACAAATCGGTTCATTTATTTTGAATAAAGCTACCATATTGCAACGATGAATTATAGATTTATTGCAGTAGAAGAAGGTTTGCCACCACCCATTCCTAATTTGCTGACATGTACAGGAGCCATCCACCCGTGGAATATTGCGGAATAAAACTTGCACTTTTGAAAGAAACAATACAAGTTCATGGACATGTGACAAACTAGTTGGATATGTGGTGCCCCAGGTGGTTGGTCTGTATATTGTCATATTCTAATGATTTCTGGGATATTAGGATCACATGGACACGTAACAAAACCGTTAATACTTGGTTGGATGATTCATCTACAGTGTATTTGCAACAAAATGATGAAATCTTTATATCTGTATTATTACTGGACATTTGTAATTCAAGCCGAATGTATTGAACTAATTGACCAGCGGGTATCCAAGTTGTTTTTTTCAAACCTATTGTCCTCGTGTCGTTTTATGGGTCCATACAAGTTTACAATCGGGTATAATTCCTCGCACAGGTGTAATAATGTCACTGATTGCCCGCTTCGTATTGGAACAGCGTGTGTTTCCAAGAAAAATAGGTACTTTTATGACGGTTTCTATAATCAAAGCTTGAATACATCACGCAAGGCTGCCATTGGCGATAAGCCCAGTGTCTCCCAGCGCATTTGATACAACCGTTCTCCGGAGTCACGCGAAACCATGACAATAGAGATAGAGTCTCTCAGCGGTAACTATGCCACCGGTGACGATTTGATCATTCCCTGATTTGTAGCTGATAATATCTGGAATATATGATATCATAAAGTTATAATTTACTGTACACGTTCGTCATATTTCACGATATTATGTGAGCTTCGCCTGTTGTAATAAGCAGGTAAAATAGTATTATAAAATTCAACATTACATGTACATGTGTATGGGTAAGTCATACAAAGAATTCTCAACATCTCATTCACGAGTCTTGAAAAATCTTTAACATTGAGGTGTCTCTGAAAATGAAGATATACAACTTGTCCTTAATCCTATCGGGGGCGATGGAATTAATTTATATATGAACCAAAGTTCCCAGTACACTTCTATAAATATAATGTACACATGTAAATCTATGTTTACTGTAACAGAGGGCTAAGTGGTATATAGATTTAGTCTTATGTTGTGAGTTGCCTCAGGTTGTGTTATTTAATAACTTGGAAATGATGGATGTTTGCTAACGACGTGGAGCAAAGCAACCACGAACAACCCGAGATATTTGGGGTGGACGGCCAGGCAGAAAAGTGATCAATCTTTTCCATATTCTCTATATCTAGGGAGCATGTGGGTCGCGGTGGTCCTCGTCCAAAGACTCTGTCGTCTAGACAACGACAGTGTTCCATATTTAGCTTTTCTTAAGAGAGCCATCACATCAACCGGTTGAGAGATGGCGATATCAGAAAATTCTATATTTTTCTGTAGTTTCTTTCATTAGCTATCAGTTGAATAATTACTTCATGTCTATTCATGTCTATCTAAATATCACATTATTACATATGGTGTAAATGAGTGGATTGTGACAATGTAATACGGGTCTGTGTTATGATCATACATACATGGACTGTGATCATAAGTAGATAACTGAATAAAACAAAGCAACGGGGGCAATACTCTTACGTATCGTATCTATTCACAAATAACATGAAAAATACCACTACACTACACTTATACACGCACAATAGAATACTTAGCTTTAATTTTCATGCAATTTTTACAGCTCTCGGATTTGTAAGAAAGTAATATTCATTCCAGATGAAGCCTCAGAGGACAATTAAATACGCTGCCGTATGGAAGTCGAATGTCAAAATACCTTCTTGGAAGCACACCCTTTATTCTTATTCGTGTCATCAAATATTCATGCATGTGGTGTCCGACCGAAAACACCGGCCGCCACAAAGAAACAGGGGACGTCAGAATGACAACAGGAAGTTTTGTGATATCCATATGTGGACACCAGACCAGACAACAAAAACAAACCAGCCGTCGTCCACTCGGTGTCCATGATTTATGACCAGGCTTAAATCTATCGACACAACTTACATGTATCAGAAGTTTCATCTCTCAAATGGACCCCATGTTAACTTGTCTATTCAGATTTATTGAAAATGGTTATATTACTGAAAGAATACCGACACAGCATTTGTTTGATGAACATTCCTCCAAACAGTCTCTCAATTGCTCTGGTTTGGATGGACATTTTACCTAAAATATCAAAGTTCATATACACACAATTCTGTATACCACAATTCTGGAAAACTATGACCTTCTAACAAGCATAACATTCGTCCATAAACTATATTTCACAGGACCAGACTTCATTGCCTAGTCGATCCTATAACGACCCCTATTCCAAGGCAGTAACCTTTCCCGTGTGATTACTGTTATGTTGATAAATGACGTCGTTTTTTAAAGTCCACATCGTCATGTAATGTGTCACAGGGTTAATTACAAGTAGAGAGGCAAACGTGGGCGGGCGTTGAAGAGACTGCTGAAAATAGTCTCAATATGGAACACAAATAGACGATGTCCAGAACTGCAAGGTAATCCATATAGGGCATTCAGTGGATCGATATTCACGCTGATATGATGGTACACTGATATTTCACTCTCACAATTCGTAAGCTATTCCAGAGCTAGTTGCAGATATGAGGACTAAATTCTGTATTGGTGGTAATAGATACTTACATTCACTCAAGTTCCCGGCTAGTATCTAAACTGCTGCAAGAGCTTTATGTTTTGCCTATAGCTGCTTTTTAAGAAATTATATGGACGTCATCACGATCTGGTTGATAAGTGCACCAATTATGTCACTAATATGCATCAAGACCTGTTTGCAAGTTGTTTTTTTTTAAATTCATTACCGGGGCCACAAGTGGGGTAGGACATGCCGATTCTTTCTGGAACACATGCTTTCATCTCCTTATAGACAGCTATGGGGGTTCATGAAATTCCCTCGATTTTGCCTAATGCTGGATTTTGAAAATGGATGTCATACTCGGTGTTGTTTTATCGGAGTATTTATACTTTGGTATTCAATATGTTTGGATGTCTCTTGTAGTGTTTGCTATCCGCTATTATTCGTTATCCTCTAGATAGAGTATTTGATATTTGAATCGATGACTGCAACCTCGTTACAAACACGCAGTTAAATATACATACATTTGTCAATATATATCTAATCATGATAGTGTGGATTCACACGTTGTATTGCTTTTTTGAAATACAAAATGAATCATTCATTTACAGTACCCACAGTATATATAGTATACTTGGAATTGCATGGTACCCATCTCTGCTCTTCAAGTTTGAAACCTTATCAGACTGACAAAGTAATATGCTGTTGAGCACGTGTTCGCAGTGGCAGTGCCAATCTTTCATCATGTTCATCACCATACAGAAGAGAGCTGTATAGTTTCAGAAATACATAAAGAGAGAGATTTATGTATTTCTGATAGTTGTAAGCAGAAACTCATCACCCGAAAGCTGACAGAATAAACAGATGAATCTTAGTGGAGATATATACGTCTGTTTCCTCTCAAAGTACATATAGTTTGCAATCATATCTTCTCTAGCATCAGTTTATATCATGTATATGTTTTGTTAACATCAAATGGCATCAAATGTGGAGTATTGCGATTGAGTGTAATGTTTATCTAGACTACTTGCAAGGTTATGGAAAACGGTTTGTGTTTTCCTTAGAATCATTGCAAAGGGGATGATATTACAGTTTTCCAGGGATATGGGTCAAAGAAGCGAACGGATAAGTTTTGTATTCTCCACGGAAGCAGAATGGATATGTTGTCAATGCTTTCACTACCTTGCATTATATATGTATTTCAAAATCCAATGTTTCATATACTAGTAATGACCAAGATACTCTCCATTCCATACTTTTTTCTTGCCTACATCATGTATTTGCATCGTTCCTGATAAGACCAACGAATGTTTTAACCTGCCTCCGTCCATACATTATTCCAGATAGTATCCTAAACTAAGGGGAAATTCAGGAGATACCACAAACACATACCAAAGATCTGTACGTGACGTATTTGATTTTCACTGACCACCCTATTGGACATGGACGTGATATACCGTACAGAACAGAAGGCACATCGGCAGGGCAGAAAAAAAACACCATGTAGTCTATAGGCACAGATTGGTTCTCAAGTGTAATGGTCTGCTTTCAGCTGTAGAGCGTGGTGCACCTTTCAACACGATCTTCAACCGGAGTCGGTGAATAATGGAGCATTACCAGCATTCTGCCAACGAAGAGTAAATACTATGGAATATAAGCAATGTAGCAATACGCAACATGTAATACAATTAGCATTGCTGAATAACGCACCATGATGTATCAAAATCATATATGATCCTTTCAAAACAAGACGTACCACGTGATATGTATTTCTCCCCGAGGTATTTCTGTCCATGTATCATGTACATCGGTCATATTTGTCATGATTCATGGCCAATATGGAATGCTTTTGAAGTTCAATGCATTTTGCCTCTTAAGGACAAATCTGATCTGATTGGATTAGACACACGTGGCTTTCAGCTGCCAGTGTGCCCTGACGAACACTTGATTTGTCTGGCAGGATGAATAGGTAAGTAGACAGTCAAGCATAATATCGGTATTGGTGCTGCGTGGATGTTCTTATCAAGCATTGCAGGGTACGTAATACAACATGTATACTGTAACAGTGTGCATGCATGGAATATATGTATTACAAATTAATTGATCGACAACGTATAATGTGCATGTAGGTGTCCGATGGCGAGTAGGAATACATGTTCTGACATACACTGTCATCTACAAATTAATCAGTTTCGCAACAGAAAGCCATGTTATATTTTTGTGCATATATGTAATAGTTTTTGCCCTGTCAGCTCTTGCATGTCGAGCGTGCATGTGTTGTACCTAATCTACAAATGTCTTGGCACATTTACTGCTCCATTTAATTTACAGTCATTTATCATAATGTTTTGTAGAACATCTAATCATGCACTATCAATATAACATGGACAAAATGATCGATATTCGTGATCAAAGTATGCCAATAACTTACACTACTCAGACCACCCTCCCAGTTACCAGAACCCCGATAAGAAGAACCAAGACTGTCGAAGCAGCTCCTTACCGCTAATTCAATATCTGGCGAAGATTGACTGACCCCACTCCAAGGAGCTGTCTCCCTTGGCAACAAGCTCGGGTTAATCTCAGGGACGGGCTGTGTCAGTATGATAGGGCAGGTGCCGTGGACACGGATGGAGAGGATTTGTTATATATCATAATCATGGCCCAGGGTAAAAAGAATCACGGGACGGGGTGAATTATTAAAGGAAGATATGGAAATTACGGGTACATGTACATCTTCAAGGAGCTTATGTGTGGCTGAGTGGACATATTTGGTCAAACATATACGTGTATTTCGGTGTTATGCTCATACTTGATATTCCTGTACATGTAAACAATAAAGGTTCATATGATTTACAAGTACTTATATTATGAAGTCATTGTCATTTATTGGTCAATGCAAGCACGTGTATCTCATAAAAAATTGTATCAAGACTGGGATTCAACATTGAATATGCTCTTGCTCGAAAACATCACATAACAATGCACATGTGCATGTACACAGTCGACTGAATATGTAATGAAAAACCATGTTATAGCACATCGATGATGCTATTGATAAGAAGCCAATATCAAAATTACAGCAGTCTGGGGAGTGTCTTGTCTCTTACAAGGTTACAGAGACAGGGGTTGTCCTCCTTGCAACCTAATCAGACCACCCCACCACACCATCATACTCTTTGAATCAATACATGAAGGCAGGGCATATAACTGCCATTTCGGACTCCACAGAGGAGGAATCCGGTTGAGTATTGGTATTTCATAATCAAGTTCAATATACATTATGTGCGTGTATTGGGTCGTGTTCAATTTATGTTGATATGATTTAGGTTTTGCAAAATTTGGTGAATCTACTGTACTGGGTCAGTGGGTAAAATATGTTGGAACTAATACACAACGAAACGGATCGTTTAAATTTCAACAGCTGACATCATAAAAATGTTGTTTGATTGCGCAAACGTTTCACAAATAAATGTGCCAAGAATTTGATGCAATTGATAAAACACCAGGTATAAACAAACTGGTCAAATAAAGTTTCCCAGATAAAACGATAAAACACATGGACTGTAATGGGTTAAAGCATTTTTTTGCGACCACAAAAACTCGGCAGAACAGTACTGTTCCATGCACTGCTGTAACGTCTTTATTTCTTCAAACGCGATACTGGTTTTCACCGAATGTTTTCTCACCATGGGTAATACGGACTGGAGATTGGCAAACTGCAATGGAAAACAGTCAAATCAGTTACACATTTAAGTGCTTCTCTGTGTTACCTCTGTGTAACATCTGATGTCAGAAATGCTATTAAAGCCATAGTTCCAATTCAATGTATGTCTGGAGAGAAGAACTTCAGCTGATTACTCAATCAAGCCACCGAAGAATGGGAAAAACCACCACCAAACGAGAACAATACTACATGTACATGGATGTGATTCTAAAAGAGTGCAGAAAACACCAATCACAAAGTGGGTACAATATCTTTCCAGGCAGATTTTCTGGCACTTTGCTTTTCAAATTCAATAGGCCTACGTGCATTTCCACAAAATACATAGACATGATTTTTGGTTGAGTTAATTGAGTGCAAATATTCTTCTACTGTTTTCATTATGCGTATTACCGTTCAACATATCATTTAGCGAGCTCAATATTGACCTCATTGGCATGTAAAGTTGGAAAGCATGGCAAAACTGCACCATTCTTGTTTCAGAAGATGTGTTCGAGAAAGAAGACTGTTTTTGCGGATGGATCAATAACTTCCAAAACCTAGCATAAGTACATGTCTCTGCGATTCGCTTTTGTCCCCAATCCGGAATCTGGAATCTTTTAACCCCCATCGGAGCAAGAATACATATATTATGTTAGTGAGGTCTCAGTTTGTCACTGTAGGCTGAGGCCAACACAGACATGACAGTTTGGCCAAAATGCCTAGCATTTCCATTGACTGGAGCAAATTCAAATTAGCGTCTCCACGACATCACCATGGCAACACGTGAATCCTCTGGAGGAGACTTGACGCACACGAAGACCTAAGGCTACAAGTCTCGCCCTGTCCAGTGGACAGTATTTCTGTCTCCTAGTAATCATTATCATGATTATTGAGTCACAAACGTGGATTTTAATAAAATGGAGAATGCAATAACAATCATTAATGGTAAAAGGGTTGTCCATCTGTTATAACTTGGCATAAATTTGGCATTGATTTTGACGTGGTCGATCGGTTGGCATTATATTCACTGAATTCCTTCAACTGTACTAACTTGATGTCAGTTTTTGTTAATATGTTTCTCAAACTCAATCAAATGTAGTTTGTCTGACTGTTACATGTACAATGCATTACAGTTCATGTATGATTGATTTCTGATGACCTTGAGAAGTTGGAGCTAATTTCCAGTCGACAATAAGACTATCATGCAAAAGAAATTATGAGTGGGTGCAATGAATCTCCGTATTGTATTATTGATTGTAAAGCTGTGTTCCAGACATTCAAGTGTGCTTGCTTTTCAAAACTCAAATTCAGATTTTCTGTCACCGTAAAAACAGGGAGCCATTCGCATACGGTCTAGAAAACGTTTCCACTTTTATAACTGCCTTGCTTCATCGATTAGGCCAATACTGCACCACCCTCATCTCTACCAAAACGTGAATAAATATACATGTGAGCGTGTATTCATTAGAGTCAAATTATGCTAACGCCTATGTTGCTACTGATATGATAATCAAATGGAATGTTATCAACCCAAAATTACACATTAATTAGAGCTGTTGATGTGGCTACTTGCTAGTCTCTATGATTGGTTATTATTGCCAGTTCAGACCCACCCATGGACCGATTTGATGCTATTTCAGGACTCCTCTGTCATCAGAAATACATTTAAGATGTATTCCTGCTACCATACAATTTTCACGATGCAGAACTAATAGCTTCCAATTTTTACACACGTTATATATAAAATGTACATGTACTGGCACAATCAATGACACTCTATATTTTCATGTGGCCGGTGTTTATGATAAACAGATAGATGTTGGTGTCAGGTTGAGGTTAAGATATATGCTCGTACCACGCCGCCACTGTCGGTGTTTAGTATTCAGTATTCCGGACGGCTTGTGAGATAATCCCTCAGGATTCCGGGTTTGATAAGAGCACCAGCCATCAGAATAGCGAAAATGACATCTCTGTTGGTCTGAATACTTTGGCAAACTCCAAGGTCGTTTAATGGCTGGCAAGAAAAGGCCCGACACCGAAGAGATTGCGAAGCTGATCCTGATGTTTTTGGAAATGGTCTTTCTGAATATTCACTGAACTAGGAAGAAGCTGTAATGATTCTGAATCTCCTCTTAGATTTGGGCCATACGTTAGAAAACAGCAACCGACTCGTTCAAGAATGACATACTGTATATTGAATGGTGGACAGCACTTGGCGCATACTGCAACATTGCATCACCTCCCATGCACTATGCATATCTCATAGGTCCTCTGGTTATTCTAGTGCACAATCTGCACAGCTCCCAATGCCATAGCACGAAAATAAATTTCGATTTCCACCATTGATTTTGTATAACCAAAGGGTCATGTCTGGGCCACCTTATAACTGTAGCGATTTCAAGGCCGAATCCATTTTCGGGCCCTACATCAAGAAATTGTAATGTCAACATTTAATGGATCAGATATCGCCGCTATCATGAATCAACATAAGCGATAGCATCATACCACACACTGCGATTACCAAACATAATTCTTTGAAACCGTGTCGACTCTGGTTTTATTACCATCCAAATGGTCCGGCATATCTCCATAAATATTAATACGAATTGCAGTCGTCAAAATATATCCGTTAGCCTTTAATTCCCTTGCATTATTTGGGATTTACGTAACCTTGGGTTTCATTTCAAATGAATCAACGGCAGCAGGAATCCTCCACCCCCCCCCCCCCCCGCCGCTAAATATCCATAAACCACAGAGTGAGGTCAGTTAATGGGGGTATACATTCCCTGTGTTTCATCTAAAAATCACGTGACTGTCCCTGGATCAAGGATGGTGTGATAAGTGGCTGACACTGACTGGTCTGTTATCTCTAGAACTGCAGGCAATACATAAATATTTTCACGAGGGTATTGCTATAGAAAGTACCGTGTGAAAACCGACATTTTTGCAGATAACACCAAACTAGGCGAAATGTTTAGGGACATTGCTGCAGGCACGACCTTGTCAACTGTTTGAGGACAAAAATGGTCATTTAACATTTTAACGATCGGGGAGTTTATTTTAGTGATAACTGCATTCAACAGCTGGTGTCAGGATCGATGTGGCCCATTTCACAAGTTTGAAGGGTTATTTGGAATGACTTGGAGGACATGAGAGAAATGAAATGATACGCCAATCAGCTGTTCAAGCATGGACAGTGTACAAACAAACGCATGAAACCAGTAAACAACAGTACTAAAAAAAACATATTTTACTGGAAAAACTGTACTTGTTGAAGAGAATAATTGAGAATAACTGCAAATGAGGTTCAACTGTTTTCCACTAATAGTGAAAGTCAATGACGCCTGAATGCTATGTTAGCCACCGTGAGTTCTGAAGTGTAAACGGAACTTTTTTTAGAGAAACCTATTCGAAAACAGATTTGTCATGGCTGTGATTTGATAGCAAACAAAACCAAATGGTCCGTGTAGGTCTATATGTACAAGTGTACTTAAATCTACGTTAAACCTTGCAAACAAAACAAAAGAGAAGTTGTCCTATGTGTGGAATTTCGAACTTAGAAAGAATACAAAAAATAATAGTTGATTGTTAACAAGTCACATGGCAATTACTTGTATTACATTGCATTCAGCTGGTATTTAAAAAATGACATGTGTGTCCTGTGACCAGAATGGTGGGCTTCCTAAAGACTCCGGTGGGTACTGTATACGTATTATAAAGTGTTGAAACCAAGAGCAATCAGTCTAAACAAGTTTGCAATACAAGACCCATGAATCAAAACCAGTATTTGCTTTCTCATAGGGTTTAGTGTATTATAAATTGCACATGCATGCAATCTTTTTGCGTTGCAGAAATGTGGATCATATTTACATCTGCGCCTGAATTCTTTGTTCACATCAATGTAAATAGCAGCTCATAAACAAAGTTAACTCAATGCTAATGCGACTTTAAAATCCGGCGATTCGGGACAATTGCACAGATTTACAGCGATGAGTGACCAATTTGTGAGTTACAGATGTTTAAGCGGAGTTGTTTGCACCACATGCCATGGGGTGGTAGAGAGATTGACCACAATATTATTTTCAGATGAATTGGGACCACATTTGGGAGTTATGTGGCTACACAAGCGCCTTTCGTCACCCCCTGTTCGCGGCACAGCGGTAAGTAAATTTTTGACGTTATCGGTTCTAAATTCTTGACGTGATGCGCAATATTCTTGACGTTATGTGCGAAATTCTTGACGATATCTTTGTTTATGTTTTGTTCTACCGCGATCTCAACTTAAATTATTTAATTGTGTTCAGGTAATTAGTAACAGGGTGACTATGTATTCGATTTATGAGTTAGACGAAACATTATGGCATCCCAATCACGCTCTGAGATTTAAAAAAAGTTGAAGATCGTGCCTTGCATTTATCCGAATGTACTAAATGCATTTTATTTCCATGCAATGAATCCGCTATGTACTGGAAATGAGCTTTAGCATATTGGCAGCTCATTTATGATTAAGCATTGAAAGGTTCAAAGCCCAGATGTTAAATTAAACATACCTGTCAGTCGTTTTCCACCAACAATGATAAGTTCGGTATTATTGACGTTAGTTCGTCATGCTTGACGTTATCGAAAGCCATGTTAGAAATTTTTGTCGTTATTTTTGACGCATGATTGCAATTTAATTAAGTAGTAAAATTGAATAAAAGAGTGGTTTCCTCTTGCAGATAAAATACGATGCTAAATATGTAAAAACAAAATTGGAAATACTTATGACGTATTACAAAATGCAAGAAATAAACATCCTGACACATTTTAAGATGTCATATAAAAAATAAAACGTGGTTACACAGTTTATTCCCATACGAAAGCGCCACACCAATATCTATACAGTTCATGTAGATCGTCATACGATCAGTCGCATCAAAGTAAATGACACGGCAAATTGTGAACACCCTCAATCAAATTATCTTCCCCAAAGTCTACTTAGACGTGCCATATCTTTGCCTGACCGCCAGTACTGGTTTTTGGCCCTGAGCTTTCGTAGCCGTCGGCAAGTCTGTTTTTTAAAAAAAACATCCTACTAAATTCATGCTCAAAACCAATTTATCACTGTCCATCGCTGCAATACAACACATTTCTAGTGGTAACTTTGTTGACGTAGTTATATAACGCAAATTGATTATACTTGGAGAGGTCAGAAATAAATAACTGGCAGGAGAATGCATAAAGAAATTGTCGCATATCAGCCGCAAACTAATTTAAAACAGCACTTAAATTGTCACCAAATTCAAGACATTAATATTAGCAGTATATTGGATGAGATCACCGGAATGTCTCGGCTTTTATTGCAATGTCGAGAATTCTACACCAATGTATGCCTATGTTGAATCTAAAAGAGTCGTCAGAGAAGTCGGAAAACAAAAAGAAATACATATAGGGTGATGTCAACGACCATCGGTCAATCACATATACCCTAAAGGACTTTCTCCACGCTGGGAAAAACATTTCTGCTGCGTACATAATAGATTTCCAGGCCATGGAATGAGCACACGGTTGTTATGTAGCACCATGACGCTTTATAACAGGTTAAACGTCAACATATATTAAATACTAGCACCATGACGCCTTATAACAGGTTAAACGTCAACGTATATTAAATACTTATCAATAATACATTTAATACTATTATTACATTTTTCTTTCTTTTATAAACATGTTTTTTCTTTAAATCAATAAAAAACAATATCGTCAACTTCTCTGTGATATAGACATATAACGTCAAGAATGATTAACTTGTGTAATCATAACGTCAATAATTTAACGCCGTGCAAAATTGGGGATGCGTAGGTTTCCCTATTAATAACCACTTTTTCCGTATGTAACATCATTGTACAAACTACTGATGAATCAAATAGTCATTACATATACTTATTGACCGGTTTTTGCGCCTTTTCAAGAGCTGGAGAACAATATTTAGAGGTAACCATCGAACGCCCATTGTATATTACTTACAATGGTGCTTGAATCCACAGTTGGACTACATATCAAGATATATACAGTATCTGTGTACTGTGCGCATAACTATCACGATATTAATTGTTCCATATCAGGTTTATTTCATTATTAAACGTACTCAATTGTCCTTTCTGTGGCTACACAAAAGTATATCGTCAAGAATTTCGCACATAACGTCAAGAATATTGCGCATCACGTCAAGAATTTAGAACCGATAACGTCAAAAATTTACTTACCGCTGTGCCGCGAACAGGGGGTGTTTCGTGGGAAATCGTGTTTAGGACACATGTCATGTACTGTTACATGTGTTGTCGTTTAGTAGTTTAATGTATGCACACTCATATTGAGGAAAAATAATAACGTAAGGACAGGTTGAAAAAGATCAAAAACACACATGAATCAATCTGTGTAATTCATGTCAATATTTACATCAATATTTTAACGAGTAGATAAATCAATGCCACATGGACTGCCAATTAGGTTATTTTTCTGACGAAGTACATGTCCTTTATGACCGGACCCTGTCCATGGACCATTACCCAACGCACTTATTATGCACACTTTAATCAATGTCTGATGAGTTGCATCACATTTGACCCTATGCGATGCAAGTTACGTGGCACGGAATATCTATGGCTTGTTCAGATAATTGCACTATCAATAAAACGATGCATAACATACCTAATTATCGTTCATTAGAGCCATAACCCACTTTTAGAACTGACCAAATTTATTTATTCTGCAGTAGCTTTATTTTGTCTATAGAATGAGAAATCATACAAAATCAGTTCATTTGACCCCATGAGTGGGCGGCTGTCCGCATATTTATGGAGCCGGGTATGTGTCATGAAGCCCCCCCCCCCTCTCATCTCTCCTCACTTCTCACACATGATTGTATAAAATCCGTGATTTTGTTTGTTTCCGAACTTTTTCTGTAATGATAGTACAATTAAGAATATTTGTTCGAACTCTTCCTGTAATTAGAGTACAATTACGAATATTGTTCGAACTCAAAAAAAAAATTTAAAAATTTGGGACCAGAATTACAGTCGTTACTATCGAGTTCATTAATCCCAAAAGATAGACCACTTCCGAATTTAATATATTTGCAGTTCGCTAAATATCAATGGATTAGATAATTAAGCTACCATGGTTGTGCCACTTCAAGTACCCCGAGCGGAAGCCTGAGTGCAATCAATCACAAATGAGCTATTTTCTCAAAATATCTGCAGCCTGGCCATTCAACTGTTGCCTCTTTCACTCAGTGCCTCAGTACCCGGACTCATTATCTGCCCTTATTTCAGTCCTCTTGCGACTACACAATGGACGCGTGGCTATCTGGATAAGACTGTAGAAGGATTTGGCGGAAAATATAGGACTGTCGGGGGACAGGACGTTCACCGTTAAAGGCAGGTGTTTAGAAGAAGCGGATGAGGGTCGGATATTTAATGATATATTATAAATCCTTGAAAAAAGTGAAAAGAAAAAATGCTGGTGATAATTTGTGAAACCACAAAAATGCTCTCACATTAATTGTCTACATATGCAAGGACCCATGTGATTTTCATCTTGCATACACTCGAAGGTGTCAAATGCAAAGTAGCATTGTTGATGGGAGTTCCCACCAAATAGTTATTTTGACATATTAAGTTCATGTAAGGCCTATCCTAGCTTGGTATCAAGCACATAATTATGGCCTTTTGATCAGGGATGAGCAGAGAGAATGCTTGTTTAACAAATTAAAAAAGAAAGTATAGTGATTTGCTACTGTTTATCAATTGGTACGATGAGAGTTTGATTAGAACGAATAATAGTTTTGGCCATGTGCAGTGCATTCGACCATTCAATGCATGTCTTCTGGGTTGCCAATATTTGTGAATGCCATCGAGAATGTAAGGAAATATTACGATTTAGATCACAATTAAAGCCACTGGGAATGAGATAATATGAGAAAAACTCATGTTAAATAATACTATTAGGGAATTGTTATGCTGTACACGTAGGTAATGGGACTGCATATATAACAATGCAATGTAGTACACTCTAACGATATCCCAATTTTCGCCCGCTTCCTCTGTTTAGTGGTCGTAATTCCACAGCCGTCAGATGTATCAAATATCGAAACTATATCTCATAACGCTGCAGCAACAACTGCCTAGACGTTGGGGGTATTGCTCATAAAAATGGCTCAGTATTACGCAATAAACTAATGCTGCTAGGTGTAACAGGATACATTCTACTGAGCAGGGCATGGGACATTTGTAATTTATTGCGTTGTCATGGCTACGAGAGAGACCGAGGCGACCCACGTAGACGTGATTAGAAGGAATATGGATCAGAATGCGATAGCATTATTTGGCGTATACATAATGTATTTACATCCGAGTACACTCCGATTAATAAATATCATGTGACATTAAGGTGACATTCAGTCATAAGGTCTTGTAGATATCATTATGTCATTGTTTCTACTATGACACATTATTGACAAGTTGTCAGGTCATGAACAACCGAGTGTGTCATCTTGCATCTCTCATATATGGTGTGTCTACGTGTACATGTATGTCATTGTAGACACGATGTCCATTAGTTTTCTATCGCAGTAAAATTGGCGCATGAGGAAATGGATTGACACGACAAACACAAAACTGATGACAACCAACCATCGTCACCTTACATAACATTCGTGAAACTCCACTAAAATATTCCGTCAGCAAACAAAATCCGACCTGACATGAACTAGAATCATCGATTATCGTCCACCAATCTTGTGTCTGCCTGAAGACGTGGACAAACAAACTTCCTCTCAATCCGATTGCACTGCTCTCCAGGATTATGTCTGGGTGACCGTAACGTTGTTCTACCTCAAAGCCTGCATGTAGATTCCGGAGGGCTTGGAATTCGGGGAGGTGAGAGGGATTTTTTTTTTCGTTTTCATTTAGACGACAGGATGAACGGATCACCGATGTTGACAAGTCTGTCTGTGACTTCAGAGGTCGCCATCTGTACACGGCAGTATGCTATGTGTGTCAGGTCATGCAGCTTGCTTTGTCTGAGTCAGCATGGCTTCATTTTGTATCATCTTCCTCTCATCGTAATGTTATTGATCTTTTTAAAAGAAAATAGGACAATGAAGTTGTAATTATTCGATGTCATTAGATGCACCTTTACCGTGCACATCAAGTCCTCACCACACATAACTGACAGAAAGGATAACGACACAGTGGTGGTGTACCAGTTAGAATGTGTTGATATGTGCGCTGTTCTCACGACATCATACACCTTGAAAAGCTAAAAAAAAAAAATAACCCCGAATCTGTTAAATATTGATTTATTTTTCTAGTGTCGTGGACCATCTCACATTTTATCGTTGTCTGAACCTGTAGGCTGGGAGGCGATCGAGAGAGAGAGAGAGAGATCGTGACGGACATACATACAACATCAAATGTGTTTGGCTAAAGTCCCCAATAGCTATTGGGGGAACGATATCCCTGAAGGGCCACTCAGCTTATATAGAGGATAACAAAGCAATTTCCCGCTGATATGCTTGTTATTTGGTCATAAAGAAACTTGTATGTCGAAACTTTCCCCTGTCCAGTTCAGTTGGAATAATCGGACCGGAGAACAGATTCGTTGATTGTTTTCCGCATTTTACCATTTAAAAATTGGACAGAAAAAGTCGATTCCCCAAAACATGACTTTCGAGAGGATCATACCAAACCACACACACAAAAATACGCGAATTATCATGAGCTAACACGCAGAACGTCTCAAATGCAGTCACTGATATCTCGTTTACACTTCATTCAACCATGGGAAAACTACTCTCATAGGCCGCCGGAAACTATTTCGCAATTTTAGTTACGTCAATTATCGCGGTTCACTGGTAGATACGACGGCAAAGGAGAAAAAAACTGATAACATAATAGCACTGATAATGCTGGCTTTCTGGCGCCGATTGTATCATTGAGAACAATCACTCGATGTGTAAAGTTACTTATTTAAAGTCTTTACCGGGGTAAATTGTTGCGAACGATCACTAATTTATAATACTTTATGGACTCACCTCAGTGGCTATGGTGATTTCAATCCATCTGAATATTGATATTAATACCATTAATATTATACAGAGATGCTAAAGGCACACCGATATCTACATGTACATGTAACTCAAAATGCATTGGCGCTTAATTCATGCTGATGTGAAGGGCTTCTTGGATGACGTCGATTGCCTTCCTCATCAGTTACTGTATTGCAACGAAGCTCACGTCCACACGACTACACATGTGTAAAATTACATGGTGACATGAATTTCTAAAAAATTTTTCGCGAACAAAGCCCTGATGATCAGCACAATAACCTTTCGAAATTACCACTGCGGAGGTTCAGTATGTCGCATACCATTGGCGCCACCTATCGTAAATGGAAGACAGACGAGCAACACACAGCAGATTCTACATCACTTGGCGCACACCGCTGAGTCATGTAGTAGTTTTTGCCAATATACAATACAAGCCCCCAAAGGAATGACGCGAAATGTGTTGCATTGTTGTCCATATCTTTTCGGGGGCACTGGGAATTTGATAATTAATCCGACGTGAGCATTCATTATTTTTGTCTGCATCAGGCTTCGTGGGATTAATTAGTTAGGTACTGGGTTTTGAGGAATACTAGTATTTCAACTCTGGTCTCAAGGACGAGCAAATATCAAATTACTGGAAAAGACACAGTTTGGTCAATATGCATTCAACATCACACTCATGAGTCATCTCGATACTGGCACACATGCAGCGACGGATGTGACGGCGGAAGAATGCTTTGAAGTGAAAACAAAAATGGACTCTTATAGAGAAAGAATACAGTACCGAGGAAGAAGAAGAAGACATCGGACAAGCTATTACCCCCACCCCGAGGGACATTCCCATCAGTAACTGTCGGTGTGCAGGGGTTCTTCCCGTCTTGGGACATGATAGAGACTGCCCGAGATCATGAATAAACCATCGTCAGTGATGGCACGACACATCCCTACAGCCATTGTGATGGTTTTTGTCGAGTATAATAGGCGCTGAAACAGGCTAGGAACCGATCTTTAATCGCGTACCAAGGTACTCTTGAAACCCCAGGAGGACGCCGTGTTATAGGATGCGTGGGCATGTGTTTCTGTCATAAGTGTACAATGGTGTTCAAACGGGTTCTTACAATGTTATATAGCATTGACATATACAGGCATCATCTATATTTATTCTTTGAATATCAACATGTATACACAACCACAAGTTATACATATTGATCATGAGTCGAATGATGTGCCAATCGTACGTGCACTACTGCAATCGAAAGGGACAGCAAAATTAATCCAACCAACAGTTATGTCATACAATCACAGAAATACTGGAATTATTACCCTGCTATGACTGCAGTCCAAATCGATTTGACGGTATTTCATGTTTGTCCCCAAAGCAAAGTTACCACAACGAAACTACAGTCCACACATAATCAGATAGCGAAATACCGCAGCATTCCGCCATCAACAGCTCCATAACTTGAGCCTGCAGTCCGATAATAACCCGCTTGTTATACTAGCCGAGGGCAGAGAACTATTCTGCGGGATCCCTCCAGGCGAGCTATCACTCGGCATAACAATTTGCACTTTAGCGAGTTCCTGGGCCCGCTGGGTCACACCATGTCATTGGTCCTGCACACGATCTATAACAATACCACTGAGCACTTTAGGGCTATTCCATAAGCCTCAAGTGCCAATACCCTCAGAGAACGTTGCCATAGAGATAGATTGATGATTTCCTCGTTATATGGCCGCCAGGGGTCGCGCTTTGAAATAGTATCCAGATCGGAAGTTGTTCGAACTTGAAATCAAATTTGGGAATATGCCCACCAAAGAGCGGAAAATGGTCTTTGTCACAACTGAGAGCACCTCACAATGATATCTCTCAAATAATATGTTCCTGAGAGGTTTTTCAATACTCCAGTTGCGGGTATTGAGGAATCAAAAAGGGGACATTATTCCTGCATTTACAGCATTATTGTTGTGAATTACGCATTGTTCCTAGCATTTTTTCATGGACAATATAATGAGGTAACGTGTAATATTCACAACCACAACTGCATGCAAGCACTGGTCGGAGCTATTTCAGAAATATAAATTTTTTTATGGCCTTGTGCATAATAAGTTAACAAATTTCAGTTCTCGAAGGTTTCCAAATAGGAGCAAAATGCTACAAAGAGGCGGGCCGAATGACACACGAATTGGAATTCGGCCCGCTATAGTAAAGTGATGTAATATATACAATCCATTACGACCGTTTGGAGGACATGTCTACATCGCGGTACACACACAAGTCTAACTGTTTCAATAGGAACAGAATACATACATTCTTATTAGGAATAATGTACCTAGACATGATATATTCACCAATAGAGATTTGTCCCTCTCCCGGAAAGTGTTGAACTTTCACCTCTGGGATAAAGAGTGTCTCACGAGAGTATAGGAGACGTTTACACTGTGACGTGTGTGAGCAACTGGCACCAGACCATTAGGGAATTACAGTTGTAAATCAACCTCTTCTGTTGCACTGAATACAAATTGTGACATTTATTTTGAATGAAGCTGCCCATGAAAAGTAAGTAAATCATCCGCCAAACCTTAGGGCACTGCAACAATGAATTATAGATTTATTGCAGTAGAAGTAGGTTTGCCACCACCCCATTCTTAGTTTGCAGACAAGAGCCATCCACCCGTGGAATATTGCGAAATAAAAATTGCACTGTTGAAAGAACCCATACAAGTTCAAGGACATATGACAAACTATAGTTGGGCATGTGGTCTGTATATTGTCATACTCTAGTGATTTCTGGGATAACGGGATCATGTGGACAGAACAGCTCATGGTTGGTTGATTCATCTACAACGTATTTATGACACAATGATGAAACATTCAGATCTGTGTTATTAACAGATATTCATTATTCAAACCCAATGTATGGCCCGGTTTTATGACGGAATTCAAATGAACAGTAGGTATCTACGTTATTTGTTAAATCTACTGTGTACATGTGCATATTGTTTTACGGGTCCATGCAAATTTACAATCGGGTATTATTCCCCACACAGGTGAAATAATACCAATGATCGTCTGTTTCGTATAGGAATAGCGTGTCTTTCCAAGATAAATAGATATTTTATGACAGTTCTGCTAATCAAAGCTTGGCAAAATCACGAAAGGCTGCCATTGGCGATAAGCCCAGTGTCTCTCAGTGCATGTAATACTGTATATCCGGGTTCTTAGTGACGAGAATCCATGACAATAGAGATATGACATCTCTCAATGGTAACTATGCAATTGGTGCGGATTTATCAGTATTTGTTATCATTCCCCCAATTGTAGCTGGAAATGTCTGGACTATATGATATCATAAAGTCACCATATTTCACGATATTATGTGAGCTTCGCTTGTTGCATTAAAAAGGTGAAATAATATTATATAAGTGTAATCCTACATGGGCATGTGGTACATGTAAGAGTGGAACAAGAATTATCAATTATAGAACTTTAACAGTCTTTAACATTTAGGTGTCTTCGAAAATGCAGATATGCAGTCGTTATAAATCCTATGAGACGATGGAATTAATTTCTATGTGGACTCAAATTCCCAGTATATTCCATAAATAATGTACATTAATGCTTACTGTGGCAGGGGGCTAAGTGGTATATTGATCCAGTCCTATGTTGTAAGTTGCCTCAGGTTGTGTTGTTTAATCACTTGGAAATGATGGATGTTTGCTAACGACGTGGAGCAAAGTAACCACAAGTAGCCCGAGATATTGGGGAGGACGGCCAGGCTGAAAATGATTAATCCGTTCAATATTTTCTATATCTACAGAAAATGTAGGTCTCCGTGGTCCACGTTTGAGGACTGAGTTGTCTAGACAACGACAGTGTTCCATATTTAGCTGTTCTGAAGAAAACCTCTGTATCCATGGTATCGTCCGCTTTGAGATGACGATGTAATAAAGAAAGGGTGTTCTTTCGAGGTCACCTTCAATTGTAATCTGCTATATAAAATTATTTGATCCATATATCAATCATATGAAGCCACTCTGGCTTATGATGGCTTTTAGAAGATCATGACAATGTCTTGACGACATGGTATTACATATAACAACGATCCAAACGGCGCAACGAGCAAAATATTTTATGTCTATTCGCAAATAACATGGGGGAAAGCTCATTCCTGTACAATGGAATACTTGAGTATAATGTGTATTGACAAATAACTTGAATGCAATATAGCCATATAAACGTTACAACTCTGGAATCTGTAAGCAACACGTATTAATCGTTATAGATAAACCCTCGAAGGACGATACGCCGCTACTTGGGAGGCGAATGTCAAAAGACCTGCTTGGAAGCACATCCTTTATTTTCATTCGTGTCATCAAATATTTATGTCTGTAGGTCCGACCGAAAACAGCGGCCGCCACGAAGAAACAGGGGACGTCCGAATGACAACAGGACGTTTTATGATGTCCATATGTGGACGCGAGACTAGACAGTAAAAACAAGCAAGCTGTCGACCGCTCTGTGTCCATGATTGAAGACCAGACTTAATCATAACGAGGCGAGTCATCAGCAGTCTTGATTCCATAAATGAACCCCACATATCAACTTGTATCTTCAGATTTATCAGAAATGATCACATTAATGACAAAATACCGACAGAGAGTATGTTTGATGATATTTTTGAAAAACAGTCCCTCAATATATCTGGTTTGGATTTATATTTTACCTAAAATATCATAGTTCATGCCATAATTCTGGAAAACTATGACCTTCTAATAAGTAAAACTTACGCCCATTCGTATCTCGATGGCTATGTATAACCAGGACCCTGGCTATTCCATAACAACCCCTATTCCGAGGCACTAACCTTTCCCGTGTCATTACAGTTACGTTGATGAATGACATCGTGTTGGGAAATTCATATCATCATGTAATATGTCACCGGGTTAAGTACAAGTCGAGAGGGGGATGTGAGTGGGCTTTGGAGAGACCGCTGGAAATAGTCTCAGTATGGGACACAAATAGACGATGTCCAGTACTGGAATGTAATCCTTATAGGGAATTCTGTGGATGGATAACCACATTCATGGTGTGATTCAGTGTTACATCACACTCACAAATCCTATGCTATTTCAGAGCTAGTTGCAGATATGAAGACTTTGTTCACCGAAGTTCCCAGCTAGTCTCTGAACTGTTGCGACAAGGATATGCTTTACTAAGACTAATAGCTGCTTTCAAGAAATACTATGGACGCCATCATAATCTGGTTGATAGGTACACCAAATATGTCACTAGTCTATAGCAAACCATGTTTGCATGTATGTCTTTTTTGGGGAATTCATGACGGGTGCCACAATCGGGGCCAGAAATGCTCACCCTTTCCGGAATAGTAATTTCACATTTTTGTGGACATATATGGGGTTTTATGAAGTACCATAGAATTGTCTCGATTTTGCTCAACACTATACGATTTTAACAACTTCAGTACAAAACACAGATTTTACATATACATAGAACTATTCATGATGGCGTATTGTGGATTTATTTTGTGTCACAATCTCCGATTCAGTAACACGCACCTGTACATCAGACGATGCTGATAATGGGTCTGCGACCGACCATTGTGATGTGCAACAGAATGAGTCTTTCCCAATACAAAATAATTATTCATTTACAGTGTCCACAGTATATACAATATATGCATATTGAATTACATGACCAGACAATGCTCAGTACACAATGCAATATACCTCTCTCTGCTCTGCCAACCCAGAACCTCTTCAAACTGCTAAGTATTATATCTGGTACTGTTGAACAAGTGTTCGCAGTTGTAGTGTGGCTATCTTTCATGCACCATGCAGTAGAGAAATGTATGGCTGTAAGCTGAAACTCATCACCGAAAACCTGACAGGATGAACAGCCGAATCTTACTAAAGAGAAATACGTCTGTTTCCTCTCAAAATACACATATTTCGCAATGCTATCCTCTCCAGCATCAGTTTGTAGTTTTTAATAACATCAAATGTCGAGTATTGCGATTGAATGCAATGTTTATCTAGACTACTTGCAAGGTTATAAAATTGTGCGCATCTTACCGTCCGTGTTTCCTTCCGAATCTTTGCAAAGGGGATAATATTGCAGTTTTCCAGGGATATGGGTCAAAGAAGCGAAAGGGTATGTTTTGCATTTTCCGTGGAAGCGGAATGGATATGATGTCAATGTTTGCACTACATTACATTATATTCCAAGCGACTGTTTTACATATAATGTCATACCCGTGAAACGCTTACTTCCATATTCATGATACTTACGTATGTTCTTGATTACCAGTACTTTGCATAGCATCCAAAGAGACCAATGTCTCATCCTACCCCGATCCGACATGATATCGTCTACTAACCAACAATTTATAACGATATGAATTGTTCTGTGCCTCATACCACAAATGCATACAAAATACCTGAACGTGACTTATTTGATATTCATTGACCGCGGTGGACGTGATGTACCTAGAGAAAAGAAGGTATACATCGGCAGGGCAGATAAACACCATGCAGTATACATGATCTCTTAAAAGTAATGGCCAGCTTTCAACTGAAGAGTATGGCTTTCCAATCCGATCGTCATGCATGGCCATGATGGCCAACGTTCTAATAACGAAGTCTTTGCAGGATGGGGTATACGTACTATACGTACATATGCACATTCGCTTTCCTTATTAGCATCGATGACTGAATGACCATGTACACTCTAATATCATTTCGAAATCATGTGTGATCCTTTCAAGATAGGATGTACCATGTGATACACATATATATGTCCTCCCTGACAAAACATCTCACTCGATATATCAGTCATATTTGTCATAATTTCTACAAATATGACAGGCTTTCAGAAATGTTTGGCAACTTTGCCTGTTGGGGACTAATCTGATCTGATTGGATTAGACACATGTGGCTTTCAGCTGCCACTGTGCTATGACACTCCATTTATTTGTCTGGACGGAGGAATATGTAAATAGCCAGTCATGGGTAATATCGAGATGCGATGATACCATGCGAATGCCCTTATCGGGCATTAAAGGCTGATGTGAGTGTATGTGTGTCTGCGCCTTGCGTATAATGTCATCAACAAGGTGATTTTTGAGACATACTGGCATACTATAACTTTGGAAATGTTATAACAGAGAGTCACGTAACATTTTAAATGCAAACGTATGGTTTTCCCTGTCAACTTTCATGCGCTCAATATTGCATCTAACCAACGAGTACCTTTAGCAAGCAAATTTACAGTCCATCAAACAATTTATCGTCATTAGGTAATGCTTTGTAGAACTTTGTAGAAAAAATCATCCACTTGCAGTACTGAGAACCTAAAAATAATGATCAATATTCGTGATCAATGATTTATCCCACTCAGACCACCCTCCCAGTTACTAGAACCCTGATAAGAAGAACCAAGACTGTTGAAGCAGCTCCTTACCGCTAATTTAATATCTGGCGAAGATTGGCTGACCCCACTCCAAGGAGTTGTCTCCCTTGACAAGAAGCTCGGGTTAATCTCAGGGATGGTCCGTGTGGGTATTACGGTTTGTGGTTGGTTATATATCATAATCATGGACAAGCGTAAAACAATCGAGGGACGGGGTGTGTTATTATAGGGGCTCTGGAGAATGTGGACTTTACATCTCTAAGGAACTATACGTGTGTCTGAATTGACAATTTGGCCTAACGTATACGTGTTGTTATGCTTATATTTGATATTCATTTATACGTAAACAATAAAGGTTCATATGATTTACAAGTATCAGTCATCATCATTTTTGAGCAATGTATACACGTGCATCACATAATCGGTCGCCTGAAGAATGGTAGTTGGCACTGAAAATACCCTTGCTCATAACATCACATAAATACACCGTCGACTGAATATGTAATGAAAACCCTGAAGTCCATCAATGACGCTATTGATACGATGCCAATATCGAGATTATTGTGGCCTGGGAAGTGTCTCATCTCTCCCAAGGTTACAGGGACAGGGGCCTCTGCACAGTTAACCACCCCAGCCCATCATGTACTGTAAATCAATACAGGAGGGATGGACCTATGGCTCCACAGAGGCTGAGTTTGATATTGTATAGTTCTTTCATAATCAACTTCAACCGGTCACATACATGTATTGGGTCGTGTTCCATTTATATTAATGTGTAGCTAAATTCTGGACTGTTTGTTTAATCTATATTATTTATTTGATACGGTCTTGGTGCAATATACATGTAGGTCAATGGGTAAAATCTGTTGGCATTGATACACAATGATACAGGTGATTTCATTTTAACGGCTGACATCATAAAAACGTTGTTTGATTGAGCAAACTTCTTACAAATACATTTTAAATAAACCAAGTTTTCGATGCAATCTGTAAAGCACCAGGTATAAACAAACTGGTCAAAAAAGTATCCCAGATAAAACAGTAAAACACATGGACTGTAATGGGCCAAAGTATTTTTTGCGACCACGAAAATTCGGCAGAACAGTACTGTTCCATGCACCGGTGTCAGGTCTTTATTTCTTCAACAAGATACTCCTTTTTACCGCAATTTTCTCACAATGCGGAATGGAGAATCGAAAACCGCAATCGTAAACGGCCAAATCAATTACACATTTAAGTGCTTTGCTGTGTTACCTCTGATGTCAGAAATGAGATTAAAGCCATAGTTCCAATTCAACGTATGTCTCGAAAGTAGAATTTTAGCGGATGATTCAATCAAGCCATCAAAAGAGGGAAAAACAACCACCAAACGAGAACAATACTATGTGCTTCCGAAACATGGCGCAGAAAATCGATAAAAAATGGATACCATATATATTTTCCAGGCGTATTTTCTGGCACATTGCTATCCAAATTTAGTAAGCCGACGTGTGTACGTGCACAATCGCAAAATAGTAATGAAATTATCTGGGGAGTTAGCTGAGTGCAAGTATTCAGCCGCTTTTCACAAATGCGCAATAAAGTTCAACATGTTATTCAACGAAACCAACGTTGACCTGATTGATTTTTATAAATGTAACAACTAGGAAGCATGACAATACTATCAGTATCATGTCAGAAGATGTGTCTAAGAAAAAACACTACTTTCGTTAACCAATCAATAACTCACACAATAATCAACGAGTATAATTTTTCTCTCCGATTCTTTGTTTTTTTCAAAATTCGTCTTCCAAGAAGTTGGCCAGAATCTTTTGTCAGTGCAGAATATCTCAGTTTGTCAGAGTATATAATAGTACTGTGAGGAAGACACAAACGTGTCAGCTTAGCCGAACTGGCTAGCATTTCCATTGACTGGAACAAGTTTACTTTAGCGTTTCCACGACATCACCATGGCAACACGTAAATCCTCTGGGGACGAGACGTTACCCAGATGAAGTCATGGGAAGGGTGTAAATCTTCCTCTGTCCTATGGTATTTCTATCTCCTGATAACCGTTACCGAGTCCCAAATGTGGGTTATATCATAACATAAATGCAATATTGAGCCGAATAAGAAGTGTTCAACGGTTATGGTTGGCTATAATTTTGCCGGTGGTATTCAAAATGGTCGATCTGTTGGCGTTCCAAATTAAGAAATTCAAGTGTTTGTATAAACAGATAAATATAACATGTAGTTCAGGTGACTATAAATGCAATAAAGTACGGTCGATTTTTGAATACAGTTTATTATGTTCATAAAATGTCTGGCATATATATGGCTGACGCTTTAATTTATCACGAATTCAAATTTACATATATCGATTATTTTTGACTTGACAAGAAGGCTATCAAATAAAAAAAAAAGGTGGGCGGGTGCCATCCCCGAATTGTATTAGTGTTCGCAAAGTTGTGTTCTAGACATTCAAGTGCGCTTGCCTTTCAAAACTGTCAAATTCAGATTTTCTGCCTCCCTAAAAACAGGAAGTCATTTTCAATGGACCACACGGTCTAGAAAACTATTCCACTTTTAGAACTGCCATGTACCATTGATCACTTCAACATTACACCACCCTTATCTTCACTAATATGTCTACGGAATAATTCTCTATACGTAGCGTGTATTCATTCATTAGAATGAAATTAAATTGACGCCTATGCTGCTCATGATAATAGGTATGATAATTGAATGGAATGTTATCAACCCAATATTACACATTAATTGGAGATGCTTGCTGTATTTGGTTACTTTTGCCAGCTCACACTCATCCATGGCCAATCACACTAACGCTAAGTCAGAGGTGATGCTATTTTGGCATTCATATATACCAAGTATCACGATGCACAATCAATAGCTTCCAATTTGTACCCAAGTTAGATATAGTATGTACAAGTACTCGTACACTCAATGACATTCTATTTCTTCGTGTGGCCTGTGTTTACGATATTTAACAGATATATGTTGGTGTCAGGTTGAGGTATTTTCGTTTTATGCGACTACAGTCGGTGTTCAGTATTTAGTATTCCTGACAGCTTGTGAGGTAATCCCTCAGGATTCCGGGTTTGATAAGAGCATCAGCCATCAGAATAACGAAAATGACATCTCTGTTGGTCGGAATACTTGGGCAAACTCCAAGGTCGTTCACTGGCTGGCAAGAAAAACCTGACACCGAAGATATTGCGAAGGGGGTACTTATATATTTTAATTATCTTCTTTCTGAATCTACACTGTACTGGGAAGAAACTGTGAGGCTTCTGAATCTCTTCTCAGGTTTGGGTCATACGTTTGTAAATACCACCCTACTCGTTCAAGTGTATTGAATAATGAACATAGATATGTGATTTGAATTTTTGACATATTCCCAGTCCTTGACCCATAATACCACACTGGACCTTCTCTGGTGCATTACTAAAACCTCATTATCTTGATGATTCTCTGGATATTTCAATGCACAATCTGCAGAGCTGCATAGCACGAAAATCAATTTTGATTTCCACCAATGAGTACATGCAGAAACCCATAAGAGGGTTTCTGGTACATGGTATAGCCCAACGGTCATGTCTTGGCCACATTACTACTGTAGGAGTTTCAAGGCCGCTGCCATTCTCTGCCCTTACAACAAATTATTGTAATGTCAGCATTTAATGGACATTAGGGTAGATTGCCAACTTTTTCAATTTTCGTGATAGAAGTCTGACAGCTGGCAAAAAATTGCCGTTTGATACCCAGATGAAGTATTCCCTGGTGCTCACAACAATAACCTTTTACAATTTGCCACTGCACACGTTCAGTATGTCGCATACCATTGGCGCCACCTGTCGCCAATAGAAGACAGACGACCCACACCCTGCAGATTCTACATCACTTGGCGCACACCGCTGAGTCATGCAGTGTTTTTTTGCCAATATCCATTGGAGACGCACATAAGCTGACGTGAAATGTGCTGCATTGTTGCCCATATCTTTTCCGGGGTACTGGGAATTAGATAATTAATCCGACTTGAGCAGTCTTTTTTGTTTTTATCTGGCTTCTTGGGATTAATTTCATGTAGTTAGGTACTGGTTCTTGAGGAATGGCCACAATCTGTTTTCAAGCACGAACTAATATCGAAGACCATGTGGGAAGCCAACGCACGTGAATTACTATAAATGACATAGGGTCGACAATATGCATTAAACATCAAATTCATGGGTCATTTCGGTTTTGGTACACATGCAAAACCATTAAAACGGGAAGAAAGGTGGACTCTAAGAGATAATGGTGCCGATGAGGAAGAAGACATCGGGTGAGCCATTACTCCCATCCCGAGAGACATTCTTATGGTGTCCCCTCTGCGACTGTCAATGTGCAGGGGTTCTTTCCGTCTTGGGACAAGATATAGACCGCCCGAGCCGCCCGGGATCATGAATAAACCATCGTCAGTGATGTCACGACACATCCCTACAGCCATTGTGACGCTTCTCGTCGAGTACAATAGGCGCTAAAACGGGCTATAAGAACCGATCTTCAATCGTGTACCAAGGGATTGATTAAACCCCAGAAGGATGTTGTGTGGGATGTGTGGGCTTGTGTTTCTGTTTTAAGTGCACAATGGTATTTAATGGCTTCTTACAATGTTATCCAACAAGTACAAATATGGTCTATATAAACTTCAAACATCAACATGTATACACAGCCACAACTTATATTGGCCATGAGTCGATTGATGTACCAATGACACCCCACGATGACATCTCCCAAATATGTTCTGGGCAGGCTTTTCAAAATATACTCATGTAGGATTGTTGAGGTATCAAGAATGGGACATCATTTTTGCATTGACTGTATTACTGTTGTCAATTACGAATCTGGAAAATCTGGCATTTCATGAACAATTATAGGAGGTCAAGTATCATGCTATTCACAACCACAACTGCATGCAAGCACTGGTCTTAGCTCCGGGTCAACTTCAGAAATGTAGATTTATCGACGACCTTGTGTTTAACAAGTTTTCAGGGTAGGGGTCTTCATACGACTTCTTCAATATACATGTAACCAATACCCAAGCACAAAATAGTCCGAGGGAACAAAACCACGTCCGTTATCATGGTTATCCAATCTCAATGTCCAGTGTCAGGCAAAATCGATAAAATTATATGGAACTTCATTAACCACCCATTATATGGCCATAAGGAGGTGAAATGGAAAAAAGTCAGCATTTTCTGCCCTACATACATATACAAATATATAATGAATATATAGTCTGCTACAGTATTAGATAAAGCCAGCTATTCAGATTGTGTCCAAGTTGTATCAAAAGCAATGTAATAATGTACATACGATCTTTTGCGACCTAACTTGTACCAAGAAACAGATTTAACATGATTGTTGCGACAGGAATGTTGCATATACATGTATTCTGATTGGGAATTATGTACTATACGTGAATCATTCACCAACAGAGATTTGTCCCTCTTCGGGAAAGTGTCGAACTTTCACCTCTGGAAATAAGATTATCCCGTGAGAGTAAAGGAGACGTTTACGCTGTGACGTGTGTGAACAACTGGCGCCAAACTGCGGGGGTTATCCACCACTTCTCTTGTACGGAATACGAATTGGTTTATTTATTCTGAACAAAGCTGCCCATGGACATGTAGAATGTACATGTAGATCATCTACCTAACGTTAAGCTTTGCGTCGCTAAATTATAGATTTATTGCAGTGGAATTATGTGTACATATAGATGTGCCCTTGTCGCGTTTTGCAGACCTATACAGGAGTGAACCAACGAGTATCACGGAATAAAAAATGCACTCTTATGGAACCAATACAAGTTCAAGGCCATTCGACAAACTAGTTGGACCTGTGGCGCCTCAGGTGGTGGTCTGTATGCATTCTGGTGATTTATTGGGAAAATGGTCACGGGGACATCTAACAAAGCAATTCACACATGGGTGGCTGATCCATCTACGGTGTATTTACAACAAAATGATGAAATATTTATATTTGTATCATTAGTGGATGTTGTAATTAGTGGATGTTGTAATTCGAGAACGATGTGTGCAAAGTTTTTATGGTGGACACTCAGTGAACAAAGGATATCTAAGTTTGTATTTATCAATTCCATTGGCCTCGTATCGTTTTATGAATCCATACAAATTTACAATCAGTTATTATTCTTCGCACAGGTGTAATAATCCCCCTCATTGTCCATATCGTATTGAATAGCGTGTCCTTCCAAGAAAAATGTGCATTTTCATGATGCTTTTGATAATCAAAGCCTGGCTACATCACGCAAGGCTGCCATTGGCGATAAACCCAGTGTCTCCCAGCGCATTTAATACATCCGGGCAAAATCTCAGTCACGTGAAACCATGACTTTAGAAATGACGTCTCTCAGTGGTAACTACATGTATGCCACCGGTGAGGATTGATCATTTGATCATTTCCTGATTTATAGCTGGGTATATCTGGAATATATGATGCGATAATTTACTGTACAAGTTCATCATATTTCACGATTTTATGTGAGCTTCGCTTGTTGTAATAAACAGGTGAAGATAGTATTATAAAATTCAACACGATATGTACATGGGTATATGGTATGTGGTGTGAAACAGGAATTCTCAAGATATCATATCAGTCTTTGAGAGTCTTTAGTATGAAGGTGTCTTTGAAAATGCAGATATATGCAACTTGTTTATAATCCTATGAAGCGATGGAAATAATTTGCATGTGAACTAAAGCTCCCAGATAATACTTCTATAACATGTATAAATGTAATATATTACTGTCACAGGGGATAAGTGGTATATTGATTTAGTCTTATGTTGTGAGTTGCCTCAGGTTGTGTTGTTTAAATACTTGGAAATTATGGATGTTTGCTAACGACGAGGAGCAAAGTAACCACAAGTAGCCCGAGATATTGGGGTGGAGGGCCGGGCAGAAAAAAATTATTCTTTTCAATATTCTCTATAACTAGGGAATATGTGAGTCACGGTGGTCCTCATCCAGAGACTGGGTCGTCTAGACAACGACAGTGTTCCATATTTAGCTGTTCTTAAGAAAGCCATCACGTTGTCTGCCTTGAGAGATGACAATATAAGAAAAGGTGCAATTTTTGTGTAATTTCTTTCATTTGCTATGAGTTGAATAATTACTTCATGTCCATATTGAGTCCCAGTGTGGCATAATGTAAATGAGTAAATTGTGATTATGTATAACTTGTCTGTGTGATGATCATACATGTAAATACATGTACTGTGATCATAAGTAGGTAACTTTATATAGCAAAACAACGCCGCAATACATGCTTACGTACATCGTACCTAAATAACCTGAAAAATACTACCACAAGTATACACGCACAATAGAATACTGCAATTTTTACAGCTCTCGGATCTGTAAGCAAGTACTTGTCATTCGAGATGAACCCTCAGAGAACAATATGCTCTTGCATGGGAGGCAAATGTCAAACAGACCTTCTAGGAAGCACATCCTTTATTCGCATTCATGTTATCAAATATTTATGCTCGTGTGTCCGACCACACAAAAACCAGGGAATGTCAGAATAAAAAATGGAAGTTTCATTATGTCCAAACGTGAGCACCAGACGAGACAGCAAAAACAAACCGGTCTTCTCGGTGTCCATGATAAAAGACCAGGCTTAATCTTAATGGGACGAGTCATCAACAGTCTTGATTCCATAACATGGAATCCACATATTAACTTGTCCCTTCAGATTTATCAAAGATGATCACATTAATGACGAAATACCGGCAGAGAGTATGTTTGATGATAACTTCCAAAAACAGTCCTTCAATATCTCTGGTTTGGATTTATATTTTACCTAAAATGTCATATCACATATCACAGTTCTCGGAAAACTATGACCTTCTAACAAGTAAAACACAGATAGGTCTGTCCATTCTTATACCGATGGATATCTATAACCAGCGCCTAGTCCATTAAAGACAACCCCTATTTTAAAGCACTAACCTTTCCTGTATAATTACACTTTATGGAAATCCACATCGTCATGTAATTTGTCACAGGTAGAGAGAGGAACGTGGGCGGACCTTGAAGAGAAGTCCACACTGCTGAGAATAATCTCAATATGGGACATAAATAGACGATGTCCAGAACCATGAGAACTGCAAGGTAATCCATATAGGGCATTCAGTGGATCGAAATTCACGCTGATAAGGTGGTACACTGATATTTCACTCTCACAATTCATACTCAATTCCAGAGCTTGTTGCAGATATGAGGACTTTGTTATGGAAGTTTCCAGCTAGTTTAAACTACTGCGTCAAGAATATGACAGCTGAGGATTGCTTCTAAGAGATTATATGGAAGACATCACGATCTGGTTGTTAAGTACACCAAATATGTCACTAGTATGCAGCGAGCCTGTTTCCATGCTAGATTTTTAATTTAATTTATCACTGGAGCCACATGTGGGACAGGAAATGCGTGTGCACTCTTTCCAGAATTTCTAGTTTCACCTTCCCGTGGACATATATGGGGGTTCATGAAGTTCCATACAATTTTCTGGCTATTGCCTGATATTGGACTTTGAGATTGGATGTTAAACTGAGTTTTAAATATACATCAGACGATGCTGATTATGGGTTTGCGACCGACTATGGTGATGTGAATACAGTATGAGTCTTTCTCAATACAAAATAATTATTCATTTACACATGTTACAGTATCCACAATATATACAAATATACATGCATATACAGTATATACACATATGATATCTCTGCACTTCAAACTCAAAACTTCTTCAAAATGCCTAAGTGTTATTCGGTTGAGCACATGTTCGTACATGTAGTTGTAGTTTGGCTATCTTTCATGAACCGTACAGTAGAGAGCTGGGTTGAAAGCAGAAACTCCTCACCTTAAACCTGGCAGAATAAACAGCCAATTTTTCATGCGTGTTTCCTCTCGACATACTATAGTTCGCAATGCTATCCTCTCCAGCATCAGTTTGCATGTTTTCTTAACATCAAATGGCATCAAATGATGAGTATTGCGATCAAGTGCAATGTTTATCTAGACTACTTGCAAGGTTATAAAATTGTGCGAATCTGACGGTTTGTGTTTTCTTCAGAATATTTGCAAAGGGGATAATATTGCAGTTTCCCGACGATATGGGTCAAAGAGGCGATCGGGTATGTTTTGTATACTAACGGGAAGCATAATGGATATGTTGTCGATGTTTGCATCATAAGTCAAACGCCAATTTTACCTATAATGCCACTTTCAGACTATTTTTTTCTTGCTTACCCATTGCATATCATCTACATGTAATTATGTAGACCACAGGCTCTTCCCGCCCCTGTCCAGGTGATATCATCCACAAACCAAGAATTCAAGAGATACACCTATTTATCGCTGTGGCATACCACAACAACACACCAAAGACCTTACGTGACGAATTTGATATTCATTGACCACCCTATTGGACAAGTACGTGATATACCGTGCAGAACAGAAGGCACATCGGCAGGGCAGAAGGAACACCATGCAGTATATATAGCACAGATGTGTTCTCAGGAGTAATGGCCAGCTCTTAGCTGTAGAGTATGGTGCACTTTTCAACAAGATCGTTAACTGTAGTCGTTGAATAATAGTGCCTTACCCACATCTTGCCAACGAAGTCTTTACAACAAGGAGTATACGCGAATGCGCATATGTACATGTATTAGACCTAATCATTAACGTTTACGACGTTAGCATCACTGATTGAAGTACCGTGTATTATCATATCGAAATTATTTGTGATAATGTATGATGTATCACAATATATATCCTTCTTCCTGTCAAACCATCACAGTCCATATATGCATCCTATTTGTCATAATTTCTGGCGAAGATGAAAGGATGTTTTGAAGTGCATTAAGGGACAACGCTGATCTGATTGGATTAGACATATGTGGTTTTCAGCTTCCATTGTGCTATGACGAAAGCTTAATTTGTCCGGCAGGATGAATATGTAAATAGCCAGTCATAGGTAATATCGAGATAAAATTAATGGTAGGCCTACCATGTGAATATCCTTATCGGGCATTGCAGGATATGTATACGTACATGTAGACGTATGCGTGCCCGCACCCTTGTACTATAACAACCACTGTAATAGATTTATATGATTTGTTTGACCATCTATGTGCATGTACATATAGATATAACATACACATATAGATATAACATACAATTATTTTTATTGGCAAAATCACCCATACTATAACTTTAGCCATGTTATAATTGAAAGTCGTGTATTTACTTCAAACGAAATGAACCGTATTCTTTTCCCTGTCAACTTCCATGCACGTAATATTGCATCTACTTGACTAGTACCTAGCACAATTACTGTCCCATCATCCAATTTATTGTCATTAGGATAATGCATTGTAGAACTATAAAAAATCCACAAGCAATAAAACCTGGGTATAATAATCCATATTTGTGATCAAAGTCTGCCAATGGTTTATCCTACTCAGACCACCCTCCCATGTACCAGAACCCTGATAAGAAGAACAGGGAATGTCTCCTTACCGCTAATTCAATATCTGGCGAAGATTTGCTGACCGCACTCCAAGGAGCTGTCTCCCTTGGCAACAAGCTCGGGTTAATCTCAGGGATGGGCCGTGTGGGTATGACGGGTGCAGGTGCCGAGGACACGAGCGGAGAGGGTTTATTATATATCATAATCACGGACCAGGGTAAAAACAATTACCGAGTGGTGTGTATTAATGGAGATCATGCGTGGTATTGTACAATTCTAAGGAGCTTCACGTGTGTTTCAATGCTAGGTCAAACATATACGTGTCGATGGAGTTGTGCTCATATTTGATATTCATGTACATGTGAACAATAACGATTCACATGATTCACATGATTTACAAGTATCTGATTGAGTCGTGGTCATTCACGGGTCATCACATCCACGTGTATTTCATAGTCGATCGTATTAAGAACGTGAGTCGGCACACAGTCTGGAGAATGCCCATGTCCATAACAGTACATACATGTACATATACATGCACACAGTCGATTGAATATGTAATGTAAAATCTGAAGCCCGCCAATGATGCTATCGAGCACGTCATCTCAAGACCTCTACGGTCTGGGAAGAGTCTCATCTACCCCAAGATTACAGAGACAGTGAATGACCTCCACGTCCTCTCATCCACCCTCCTGTCCGTGTGAATCAATACCCGTAGGAAAGGACGGACCTAGCAGTCCATTTGGGCTCGATGGAGCCTGAGTGCGATAGTCTTTTGATATTACATAATCAAATTCAACCAGTCACTCATATGTAGTTTATGTTCAGTTGATGTTAACATTCAGTTGGGAGTCCCCACTATTTGGTCATTCTCCTGCAATTTTGTAACATTGTTGGTGCAATATGGAATAGGTGGAATATGTTGGAATAGAGACACAATGATGCAAATGATTTCTATTTCAACAGCTGAATCCTAAAAAACGTTGTTTTATTGAGCAAACGTCTTACAAATAAATGTGCCAAGAGTTGGATGCAATCGGTAAAGCACCAGATATAGACAAACTGGTCAAAAACGTATTCCAGATAGAACGATAAAATGCATGGACTGTAATGGGCCAAAGTATCTTTGCGACAAAACTGTACCATGCACGAGTGTCGTGTCTTTATTTCCTCAACATGATACTGCTTTTTACTGCAAGTTTTCTCACAAAGGGTAATACGGGTTGGAGAACTGAAAACCACAATCGTAAACAGCCAAATCAATTACACATTTGAGTGCTATGTTGTGTTACCCCTATTGTCAGAAATGAGATTAAAGTGTTCGCTTCCAATTCGAAGTATGTTTTCTTATATTAAAGAATGGGAAAATTCTACAACCACCAAACGAGAACAATACTAAGTGCTCATAGAAAGGTGCAGAAAATCAAACTGGATACGATATTTCCCAGTACAGATTTTCTGGTACTTTGCTTTCCAAATTCAATAGCCTAGGCTCACGTTGCATTTTCGCAAAACATATAAACAAAATTTGGGTGGAGTCAGCTGAGTGCAATTATTTGACCGCTGTTTTCACAATGCACAATACCGTTCAACATAATAATTACCTCAATGACATGTATAAATGTAAAGTTTGGGAAGCATGGCAATTTTGTAACCAGTTCTGTGTCAGAAGATGTGTCTAGGAAAAAGACTATTCTGGTTAACAATCAATAACTCGCAAAATGATCAATAAATAGATGTTTCTTCGATTCTCTTCCTTCCAAAATATGGAGTCTTCGAAGAATTTGGCTAGAGTCTTCTGTCCGGGTGCATGATGTCGCAGTTTGTCAGTGTAGGATGCGGGAAAGACAAGTATGATACCAAACACCAAACAATCCGCAAGACTAAACTCAAAATCCATGGACAGATGTGACAGCTTGGCCGACCTGGCTAGTATTATCCATTGACAGATGCAAATTCGGTTCAGCGTTTCCAGGAAATCACAATGGCAACACGTAAATCCTCTGGCGAGGAGACGTGACCCAGAGTCTTCCGCTGTACCATGAACAGTAGGCTTGTCTCCTAATCGTTACCAAGTCACAGGCGTGGATTTTATTGTAACAGATAATGCAATGCCAATCCGTATTGTAATATATGCTATACGGTTGTCCAACGGTTATGACGTATGAATTTTATTATCAAAGTGGCCAATCAGGCGTCATTGTATTCTCAGATTTATTTTAATTGTATCCATTTAACATCAGTTCTTGTAAATATCACAAAATTCATTGATCTCATGATGTTTACCTCATGAATATAGATTGTTGTTTTACGTTTCCTGTTGGGATCATCAAAATCTGGTTGTATTAGTGAAGATAGGCTTACATTAAATATGTGTGAACAAAAAATTTCCCTCGACAATAAGACTACCAAATAAAAGCAATTATGATTGAGTGCAATGGGTCCCCGTATAAATATTATTGATTGTAATGTTTTGCTCTAGACATTCAAGTGTGCTTGCTTTTTCAAAACTGTCAAATTCACATCTTCTGCCACCGTAGAAACAGGAAGCCATTTACACGTGTAGAGTTCACTGTCTAGAAACCTACACTTATTCCACTTTTAGAAATGCCTGTTCCATCGAATAGTTCAACATTGTACCACCCTTATCTCCACTAGTTCTTGTACTTAAACAATTGTTGAATGCCTAGTACATGGGAGCGTGTATTCATTATAGTGAAATTATGCTAACGCCTATGCTGCTACTGATGATATGATAATTGAATGGAAAGTTATCAACCCAATATTACACATTAATTGGAGATAGTGATATTACTATTATCCAGTCTCTATGTTTGGTCATTTTTTGTCAGATCACACCCATCAATGCAACTAGCGTCAAGTCTGATAAATGTGTGAGGCACAATTAATCCCTCCCAAATTTTTCACAATGTACAAAATAAGACGGTAATGGTACAAACAATGACATTCTACATTTTTTCATGTGGTGGGTGTTTACGATAAACAGATAGATGTTGGTGTCAGGTTGAGGTTAATATATGCTCGTATCATGCCTCCACGGTCGGTGTTTAGTATTTAGTATTCCTGACAGCTTGTGAGGTAATCCCTCAGGATTGCGGGCTTGATAAGAACATCAGCCATCTGAAAAGCGAAAATGACATCTGTTGACATCTGTTGGTAGAAAATGCCTAGGCAGAATCCAAGGTCGTTCTACGTCTGGCACGCAGAACCTGACACCGGGGATAATGTAGTACATGGTATGGCCTGAATGGTACTGAAACTGATGTCTGCGAATATCTCCTTTCTGAATAGTCGCTGAACTGGGGATGAGCTGTCAGGATCCTGATTCACTTGTTGGATTTTGACCATATACTGTACGTTTGGAAATCTACTCGTTTAAGCACAACATGTATTGAAGAGTGAACGTAGAATGAGGAGTTGACTTGTTCACATAATTTCTAGTACGTACTTGACGCAGAAAGAAACTCTGCATGCAAGGAAATAAATTTCGATTTCTACCATTGAGTTAGTATAACTGAAGTGTCATGCCCGGACCACCTTATAACTGTAGCAATTCCAAGGCCACGTCCATTTTCTGCCCCTACAACAAATAATCGTAATGTCGGCATTTAATGGACGAGATATCGGCATCATCGTAAATCAACATATGCGATAGCACCATACCACACACTGAGATTACCAAACATAATCCTTTGGAACCGCGTAGTCTCTGGTGTTATTACCAGCCAAATGGTCCGGCATATCTCAGTAAATATAAATACAAATAACAGTCGTCAAAATATGTCCGTTATATGCTTTAATTCCCTGGCATTATTTGGGATTTCGTCGGGTATCGTTTCAAATAAATCAACATGATCCCCCCCCCCACCCCTGAATATCCATAAACCACAGAGTCAGGTCAGTTAATGGAGGTAAACAATCCTTGTGTATTATCTAAAGATCACGTGACTGTCCCTGGATCAAGGATGGTGTGATAAGTGGTTGATACTGCCCCGTCTGTTATCTCTAGAACTGCGGGCAATACATAAATATTTTCACGAGAACATTGCTATAGAAAGTACCGTGTGAAAACCGACATTTCACAGATAACACTAAACCAGGCGAACTTTTGTTTAGGGACATTGCTGCAGGCGCGACCTTGTCGAAATAACCAACGTTGTCAACTGTTTGAGGACAAAAACGACCGTTTAACATTTTAACGACCAGAGAGTTTATTTTAGTGGTAACTGCATTCAACAGCTGGTGTCAGGATCGATGTGGCTCATTTCACAAGTTTGAAGGGTTATTTGGATTGACTTGGCGGACATGAGAGAAATGAAAATCACTGCTGTAATGATATGCCAATCAGCTGTTCAAGCATGGACAGTGTACAAACAAACTTATAAAACCAGTGTACAACAGTACTAAAGAAAATATTGTAGTGGAAAAAACTATATTTGTTCAGGATCAGGAGAATCACTGCAAATGAGGTTCAACCACACGTGAGCATGGTTTCCATTAATTCATAGTAAGAACACATGGTAACGATCGCATAAGGTTATGATAAAATGCCACACAAGCACATAGTGAAAAAGTCAATGACGCCTGAATGACATGTAAACCATCGTGAGCTGTGAATTGTAAACGGAACCATTTTTTTTTAGAAAACCTATCCAAGAACAGATTTGTCACGGCTGTGATATGATACCAAACAAAACCAAATGGTCCGTGTAGGGCTAAACTATTTGCAAACAAAACAAAAGCAAAGTTGTGCAATGTGTGGAATTTTGAATTTAGAAAAAAATATATTGATCATTGTTAACTGGTCACATGGCAATTAATATTTTATTAACAATGTAATCATGTGAAAGATATGTGTGAAAGAAATGTGATAGTAACCCAAGAGCAATCGGTCTATACGAGTTTAAGGGCTGTATTGTTTATTATAAATTGCACGTCAATGCAATCTTTTTGTGTTGCAGAAGTATGGATCATACTTACATCTGCGCCTGAATTTTTTTGTTCACATCAAAATAAATAACAGCTCATAAACAACGTTAACGCAGTGCTAATGTTAGTTGAAAATCCAGCAATTCGGAACAATTACACAGATTTACAGCGATGAGTGACCAATTTGTGAGGTGCAGATGTTTAAGCGGAGTTGTTTGCACCACATACTGTGGAAGAGAGATTGACCACAATATTATTTTCAGATGAATCGGGACCAAATTTGGAAGTTATGTAAGCGCTTCGCTCGCGGGAAATAGTGTTTATGTGATGTACATGTATGCACTGGTCCACATGTTTCCATTTAGTCGTGAAAACTAATGTATGCACACTCATATTCCGGAAACGTACGTGTAACAAAGACAGAACAGGTTAATAATGGTCAAAAACAAACATGACTCAATCTGCGTATTTCGTGTCAATGACTACTTCAATGTTTTGACGAGTAGATAAATCAATGCCACATGGACTGCCAATTATGTTATTTTTTTCCAAATCCTGGTTCCAAATTAAAAGTATTTTATGATTGGACCTCAGTCCATGGACCATTACCCAACGCCCTTATTAACGACACTTATTAATCAATGCCTGGTGAGTTGCGTCACATTTGACCCTATGCGGTGCAAGTTACGTGGCAAGGAATCTATGGCTTGTTCAGATAATTGCACTATCAATAAAACGATGCATAACATAACTAATTATCGTTCATTAACTGCGGGATACGTATGTGCTGGAGGTTATTCGACAGACGCTCACAATTTACTAAATTACGTCCCAAGGGATGCGCTTGATTGCTCAGGTATGAAAAGACAGACCCTCAGGGTAAGATGCCAAGTTATGAAATGGTATCTATGGGGATTCATTAGTGCTGATGTAAATCATTTTACCCGATGACTGGGCAGCTGTCCAATATTCTATCATGGAGCAGGGCATGTGTCATGGTGTCCCCCCCCCCCCCCCCACACGCGCGCACACTTCTGCCCTCTCCTCTCAACACATTAGTAATTCGCGATTTTGTTTCCGCGGCCCCGTCTTGTAATTATATGACAATTACGAATATTTGTTCGAACTCAAAAAGCTTGTGGGACCAGAATTACGGTCATTACTGTAAGGTCAAAAATTCCAATAGATGGACCACTTCCGAATTATTTGCAGTTCGCTAAATATCAATGGATTAGATAATTAAGCTGCCATGGTTGTGCCACTTCAAGTACCCCGAGCGGAAGCCTGAGTGCAATCAATCACAAATAATAAGCTCTTCTCCTCGAATATTTGCAGTGTGGTCGTTCAACTGTTGCCTCTTTCATTCAGTGCCTCAGTACATGTATGCGCACATCATCCACCATGTTATTTCAGTTTTCATGAGTCTATCTGATTACTCAATAGATGCGTGACTATCTAGACTAGACTGTGATGGGAGGGAGGGGGGGGGGCGGATCACGAACGACAGCTGTTCAGGAGCCTGGGCGGGAGAGGGGCGAATTTTGGGAGGAGTTGAATGTTCCGCAAAGAACAAGTAAAAACCGCTGGTGATAATTTATCAAACCACACAAATGCATTCACATAATCAACAGGGAAGAAATAAAAACATTCGAGAACTTCCAGGAAACTATGAAATAGATAGTGAAATAGTGTTTGCAAACATTTCGGGATTTCTAGTTAATTGTCTTCATTTTTATGTGTCATTAATTTCTTTAGTACTGTTTTTGCCCATGTCTCTACATGTTACAGGCTGTACATGAGATAAATCTGGTCTCGCCTTTTGTTTGTTTAGACAAAGTATTACGCGGTGTAGTTATCTTCCAGCTTTCCTCATATATTACACACGCCTGTTGCTTTTCAACCCTTCCATGTAATTTTCCACAGGAAATCCATACAGCCATTAAATCATTACCCCGTTGACATATGCCAATATATATCATGTCATGATGCATACCAGTGAACGAAACAGCCTACTTTGAGAAAAAAAACCGACCAGTCACTAGACCGAATATTGCATAATTTATGGCATTTTTATTGCAAACGCAAGCAAATAGAACAGCCCCATTGACTTGCCCGCTTGCTTGGTCGTTCACATCACCCGCCCACCCACTTACTCAACACAGCAGGAGCCAAATCACGAGTCATTATAATAAAAAGACAATACGCGCTTTCTACTCGAGATTATGTGGATCATATATACCGACCGACTGGGCAGACACGGTGCCTGGGGCTCGGGGGCACGTGGTTATCTGTCGGTGGTTTGTATGGGTGGGAGATTCCGTGAGATATGACCCTCCGCCCGCAGACAACAGCTCGGCAAGTCAGGGCAGTGTTTGTTTGGGACCACAGCTAGAGACAAATCCATGCGCCAGCCTCGGGACGCCATCTTGATTTTACACAGATCCACGAGTAAATTTTTTCTCTCTTTCACTCGCTCGCTCAAAATATTCCATTGCAATCGGAAGGGGGGGGGGTGACTAATCAATAAAAAATAAAACACCACTTTCATCAACATCATCAAATCACCGCATTCCCACAGACCCCGCCCCCCCCCCCCCCCGCCTCGAAAAAAAACAAACCAATCAAATCAAAATTGAGAAAAACCTTTCCGTTCGTGCAACAACTAAAACCATTTTTTTTTTCTTTCAATATCTTTTCTTTCCCGCTTATGAAAATAACGCAGTCGATGGATTATCTTGTTTTATCTCGCGCCACGAACCCTTGAAGGACACTCGTAAAACATCAATCAAAACACGACAGGGCTCTCGACTCCTGCCACAAGTGAATAAAAATTGGGCAAATCAATAACGAATAGATACTGGAACACTCTAATTTCCCGTTAATTATGTGATTTTTTCGCTAGTTAAATGGGCTAATGAATTTCAGAACATAATGGTCCTAATTGGTATAATTTATTTCACAGGGAAATTTAAAATACGGTTTCTAACTGGTCTCATTTGAATGTCCTACATTTTTTTCACATAATTATCTGATAAATATATGTATTGCATGCACATCCATTCGCAGAGTCAACAAATCGAGAATTGGGCATTCCCCTTCCTCGAAAATTAGGCATTTCCCTATTTCAAAAAAAAAACATCTCGCCTGGGGATAACTACCGCATTTCTGAATGAGATTATCTCCGCACCACACAGAGTGCCATACTTGAGAGATGCTACTTGTAGATTTTACGCAAATACACCACGCTGACACCCCGACAAAATCTACTTCGTACAACTGTTTTCTCTCGAGTTGCCCTAACAGCTAATTACTCTTGTCACCCGGTAGTTACATAGGAGTCGCGGACCTGTTAGATGTCCCCCAGGCATGTCCCCATTCGGGACATGTGTTACACCGTGGATAGCCGCCGGTGGGGACAGCCAGCCGCCGTTTCCAAGCCCCGGCGCCAGATTGCCTCAAAGGCCACCCATTCCCATGGCTACCCACCGGCGCTGCATACAAATTAAAATGTCTCTCTGTGTCTGTGTGTTGGGTTCCATGCGCACTTACCGGCTTGTGACGATGCTAGCATCAATGCGATGAAAAATCCGAGGTATTCCATGTTTTTCCCCTTCTTCCGTCGTCTCTCTAATTACGTTTTACGCCTGGCAGGTGCGCGTGTATGATAATCCACAAGGCGACAGTTGGGAGGCAAGGGACGCGTGTACAATCCAGTTCCGTGTGATTGAGCGGGCTCCTATACACCACCACCGCTCTCTTGCAGTAGTCTCCGTCTCTCCTGCGATCCGTCCGCAGCAGCCTGGTCGCCCCAGCGAAAAATAACACCTTTAATTTATTCCGTATAAGGAGCTGGAGTCATGGACGTAAACCTCGGTGGTGTTGGCTCTGGCTCTCAGACGCTTTTATCTTTTCCCGATGATTTTTCTCCCCTACTTATTCTCTCTCATTCCTTTTGCTCTTGGTCTCGCCCACTTTTACCCGTTCAAGGCACATGAATGACTATCAAGACTCGAACGACTGCTACGAGACACGACCGGTTCCAAAAGAGGGAATGGTCATACACCAGTCGAAGCCAATAACCCCGCGATAGACCGAGTGGAGTGGTTTGGCGGGTGAGTCGAGTCGCTCCGCTGTTCAAGCACGGTGTGATTACTCGATCGGGCGCTGGGGTAGGAGGTATTAGCCGCGTGCGCTGCGCTGTAGAGGCGTATATCCGGAATCAAATGGCGTGGACGGACGGACTCCCCGCGTTGTCTGTATACACCCGGCGGTCGTGGCGGTGATGGTGGCGGCGGCTCGATAAAACACGACGGGTTAGCGGGTGAGTGGCGGCCAGTGTCTCTCCCCCGGCCACGACAGCGCATCGGGGGTCGTGTGCCAGGGAGGGGAGTGGACCAGTCACTTACCGGGGCTTACATAACACACAGTAAGGGATGTGATCTAAGGCGGGAAAAAAAACTGGGGCATCATGACCAACACCCTCCGTGGAAGTGGTGTTTTTTTTATTCGTTCAAACGTGTGTATACCACATTGTAGCGACGTCGTTGTTGTACACTGGTTATGCGTGTACGAGTTAGCAATGTCCCCCTCCGTTCCTGTGTCCCCGTTAAAAAAGTAAATACACCCTAGATCCCTCTCATCCCGGTCAATCGATGACACGAACAACGGAGCCAATAGCAATTTCAATGCTAAATTATTCAGTGCTTGAATTATCCGCAGTCCGTGTTCCAGACAGTTGGGACGGGCGAGACAGTTAATCCTCGGGATACACTGCCTCGTGATGATCCGCTGCCACTTTAAATTTAGTCTGGTTTGCCCTGCCAAATTTAGTTGTTTCCCCTCTTACCGTCCGGTTACTGACATAACCGCAAGGGACAGTGGACCTAGACACCGGGCGCAGGGGGGGGGGGGGGTCCAGATAGGTGAAGTTGGGGTGGAGGAGGGAGGGTGGGGAAGGGTGAGATTTGGTGATCATGTTCCGTCACCTCATGGTCTGACATCAACTGCAGTTGTACATTGGATATCCGGTGTCCAAACAGTGTATACATATAATACGTAGCGTTTTAAAATACAGTTGGGATGCTTAAACCAATTCCACGTTTACTTTGAGTGAACTTTGATTACATTAAGAATGTGTGTTTTCTTCTCTTCATAGATTTATAATACCATTTCCGTAACGATACTGGTTTTCAGTCATTATTACCAGTAAGTACATGGTCCACATTTTCTCCAGGGTGTTCAATGATTGTCCAGCGTATCATCAACGGAAGTCACACGTAACAAAGAAGCAGAAGGTAGGCTCCGCCCTAAAAAAACATCCACATATTTGGATGATGCCATAACACTTGCTTGGTTGCCGCCTACAGCTTGGTACTAGTCCATGCAAAAAAACGGCTACCGAAGCGCCTGAAAACCCGGGATTTTCGTGTTGGATCAATATCTCATGAAATACATTTTATACAGTGTGTGTGCGCTATTAAATGTATCAGAGCTATGAAATACCTTCATATCCATTCAATGGAATCATTTGGATGGTCTACAGGTGTATATGTTGAATTATATTGGGATATTTTGAGTTTACATAGTCAAATCTGGGAGATATCTGGCAACTTCATCATTGTTCATAAATCGGTGGTATAACCATCGTGAGTAAATGTGTAAACATTGTTGCAGGTAATATTATTTACCTGAGATAGCTGACCGAAACAACTGTCAGAGGCATATTCACCATCAAGGATACAATTTTCCAAAGAAAAACAAGAATTCTAAAAGAAATCATGCTTGAGAGCAGTTTGCTGACCCAGGTAAAGGTTGCCAGAAATCTCTCACATATCGATATTAAACTGGAAAATATATCAACTGTATCCAACTTAGACTACTCAAAATGTTTCCATAGATTGGCTGTGAGGGTCCCCCATGGCTCTGACACATTTATTGGGATATACACACTGCAAAAAGTGTATTTTCATGAGATATTGGCCCAACACGAAAATCCCGGGTTTTCAGGCCGTTCGATGACCGTTTTTTTGCATGGACTAGTACCAAGCTGTAAGCGGGAATCAAGCAATCAAGCAACCATAACACATAGGGACATATTACATTAGTCCCCGTTGGCCAAACTGATACTGTTTCCAGTGTAGAATCAATCATTCGTGCATTTATGAAAATGCACACGAGAAAATGACGATCGTTTACACGATAGTTTACTAGTTTTACAACGTAGGTCGCTAATTCGTTCACTGATACCAAACTCTTCATCTGCTCTTGCTGTTCATCATGTTCATGAGTCAGTAGCGACTGCCTACTTAATCTCGCTGGGGAAGCTTTCTCATATTCTCACATTATCCATGTCTGTATTCTATTAAGGCTATAACCAGTTCCGTTTATGGATTTCTGCTTTGCAGTTATTCACCCGCATAACCGAGTAACCTCATGGATCGATGAGTCGGGGAGTTGCGTCTATGCTATTATTAATATATGGTAACTCTGGCCGCTGACACATTCAGCGTACAGTCAATATACTAGTATACTAGAGTGAAATGTTGTGTCGTAATGTACTTCTTGACCTGAGTTGAGTTTGTTTCACCGAACATAAAAGCCAACATGTTTTCAAAGGGAACTATATCATGCATGTTATGCATGTATCAAGCTATAATTCAGGTCCCGTTTGTGACACTACAATGTAGCATTATATGGCGGATTTAGAATGTCCTGACGTTTTCTTTCACCACACATGAAACCCCAAAACTTGATAAATAGCTTGTCAAACCAGATAAAAGCAAAACGATGAGTGATGGAACTATTACCGCTGGTATGGAGTGATGGATCGGAGACGTGAAGTTCAGAATATTATGGCAGTTTTTTGTGAGTTATACGAGTTTTCGGGTTTACTTGTCATATATTAGTGTAGGTGATATTATATAGAAACATCAATGCCTTATTGATGGAGTGAATACCAAACACTGCTGTTCCTGAAACGGTTTCGATGACCACATGATTTGTAGTTACTCCATGAAGGCAGACTCACTCGACATACATGATATTAATATTTTCTCTCGCACATTGGTGAGGGAAATTACAAAACGTCACAACGATATTGCAATGAGCTCAAATCAGCAACAGAGGACACTACTCCGTCAAACAGACGGGAAGATACTCTGGCGAATATCAAATAAACGGCGGTAGAATATGTCCCTGGTGACACAAAATTGATGGTTGGAAAGTGTGGAATAAAATAAAACCACTCTTAGCCTGAAACAATACAATTGTCTGGAAGTGTTCAGGCGTTCGGGGTTCACTTCTGCCCTGTCGTTTTCTTCCATAGTGTATATACAATGTATATGCGTGAAAAAATCAGTGAGTTTGAAGGGAGTAGTTTGACCCTGTAAACTGGTGTAATTTGAAGTAGTTTGACGTGACGAGTTTGGTCGTGTATGGACCCACCATCAAACTACACCAAACATACCTAGGAGTTTGAAGTAGTTTGAAGTAGAAAGATGGAAGTAGATTTATCGTGTACTCAAGCCATAAATACAGACGGGAAATACTGAACAACATATTCACATATATTATGTATCATAGAAAGAGTATTTCAAATTTATTAGTGCAGGTTCTTAGCTCATAATTTTGGACGAATTGTTCACATTGTGATAAAAGCATGAAACTTTGCAGAGGGGTAGAGTATCACTCACTGATCAATATAAGCTAGGGAGCCATTCTCAATATGGCCTGTGGCGGATATGGCAGCCATTTTTCTTTTTGCAGTAAATCGACCTAAAACGGTCTGTTTGAAAAATTGGTTATTTCTGCCCGTGCATGTCAAAAATAACCAATATCAACAAAATTGGTATCAAACTGACCGGAATAACAAGACCAACCCACTCATAACAGTAAAAGATAATTATATCGAACATTCTACAGCTATATGTCCAAAAATTAGTTTTTTGCAGAATTTTGACAAGTTATCCATGGATCTCGTAGTCGGACATGTACAATAGGTGTGCCTGCACCCCTCTCACCGCATGATCATCTGAAATCAAGTTTTATAGTTAGATTTCATCCTATTATTGATTATTAGGGAGATTTCAGAGACCCACCACTGGCGAAAATGGCTGTTTTAGGCCTTTTTGAAAATGGCCACCATCGAAAATGCCGAAATCATGTTGCGGGCCATAACTCGGCTTCTATTGCAGGTAGAGACATGGTTTTGGTGTCTTTACCCATGTTTTTGATACTGAAGAATCCAATTCTGTCATTGCTGAGTACCTGTGTCTGTTGGTTGCTTTAGAATTAAAAATGTCTGACAAGGTGCGAATGATATGTGTAGAAACCCTGAGAGGGGACCAGAATTATAGTGAAAGCAGTTCCATCCCCACATAACAAGCTCAGAAGATAAGTAAGAATCAATTTACAGGAATAGTGCCAAGGTGAATTCTTTCGAATTCCTGGACACATGATTTGATGAGGAATGCGACACTCGCTTGTAGTCATTAAAAAAGAGTGCAGTTTTCTGTCATTTGACCTGGGAAGAAAGTCAAAAATGCACATGAACCAGTCTGCAGAAGCCATCTTTGTTAGTTGTGCATGTAATGCAACACCTGTTCACTTCACGGAAAACAAGGGAAATCCAAGATGGCTACCGAAGCCAACAGGTAATTTTTTAACATAAGCAAGGTCTCTGCATAAGAATTATCAGTATTGGAACTGAACAATCCAATATTAGACTATTAAATTCCCTTCTATTGCATTGTAATCATGGCACAATAAAATGCCAGTAAAGTTCCCTATCATTCTTTTAATCGTTTTATCAGCTGTCATGAACATGGGAAGGGTCCCTGCCTGAACACCCACCAGTTTTGTTCTGCGTGGCAAATGAAGCATGGTCATTGTTGAAAAACTTCCCTGTTGATACAGTAGCAAAATCGTACTGAGGTGTTTAATACAATAGAAATGATTACCCCTTATGTATGGCACAGAAACATGTGTATTTTTTGTGCTGCACGGTATGACAATGAACTGAAAACAATGCAGTAGCTCCCGACAAATTATATGCCAATCCCAGCTTGATCCTCTATTCTCAAGAACGATTACACAGCAAATAAGCAATGGCATATACATGTTCATTCCAACTTGGATCTTCCGGATTCGCAAGGTGAACTATATTTTGTGCAGTGGCATTTGACACAAAGGTCAAAGACATCCTTGACAAAAGACATTATGGTCTAGATGGGAACCATCTTTGTTGTCTGGTTCAATCCATTCATGGTCTGGGGTGTTTTGAACAGCACCTACTGGTTAATGGGCTGTCACGTGTCCTTAATTGGAGGTCTTCTGATATGTTGTTCTAGCACATCACTTGTTTCAGGAATTCATTATATATGACTGATCTTGTGAAAGAGAACCTTCATCCCGACAAGGTCAACGTTGATGTCATCAGTGATAAATTCATGATCCTATTTCATACATTCACTGGATCTGACAGCGCGTCCTCCTTCATATGTTAGTATCATCTGAGCTGAGACGATGCAATTGGTCTGTGATGATGCAATTGGTCTGTGGGCTGTCCTTCATTGAGTCTATTACTTATGATATCAACTTTGACCTCGTAAGCACAGGGACTAGAGCCCATTAACCACTGGGGGTTGTTCAAAACCCTACAGGGCATGGATGGAATGAGAAAGACGGCAAGAAATTTCCCATGTTAAGCACAATGTCTTGTGACAGGGATGCCTTTTTCTTGATGTCAAATGTCATTGCACAAACCCTTGTCAATTTTGTGAATGCTAAAAGGTCTAACTTGGAATGTATACATGTAAATGCCATTCCACATATGCCGTGTAATCATTCTTGAGACTAGAGGTCAAAGCTATCATTGGCATAGAACATTTATCTTGAGCTGCTGCATTGTTTTCAAGTAACTGTCATATCGTTCTGGACAAACAAATCACATTTCATTACTGTATCATACATAAGGGGCAACTCCTGTGTCAACCGGAAGCCAATCAACAATGAACATGCTCCATTTGCCACGCAGAACAAAACTGGTGCTTGGCTGTTGAAGCAGAGATATTTCCCATGTTAATGGCAGCTGATAAAATCAACAAACACGTGGTAGAAGTGAACTTTACTGGCATTCTTGGTGCCTTGATTCCAATGCAATAGAAGGGAAATTACAGGATCCGTACTGGTCTATTATTGGATTGTATAGTTTTATCATTACTGGTAATTTTTATGCAGAGGCCTTGCTTAAATTCAGAAATTATCTGTTGGCCGTGAGGGCCATCTTGGATTTGATTTCTGTGGAGTAAAAAGTGTTGCATTCCATGCACAACTGATATTAATGGCTTATGCAGACCCTAAATACTAGTTCATTTGTATTTTTCACCATTTTACTAGGTAAATGCCAGGAAAATGCAATATTTTCCAGAGACCACAAACGAGCATCGCATTCATCATCGAGTCATGTATCCAGGCATTCAAAAGAATCCACCTTGGCACTAATTCTGTAAATTGATTCTTATCTTTTGAGCTTGATATGTGGGAATGCAACTGCTTTTACTATCAATCTGGCCTCTTGATTTCTACTCATATCAGTCGCACCAGTTGGAAATATGCTTTTCGCCAGTTTCATTGTCAGTCATTCGTAATTCTGAAGCGATCAACAGTCACAGGTACTCAGCATTGATAGAATTGGATTCCTCAGTATCAAAAACATAGGTATAGACACCAAAACCATGTCTCTACCTGCAACAGAAGCTGAGATACAGCCCAAAACATGATTTCAGAGTTACGGCGGCCATTTTGAAAACGGCCCAGAAAACCATATTTGCCAGTGATGGGTCTCTAGAAACAGTATTAATAATCAGTAATATGTTCGAAATTAACTAAAAAAATAATTTCAGAAAATCCTCGGGGGGAGGGGGAGGAGAGGATGCAGGCAAACCTATTTATACATGCCCGACTATGAGATCCGTGAATAATTCGCAAAATTCAAGCAAAAAACTGGGTTTTTTTACATATTGCTGCAGAACATTCAATATAATTGTCATTTTTCGTTATAGGTGAGTTGGCCTTGTTATTCCGGTCAGTTTGATGCCAATTTTGTGGATATTGGATAATATTTGACAGGCATAGGTAGAAATTACGAATTTCGCGAACCGGCCGTTTGAAGTTGATTTACTGCAAAAAGAAAAATGGCTGCCATATCCGCCACAGGCCATATTGAGAATGGCTCCCTAGCTTATATTGATCAGTGAGTGATACTCTATCCCTCTGCAAAGTGTTATGCTTTTATCACAATGTGAACAATTTTTTTGCTAAGAACCTGCACTATATGTATGGGGCTGAATATTATGTAAACAGTGTGTGCTTGATACAGGAGACGATGAATAGCCTCTGTACGTATGTTTTGAAAATGATCAGGAAATCACGTTTTTGCATGATATACTTTATCACAATTATATTTCAGATTGTCTTAATTTAATTTTGAGAGCATCAATCATGTTTTAACAAAAGAAAAATTAGGCCAAGGGCCAAAGATACCGGACAATGTTTAATATTTTAGATGTTAGCCAGGTCACTGGTTGAATTCAATGTCAAGAGAATATTCAGCATATATAACATTAAGCATATATCATGTCCACAGTTGATTGCTAAGCTGTAAATTCAATAATCAGCGAGATATTAGCAATTTTGTGCTGTGGCCTTGAAAATGAAGGGGCAGAGGTCAAATTCAAGTTCATCAAAATATTCAGTGTATATCATTTTCTATATCATGTCCACAATTGATTCCCAAGCCATACAGTCAATAGAGGAGCAAGATATGAGCCAGTTTGTCGTTGGACCTTGAAAATGAGGTCAGAGGTCAAATTCAAGGTCCGAGAATATTCAGCATATATCATTTCCTACATATCCACAATTGATTCCTAAGCCGTAAAATCGATAATAAGTGAGATATTAGCCATTTTGTCCTGTGACCTTGAAAATGAGATCAAAGGTCAAATTCAAGGTCATGACAAAAATCTGCATATATCACTTCCTTTATGTTCATAACTGATTCCTAAGCGAGATATTAGCCGTTTTGTCCTATGACCTTGAAAATGCCGTCAAAGGTCAAATTCAAGGTCATCAGAATATTCAGCATATATCATTTCCTATATGTCCACAATTGATTCATAAGCTGTAGAGTCGATAATAAGTGAGATATTAGCCATTTCGTCCTGTGACCTTGAAAATGAGGTCAAAGGTCAAATTCAAGGTCATGACAATAATCTGCATATATCATTTCCTATATGTTCATAACTGATTCCTAAGCTGTAAAGTCGATAACAAGCGAGATATTAGCCATTTTGTCCTATGACCTTGAAAATGGGGTCAAAGGTCAAATTCAAGGTCATCAGAATATTCAGCATATATCATTTCCTATATGTCCACAATTGATTCCTAAGCTGTAGAGTCGATAATAAGCGAGATATCAGCCATTTTGTGCTCTGACCTTGAAATAGAGGTCAGAGGTCAAATTCAAGGTCACGAGAATATTCAGCATATATCATTTCCTATATGTCCACAATTGATCCCTAGTCTCTAATCTCAATATTAAGTGAGATATTAGGCATAATGTGTCCCATTATAAAGCATAGGAGAATTTAACATGGGAAAGTCCCATTTGGGCCGAGTTCTGGGCAAACTGGTCCACTTCGAGCGATTCAAGCGCAAAGAAATTTATAGACATCATAGGAGTACATATGAGGAGTGTTATGTATCAAAAAGAAAAAAAATTACTGAACAGATTTTGAGAAAATGGCCACCAAAGTCCAAAATCAGGCATTTTTCGTCTTGTGTGGATAAAGAAACATCGGAAGTGGAACGATTCTACTCCGTCGCTTCGGTACAGCGTTGTTTTTCGTATATTCATATTCTGGTATGAAAAAATTGTACCACCATTCTGGCTAAATTATAAATGTTCGGTCTCTGTGTGTGTGTTTTAAAAAAATATGACAAAAAACCATGTGAACTATGATACAGATACCTGTGCTATTTATGTACATTCTGTTTCTATTAAAATGATTTTTGTTGAAATGATTGTGTGTTGTCTTGATACATGAGTCTATATTCGGCGCAACCCGGTCCCGTTCCGTAAACTGTTCATGGGTTGTTCAGCTTTAGTGATCAAGCCATTCTTGGCTTGTGCTACATAAAAAAACAACAAAGCAAAACAATATCGCTGAAGCACTGAATTGGAATCTGTTCTATCTTCACACAGGGTGGAGGCAATGATTTGATAAGCCAACAAACTAGAACCTGGGTTCTGTTGGTGAACAAAACTTATTTACTCTATCTGTAATTGCCGTTATCAGTCCCTATAAGTTTTATCCATCTCAGAAGTTTTATATTGTTCTTTCAGCTGCTATCGGCGGAGTTGAGCTGGATTCCTTCAAGAGTATCATGAGTGTTGCTTGTGAGATAAGTAACCACAGGACATGACGTTTGGAGTGTAAACGTGTCAAGTTTATTTGACCTCATAGAAATCATACATAATGTATAAATAGCATCTTACTCGAAGTTATAATTTCAATGCAATTGCTGGAATCTTGCATATAATTCGTTATGATTCCGATATGAGGATAAATTAAAATCTAGTTTTATTGGTGGTAATAGATTGATACTTACATTCATTCCACTGAGCCACGTTGTCCCCGAGGGCACCATGAACTCAGTAGCCTTTTGGCTTGTGATTGAGTACCTATGTAGTTGTCATGTATCCATTCCATGGGGATTTTTTCGGATTTCTAAATTGGTTTCATAAGTTGTTGGGCAGTTGTATGCTAATTCCATCACGTGCCCCTGATGACGCCAGTGTGTCTTTGGATAAGCTAATTGGTCGGGCTTTGTTTCTATCGCAAAATGTTGTATTTTACTTTTGCTATTGCCATCAACAAAATCTAGTTTTATTGTTGGTAATAGATTGATACTTACATGGATACTTTGCATAATGTGTGTGTCTGTATATGGGGATATGTTTTGGGAGAGTCCCTTCCTGGCATGAGTATCCGAAATTTGTCTGATAAATAGGGTTCATCAGGTCCCTATCAGACCTATCACGGTGTATAGTGTCTTTGAGCGATGTGTTGTTGTAAGCCCGAATCAAGTGGTCAGCACACAATCTTTATTCGGCACGTCGATCACTTGGCACTAATGAAAATATCAGCTACTCACGGCCACACAATCACCGCTACTTATTGTTATTATCCAACTTTTATCCCAATCCTGTAAATACAGTCCACCCAATTCACTAAATATCCATTCAATTCAGGAGCTGTCCAGAACACGTCTCCACTCTCTGAAATCTCTCGGTCAACTCCCTGATAAAAGCGGGCCAATCACATGTCTTGGTATTTTCCCGCCTAGTGTTGTGGAAGTCGTGTATGATTGGCTGTGGGTGGTCTTATGTCGTGTCCTGTGCACGTGATTTCTGAGTGCAGGGTGAAGGCCTTGTGGGTGTGTTGACTCTGTAAATGTTCTGATTGGTGGATGTTAGTGGTGCGACTGTACTTTAGAAGTAGGATGTGGGTCATGTTTACTCGTAATTCTAAGAAGTGCTCATCACTTCCAAGAAGGAGAACTATTTATAGATGGTGAAGTAAGCGTGTGTATATGTACGTTGTATGTAAAGCGAGAGTCCGTTTGGGGGAAAGACACATTTTGAGAGGAATGATTCTTTTCTGTCGCTTCAGTAAAGCATTATTTTCGTATATTCATAATCTGATACAAAACATATACATGTACCACCATTTTTGCCAAATAATAATTGTTCGATCACTGTATATCTGTTCGTGTGAGATTACATCTGCCATGTGAACCATGATAAACATACATGTGCTATGCATGCACATTACGTTTCTATAAAAAAGGTTGAAATGACTCATGTGTTGTCTGTATTCGGCGCAACCCTATCCCTTTATCTCTTCATGCATTGTTCAGCTTTAGCGAACAAGCCATTCCTGGACTGTTCTACATGAAAAAAATCCAAACAAACAAACAAAACAATATTGCTGGAGCATTGAATTGGAATCAGTTCTATCTTCTCACAGGGTGGAGGCATTGATCTGATAACTCCAAAAACCTGAGTTGTGGACAAAACTTATTCACTCCATCAGTAATTGCAGTTATCGATCTATCTTAGTTTCATTCCTCCTCAGGTGCACTATAATGTTTTTCTATTTGCGGCGTTGATCTGGATTCCTTCAACAGTATCGGTAATGTACCCACAAGACGTGAAGTTCAGACTGTGGGCATTCCGGATTTATTTGACATCTCAGAAAACAATATCAATAATTATATAATTAGCACCGTAATCAAAATCACAATCGATACAGCTGTTGGAATCATACATGTACTTCATTATTGGTTATGAATTCAGAATGGAAACTAATTACATGCATGTCAAAACCAATATATGCGAGACTTTCGGAATATCTGGGTGATTATAGAACCATGCCACACTGCCTGGGGTATTTTGTTTAGGGCATATGTCGTATGTGGGAAGGTCCTTTGTACTACAGTGTCATGTGGTATTCTGGCGGCAGTTATTGTTTGAGGGTTTTAAATATTCACGACGGGTAAATGTCAGGCAATCCCGTTCCCAAAATCAAGTCAGCTATTGTAGATATTATCTAACAAGATCATATCACATGTGTTGGCGCTCGGTATTGACTGGATACTGAGCAGCTTCGTATAAAATGTGATCCTGAAAATACATAGAGATATAGTCGGGTCGAAATGTTACACTATTAGAGAATCAGAGTATGTTTAGTATAAAACAGACAGTGTAGCCTCAGCATATATTGAAATCCGCTGGTACTTAACCTTTTACCTGTTTGTTTTGTGTCAGAAATCAATAACGATTGTTTACCTAATCTTGGAAGCAACACATGTCATTCTCATATTATCCCGGTCTGCCTTCTAGTAAGGCTAACCAGGTCCATTTATAGATCTCTTCATTGTGGTTATTTACCAGTAAAACAGAGTGATCCCATGGATGAATGATCGGAGAATTACGCCTACGCTATTATTAGTATGGCAACTGTGTCCGCTGATAAATTCAGCATACAGGCAACACAAAGTCATACGGGAGTGAAATGTTGTATGGTAGTGTACTTTTTGACCTGATTGGAATGCCCCTCCCCTCCCAATAAAAGGTAACATTTCAAGGCCGACTATATGGTGTTAGCAGCGCCAGGTATAATTCAGTTTTCGTTTGTGACATTATAATATCACATTCTATGGCGGATTTAGAATGCCATGACGTTTTCTTTTACTTTAAATGAAATCAAAACACTTGATAAATAGCTTGTCAAGCCTGATAAAACAAAATGATGAGTGACGGAACTACTACCGCAAGCATAAAGTGATGGATCGCAGAGAAACAGTTCAAAATATTATAGTTTTTTTCGCAGGTCACGTGTTTTTGTTTTTTACTTGTGATATATGAGTGTAGGTCAGATTATATGGAAATAACATTGTCCTACTGATGGAACGAATACGGAAGCATGAAAGGCTATTAAGGTAACCAGTTCCATTTACTGATCTCTGCTTCATGGTTATTTACCAGTATAACTGAATAACTTCATGAAGCGATGATTCGGAGAATTACGCCTAAAGCCATTATTGATACAATAGTAAATGTGACCGCTGATACATTCATCATACAGTCGACAAAAACTGGAGTGTATGTTTGTATGGTAGTGTACTTTTTGACCTGAGTGGAGTGGGTTTTACCCAAAATGGAATGCATAATTTCATAGGGAACTTTATGTTGTTGGCAGCTCAATATTATCCAGTGTTTAAAGTTGTGACATTAAAAGATGACATCATATGCCAGAATTAAAATGTCCTGGCGTTTTCTGCCACCACATATGAAACCCAAACAGTTGAAAAGTAGTCCGTCAAGCTAGATCGGAGACGTGAATTTAGAATATTTGGGTATTTTGTTGTTCAGGTTTTGAACATGTCACTGCATGTATACATGGAAGATTGGATTGACAACATTATAAATCTATTAGCCACTTGATGAAGTTTGATTTGGTTGGTCTTGGCCTCTCATCTTCCCTTCGGTGGGGTTTGTCAGTAGATGTGTTTCCTTCTATGACATATCATTCATGTTGACGGTGAGATTAAGTTGTATGTGAGATTAAGTTGTAGAGTAAACTATTCACAGTATTCAGTTTTGTGCCATTATCACGTTGACAGTCAGAACCTGTATTTTTGGGATCTGTAGAATATCTGACAGATGATGACAGCACGGTATTTACACACTATTCCAGTTACAGTAAATTATAGACACATATAATATACGTACTGTTATTCTTGATCCTTGCAGGTGGCTGCTCTGCACTACGCACTAGTACAGTTTCTTTCAGGCTCAGATATTTGGTTGTTGCTGTGTGCTGACTCGCCTGACTTGCTGTCTGAGTGTCTCAGCCTGTCTGTAGTGTAGCCGCAGCCTGAGCGACGCAGAGGCTCTGCCAGAGCTGTAAGCTTACTGTCTGTAGTATAGATCTATCTGGTATGCAAGTTGAAGTTGGTCTTGCAGTCATGCTTTGCCTTGGCTTTGGTTTGTGGCAAATGCTGAAATGACAAAACGATTCCAAGTGTGATTGTGATGTTCACAGCTAGCATAGATATGGCAAGTATTCCGGCAAGTAAATATTATAGTTTTTTTTGCAGGTCACGTGTTTTTGTTTTTTACTTGTGATATATGAGTGTAGGTCAGATTATATGGAAATAACATTGTCCTATTGATCAGTCAGGAACACTAGGTTTTACAGTAAACCGAAGTTGACTGCTACGAGTAAAAAAAAAATCAAGTAAAAAAAATTATTTACTTACCAGCGTTGACAAAAGTTGCAGTAAATTTTTATTTACTTCTAGGAGTAAAAAATGTTGGAAATTGGTCAACTTTGGTGATCGTTTTCATGATGAAGGAACATCCTGAGACACTAAATATTTCGCACAGATGTACCCAAGAACATAATAAATCCACAAGCAAAGGGGTACTATGGGGTATCGTGGGGTATCCAGTGTGACGCCGCTTTAAAACAGTTTTTTTTGCCGGTCTGTGCAGGGACATTTTGTTTTGCTTTCCGACATTGCCGACAGGTGGCAGGTGCATCGGTGTGGTTAGTTTACTCTGACAAGTCAATTTATTTTTACCGAGTGTCGTGGATTTTGGGAGACGGCTGTGCGTAAAAACTTTGTTACTCTTGACCGTTCACCGAAATCTGGACAGGAGCTTGCTATTTATACGCATCGATATTTCAAAGAAATGAGAGGAGACGCTTGTTTGTCTTTGCACTGCATTACCTGTCAAATTCCAACGTCTCTACCTCTGATTTATGGCGTTTGTGCAGCTCTGTATACAAGTGTGTGCGTGTCTGTGGCTTTGAGCATGGCAAGACGGTAACTGTATTTTGGAAATGAATGTAACTATCATACCAATGGGGGTATGTTGTGTTTCTGAATTAGCAAATGCTGTCGAGATAAATATATACACCAGTGTTGTCTTTTGTTTCTCTAATTCAGATTGATATCAAACCATCCTAGATTGCTTTGGGAAGATTGAAGATGCATGTGCTGCCGTTGCTGCGAGCGCTTACCCACGTGGGTCATGGGCTGGTCGAAAAAGCAAAGATAATATCATTGCTCTTCACCATGTTCACACGCGCCATGCATGTGACAACTATTATCAAGTGACAAAAGTATACATGATATATTATAATCACAGACTTGAAAGCACCATGAATACATCAGGGTTACCGGGTTAGCTAAAAAGTGCACATATACATCGGGCAGTGGTGGTTTACCGTTCCTGCCTAATGTATTTGTGCACCTTTTTTTTTAAATCTTTGACGTGTGCAAGTAAACTATGTTTGACTCATCGCAGTAACTAATTTTAGTTGACATGCAGACGTAAAAAAAGTTTTGCTCTGAAAGGTGTCTAGTTGACGTGCAGACGTAAAAAAAGTTTTGCTCTGAAAGGTGTCTATTGCCATACAAGGGGGTAAAATTAAAAAACGATCAGGTTTTAGATATACATACAATGTATAGGCCTACATCATCATGATAATGTACATTTATATATTTATCTAGCTGATACAACATGTACAATGAATACCGATATGCTGTGGGTCATGGACTGGTGGGAAAAGCAATGTTCATGTTGCTTTAATCATGTTAATTAACACGCCAGGGATAACTTAGCCACATAAAGTATATTATAATAATATACTTAAAAGCACGATAAACGTATCAAGGTTACCATGGTTAATTGAAAAGTGCACATATACATGGGGCAGTGGTGGCTTACCGGCCCTGCCTGATGTATTTGTGCACCTTTTTTTTCAAACCGTTGACGTGTGTAAGTAAACTATTTTTGACTCCTCGCAGTAACTAATTTTAGTTGATGTGCAGACGTAAAAAAAGTTTTGCTCTGATAAGTGTATATTGTCATACACGGTTTGTAATGAAAAAAGGTCAGTCTTTAGTAACAAGAAAATGCAGCTAACTGCGGGAGACGACATTAGAGCTCGAGCATATCACCAGAACCACGAAAGCTGAATGTATCTTACACAACGTGACCCCCCCCCCCCCGCAATAAAAGAAAATTGAACCATATCCTCCCCCCCCCCCCACATGATTCCAATTCATTCAACCTATATTATGATGAAACACATAGGCCTACTTCAATCATATTCCTATAAACATTTATTTTGAACTCAATGAAACAGATACGCCTGATAAAATGATAGTCTATTCAACCTCAATAAAATATCCTTGAAATATTGGAAACTATGAGGAATATCTGCATCTGAGATCATGATATCTAGCTAACACATGCATGCATACTGGGAAAATTGAAAGACCAGTTTAAAATAAAAAGGTTTCGCAACCCAACATGGAACACCTTGTCATGTGATAAAATATGTCAAATTACGGTAAACGTAGTTGTGGTACCGCAGACGAATCGTTGTGTTTACTTCATTACGCCAAAGAAGGCCACACGCAATGTTCCATGTACATGCATGCACGAAATGCTGCACAGAAAACTGTGCTTTCCAAAATACGCGTCATTGCGGTAAAATTTGCTTTGCATTCTGGGAACGTGAATTTCCATCGGCTCCGCCATTTTGACGTTTTTTCAGACGAGCTGAGCATTTTGCGTAATTTTCTCAAACATAACACATCGATTTATGCATTATATATCTGTGGAATATTCAAAGCTTGTCATCAAATCGAGAGATTTTATGTCAAGGACGAAGAAAATCCTCATTTGAAGTAGGTATACATACGTTTACGCCCCAAAACGGGCGTCGATAGGTTGGCATGAAACCTCCACAAAAAAGTCAGCACATAGACAGGTAGAGAGTTGGGGGCTTCGCCCCCAACGCTCTAATGTCAAAAAGAAGATCAGGTTTTAGACACACATATACATGTAGGCCTACATCATCTTCATCATCATCATCATCATCATCATCATGTACATGCATATATTTATGGACCTAATACTGATAGATATGATTATAATGAGGACAATATAAAACACCCAATATGAATAACTGTTGGAATAGAAATAAAGCCATTTCAAACAGTTGTAGCACAATCCACACTGGTGTCAGTGACAGACACTGAAATACTATATCGTAGTTGTTTGTACTTCATACATACTGTAAAACCAAAAATGTTTGCGAGGTATTTATTTCGCGAATAAAGAAAAAAATCGCCAAATGTAAGCCTCGCCAAATATTTCTATGTCATCCACATCGGTGACATCAAGAAAAGACTCAGAATCAAGTAGCATCAGCAGCGTGTGAAATGGACATCAGCCCAAGGCGGGTGAAAATGTCATCTGGCCAGTAACTCACGAAATTTGCACGCCCGACAGGCGGGTATCGAATTTCAACGAAATAATTGGAATTAGAATGACGAGATGTTTAACATTTAAACCTACACAGCGAATATAGTATTGTATGTCTGCGTTATAGGGGTGGGGGATGGGGGTCAGTGTAGAAGGGATGAAGAGATTAGTCTCCAGCAAAAATGTACATCAAATACATGTACTAGTACCTTGTTTTTGACAAAACAATTTAATGATTAGTATGTCATGTCTTGTGTTTTTAATCTGACATGATCTGAGAAGCACACATCCTGTATCATTATGATTTGTGGATTCAGAATAAAAGATGACATGGGTTACCAAGATAGCATCCGGGCTAGTAGCTGTCAAAAGCCATCAGATCAGTACATTGTAAAGCTCACTGTACTACATATACTTGTTGGTTTCAGTTATTATTCATATTATTGTTTTGAAGACAAATACTGTAGTGTGGACAATGAACTTTTCAATTTGTTTGGTTGAATGAAACACGAAAATAAGTCCCCGCCAAATTGGATTTTGGAAAAACGGCAAAATTTAGACATTTGCGGCTTTACACGTATTGCTCTATATACCTGTACCCAATATACATGTATATCAGTTGAGGGAAGGTCAATGAACTCCAAGTACAAGACCATTTTGCATTTAAGGACATATTTTGACGTCTGATATCTCCTGATGACTACAACGTGTATATTAGAATGTGTATATACATATCAATATACTGGCGTTAATGTTCCATAAACAGCCAGGATATACCCATGTATGTGACACTTTTGAATAACAAATTGCCTGATGTCAGCGTTAGCCAAACGAACCACAAGTGATCCACAAACATTATAACCAAAAGTGCATGAAAAGTGCATGATGCATCATGTGATATTGACATGAATGGTGGCTGATGTGCGTGTGGAACTTTTTTCGACAAAGTTCACGTTTTCCAGTAAACATTATTTTACTCTGATTGTAATTGACGCACATGCGTAAAGAAATTTTTACTCAATAATTACTGTTGTATGACATGAGCGGTGAAATTGTGCACACGTAAGCAATGAGGTTGCGTGTTTACTTTTTGTGTATCGTGGGTATGTTGCTGGAAGATATGGACGGGATTCAAATTGTTGAAGTACCATACCATCTTGGATTTATCCATAGTGATTAAGGTACCCCCCCCCCCCCCCCCCCCTCTCGGCAATTACTGATAACTATCATAGAAAATATACAGAACGTTTGATAACATGTAGGCCTATTCTATGTCGTTCCAAACGTCTACAGACACACTATCACAAACCACTGCTAAATAAAGCAGCAAAATTATATGGGATTTCAGATAAATCGTGTATTCACACACGAATCATAACAAGTATACATGCTTCATCTTGTTTATTGATTGTGCTAGTGAGCAAGCACTACTACGTGGTAGCCCATGCAGAAGATCAAATGTGTAATGTTTTAGCAATCCATGCCCTTCATGTTACCCACATATATATTATTCCAACAAATACATACTAGTAGTCAAGTTTACGTGAAAAGTACACACATTATTACACAGGGATGGCTTACCCCCTGCTGTTTGGTGTTTGTGTCTAGTTTATTATTTTTCAAAACAAAATTTACGTGTTCAAGTAAACACTGTTTGACTTGTCACAGTAACCAATTACTCCAATTTTCGTTTTCATTTTCGTTTTCGTTTTCTGACAGAATTGTGCACAAGCGACATGAGTTCCATTATGAGGCTGTATGCATCCATGGTATCATTGGTATGTTGGTGGAAGATCGATGATGACGACCACAGAAAGTATAATGACACTTAACTATATGATACAAGTAATCATGGTAATAAGCAAGCACTACCCCGTGAAAACCAATGGTAACCAACGCAACATTTGTCCTGGACTCCCTGCCCCTCACGTGAGACCCACAAATATGATCCCAACGGTTAACATGGTTGCACGTGGTACCCGGATTTATCTACACGGTAGGATTTCTTGGAGAGGAACACGCGTTCAATTTAATGGGCAATTATGTTTCTCGTGATAATCAATTTTAGGCCAAATGATGAGTTTATCAGTCATACAAAATGATAATCATATATAAAAAGAACAAATAGTGTGTAATATAAAATACATTTTCCTATCATAACCAGTTGTCATTCCGGATTTTAACTATAGGAAATCAGGTTGGAATGAAATTACCCACTAAATTGAACATGTAATCCCTTAGGATCTGTAGATTGTATGAAAGCGGCACATGTACATGTACACATCGGTTGATGCTTGTTTTACTCGTACTTTTGGGCAAAACTGACTCGTGCCAGTAAGAACGAATTAACTTTAACAGTACACTTCATCCGACAGATTATTTTTCAGTTTTTCACGTGCCACTGTAAAATCAATTACTGGCAACCTGTATCCAGTATCATGTGTGTACATGTATATATTGCTGAGAAATGCTTACAATTCAAGCTGTTCAACAGACACGAACTGGTGCATAAAAATTTATTATGCCCAGCTTGTGTTGTGACTAGGTGCAGAATCCGACAGCTGAGAATACAATGAATATATAACATCATCAGCATGTATAGAGCCGCGATGAATACAAATCATAACAATGGTAACAGGACATTGATTAGCAATATCATGAAGATGGAACACAAAAGTTGAATTACTACCTTCAGATTAAGATTCACATTTGCTGTAAGTGTACACCATATCCCATGTTTTGATGAATATGTACAGGAATCGTTCATCGTAATTGGTTATCATGGTAGTTATAGCCAGTATAATCTTTCCCTAAGATAACTTGTTGACGTGTGTAAGTAAAGAATGTTTGACTCTCACAGTGACAATGTTGTATCGACGTATAGACGAAGAAATTTCTTCACAAAAAGAGGTATGACTCATGGATCATGTACACACGATATGACACTACATGTACACGTACAGACGACATTATTGGACATATGGTAACAGAAATAAGGGGCATGAAAATGATAGGCATGCATGTTGATTGTTGAGTTTGATACACGTGCATGTAAATTCTCCAAGTACAGAATGAAATATTTTTTATTGCTCAAGTGCCAAGACAGTATCATCATGATAAGTGGAAAGATTGAAAAAAGTATGAGGTACCTTGCATCATATGTATCATGAGCTCATGCACATCGGGATAGATGGTACCGGTATACACAAGGTTTAGTTACTTACAGCAGTAAATTAAATTACACTGCCACTAGTCAATAAATTATGCCATACATACACATGTAACAAGTAACTTTGGTAAGAGGACTCATGGATATACAAACTCAGTTTTGTATCATCACACCCACACATACACACATTTTAGATTATCTCGTTGAGAGCAATCTGTGGAATATTCATACCTTACAGGCATCATTAGTTTTCAAAAATGATTTAAAGCTCGGTCTTCGAACCTTTTCAAAGTAGACATATGTCAATAAGATGTTAAGTACGTTTAGTTCCAATATGTCAAGCACATCATATATGTCACAGAGCAATTTTGTTTTGTACGGCACACTTGATTGACAATCAATAGCCCAAAATTTAATTATACGAGGAAATAACATCTTTGATTGATAATTCACATCTTTTTTAATAGGTCACAGACAGCAATTAGTTCAACGTGCCAATCACCCCTGACATTGACAACTATAAAAGATTTAAAAACAATAATTGAACATTGCCTATACATGTATTTTATATTAGCATAACATCTATCATGCAAGTATACCTCCTAATTAACATTCAGACTCCGTCAGCTGAGAATACAATGAAAATATAGCATCAGTAGGATGTGTCGAGCCGAGATGAATACAAATCATGACAATGGCAACATGACATTGATTAGCAATGTCATGAAGATAGAACACAAAAGTTGAATTACTAGCTTCAGAATAAGATTCACATTTGCTGTAAGTGTACACCTTATCCCATGGTTTGATGAATATGTACAGTAATCATTCATCGTAATCATGTTAGTTATAGCCACTATAATCTTTCCTTAAGATAACTTGTTGACGTGTGTAAGTGAGGAATGTTTGACTTCTCAAAGTAACAATGTTGTATCGACGTATAGACGAAGAAATTTCTTCACAAGAAGAGGTGCGACTCATAGATCATGTACACCCGATATGCCACTATATGTACAAGCACAGACGACATTATTGGACATATGGAAACAGAAATAAGGGGCATGAAAATGATAGGCATGCATGTTGATTGTTGAGTTTGATACACGTACATGTAAATTCTTCAAGTAAAGAATGAATTTTTTTTATTGCTCAGGTGCCAAGACAGTATAAGCATGATTTGTGGAAAGATGAAAAAAAGTATGAGGTACCTTGAATCATATGTATCATGAGATCATGCACATCGGGATAGGTGGTACCGGTATACACAAGGTTTATTTACCTACAGCAGTAAATTAAATTACACTGCCACTAGTCAATAAATTGTGCCATGCATATACATCTAACTAGTAACTATGGTAAGAGGACTCATGGCTATACAAACTCAGTTTTGTATCATCACACCCACACATACACACATTTTATATTATATCGTTGAGAGCAATCCGTGGAATATTCATACCTTACAGGCATCATTAGTTTTCAAAAATGATTTAAAGCTCAGTCTTCGAACCTTTTCAAAGTAGACATATGTCAATAAGATGTTAAGTATGTATTGTTCCAATATGTCAAGCATATGATATATGTCACAAAGCAATTTTGTTTTGTACGGCACACTGGATTGATAATCAATATCCCAAAATCTAAATAGACCAGGAAATACACCATATCCCATGTTTCGATGAATATGTACAGGAATCGTTCATCGTAATTGGTTATCATGGTAGTTATAGCCAGTGTAATCTTTCCCTAAGATAACTTGTTGACGTGTGTAAGTAAAGAATGTTTGACTCTCACAGAAACAATGTTGTATCGACAAAGAAATTTCTTCACAAAGAGGTACGACTCATGAATCATGTACACACGATATGATACTATATGTACACGTACAGACGACATTATTGGACATATGGTAAAAGAAATAGGGGGCATAAAAATGGTAGGCATGCATGTTGATTGTTGAGTTTGATACACCTACATGTAAATTCTCCAAGTACAGAATGAAATATTTTTTATTGCTCAAGTGCCAAGACAGTATTATCATGATAAGTGGAAAGATGGAAAAAAAGTATGAAGTACCTTGCATCATATGTATCATGAGCTCATGCACATCGGGATAGGTGGCACATCGGGATAGGTGGTACCGGTATACACAAGGTTTATTTACCTACAGCAGTAAATTAAATTACACTGCCAATAGTCAATAAATTGTGCCATACATACACATGTAACAAGTAACTATGGTAAGAGGACTCATGGATATACAAACTCAGTTTTGTATCATCACACCCACACATACACACATTTTAGATTATTTCGTTGAGAGCAATCTGTGGAATATTCATACCTTACAGGCAAAATGATTTAAAGCTCGGTCTTCGAACCTTTTCAAAGTAGACATATGTCAATAAGATGTTAAGTACGTATAGTTCCAATATGTCAAGCACATCATATATGTCACAGAGCGATTTTGTTTTGTACGGCACACTTGATTGACAATCAATAGGCCAAAATTTAATTATACCAGGAAATAACATCTTTGATTGATAATTCACACCTTTTTGAATAGGTCACAGACAGCAATTAGTTCCACGTGCCAATCACCCCTGACATTGACAACTATAAAAGATTTAAAAACAATAATTGAACATTGCCTATACATGTATTTTATATTAGCATAACATCTATCATGCAAGTATATATACTTTGTAATTTACATTCAGACTCCGTCAGCTGAGAATACAATGAAAATATAGCATCATTAGCATGTGTAGAGCCAAGACGAATACAAATCATGACAATGGTAACAGGAAATTGATTAGCAATATCATGAAGATAGAACACAAACGTTGAATTACTAGCTTCAGAATAAGATTCACATTTACTGTAAGTGTACACCTTATCCCATGGTTTGATGAATATTTACAGGAATCATTCATCACAATCATGGTAGTTAAAGCCAGTATAATCTTTCCATAAGATAATTTGTTGACGTGTGTCAGTAAACAATGTTTGACTTCTCAAAGTAACAATGTTGTATCGACGTATAGACGAAGAAATTTCTTCACAAGAAGAGGTGCGACTCATAGATCATGTACACACGATATGACACTATATGTACAAGCACAGACGACATTATTGGACATATGGAAACAGAAATAAGGGACATGAAAATGATAGGCATGCATGTTGATATGTTGAGTTTGATACATGTACATGTAAGTTCTCCAAATAAAGAATGAAATATTTTTTATTGCTCAAGGTCGCCAAGACAGTATCATCATGATTAGTGGAAAGATGGAAAAAAGTATGAGGTACCTTGCATCATATGTATCATGAGATCATGCACATCGGGATAGGTGGTACCGGTATACACAAGGTTTAGTTACTTACAGCAGTAAATTAAATTACACTGCCACTAGTCAATAAATCGTGCCATACATATACATCTAACTAGTAACTATGGTAAGAGGACTCATGGCTATACAAACTCAGTTTTGTATCACCACACCCACACATACACACATTTTATATTATATCGTTGAGAGCAATCCATGGAATATTCATACCTTACAGGCATCATTAGTTTCAAAAATGATTTAAAGCTCAATCTTCGAATCTTTTCAAAGACATATGTCAATAAGATGTTAAGTATGTATCGTTCCAATATGTCAAGCACATGATATATGTCACAAAGTAATTTTGTTTTGTACGGCACACTTGATTGATAATCAATAACCCAAAATCTAATTATACCAGGAAATAACATTTTTGATAATTATTCACACCTTTTTGAAAAGGTCACAGACAGCAATAAGTTCCACGTGCTAATCAACCCTGACATTGACAAATATAAAAGATTTAAAAATAATAATTGATTATTGCCTATGTAATTTATATCAGCATAACATCTATCATGCGAGTATACCTCGTAATTTACATTCAGACTCTGTCAGCTGAGAATACAATGAATATATAGCATCATCAGCATGTGTAGAGCTAAGACGAATACAAATGGTAACAGGACATTGATTAGCAATATCATGAAGATAGAACACAAAAGTTGAATTACTACCTTCAGAATAAGATTCACATTTGCTGTAAGTGTACACAATATCCTAGTTTTGATGAATATGTACAGGAATCGTTCATCGTAATTGGTTATCATGGTAGTTATAGCCAGTGTAATCTTTCCCTAAGATAACTTAGTTAACGTCCATTAAAATACCCACTTGGACACCTGTGTTCACTCCAATACCCTGTACCATGAAAACAAATGCCACTGGATTCTTGTTCAGAATACAGAACTGATGTTTTTGATAAAAACACAACAATATTACCGAATAAGTTAACATTAATTCTACTAGTTAAGTCTATTATTGACCACAATAAAAATGGTTGAGACAATAAATATTTATTATTGAGCTCAACAAAGTAAAGGTTTTGTCCAGTAGAGATTTCACGGGTGTACCGAATAAGTTAACATTATTTTTACTAGTTAAGTCTATTATTGACCACAATAAAAATGGTTAAGACGAGAAATATTTATTATACCAGTAGAGATTCTATGACTGTAGCCAAAATTTAGTTAACATTATTTTTGCTAGTTAAGTCTATTGATGACCACAATAAAAACACAATGTAGTCAAGACAAGAAACATTTATTATTGAGCTCAACAAAGTAAAGGTTTCGTCCAGTAGAAATTTCATGGGTGTAACTGAATAAGTTAACATTATTTTTACTAGTAAAGTCTAATATTGACAACAGTAAAATTAGTTAGGACAAGAAACATTCATTATTGGGGTCAACGAGGTAGAAATTTGATGGTTGTGATGATGGTCATATTATGAAAGGAGTTAACATCAATTTTTGCTTGTTGAGTCTGTTAATAGTTTATGGGTCGACAGGGATGATAGGGCAATGGGGGATACACCCCAGCGGTCGTCAGCGACTGGAGTTCGTCTAGTTTATTATTCTATTACTCTATTCTTAACATTTTAATTTTCTGCTGGCCTACCCCAGTCTGTGGAATTTTTTTTAAACACTTGGACTAGCAAATTGAACTGACTGTATATCATAAGCAAATACGAGCTGTCTCTATCAAATTATGATGTTAACGATGATTTTATTGGCTCCCTCAGTTAAACAAGATACAGCGAACACAATGTTATGACAACAAAATAAATTGAATTTGTTAAACTTAAAAAGTACTCCATACTTTTTACTTTTTTGTGATTCATAGTCATGTACACAAGTTATGACTTCACAGCAGGCAAAATACACATATCCCCACAACTATATGTTCATCTTGTTAAGCAAAATATTTGTTTCATTATTACTACGATATATACATTCCAAAATTTCTATGGGTCAAACATGTAGTTTCGATCCCTTGCATGTTGATGAAACACTTATCAACTTGTCAAGGGTTAGTGTGAAGCAAGCTTGTCGACCTGGGATCCCCCATCTTAAGTATGCGTTAGTATTACAGTAAAACGTGTGGTATAGCACACCTCAATCTCCGTGTCATCTCAACTCACAAGCATAGATGAGTTCTTTTTTAGCCGGAAAGTCAAATTGAGGTTTCATTATGTGCCCTACACCATATGTACATGTGTAACTAGTAGAGTAAACCAGCCTAATTTTGGACCCTACCAGAATTTGTATATTTCAGCATATTTCAATGAATGTTCATGCAATGTGTCTGTCACTCATATACTGGCATCACTCAATGTATTGAAAGTGTGTTCAGAATAATGCTTTTCATTGCTCACATGTATATACACCATTGTTGTTTTGTCTTGATTATTCTTGAAGAACAAAGTTCATTGTACATAATCAGGCATCCCGATTGAAAATGCTGGCTCCCCATGTGGCTGAATACTGTGAAGCCTGGTCAGTCAGCACCAGATGTCAAGATTTTTGGGTGTCTTTTTTGGGAATTAGAATTTGTGAGACCTGGTGAGCCTGCACCAAAAAGCACTGATGCTGGGGCCTACTGTTACAAAGAAAGGTTACTGTATTCACTGACTGACTGTGCTTGTGCCTGAAAACCCTGTCAGCCAGCCTAATAGCAGTGACTTGTATAACACTGGGGAGTCACTTGTATTATATTATCAGAATAATGTTTTTCATTGTCAGTTTGTACATTTTTTAATGATCATCGCGACATGCTCATGATAATGTAAATATTTCCAAATTAGTTATCAACATTTTCAAGTGTTTCTATGCATGTTGTATTTACTCTGTTACTGTTAAGTGAACACCTCCAGCTAGGGACAACTCTCAGTTACTGAACATATTTTCTCAAGCCCAACCCATCTTTTAACATTGTGATGCCCCTCTGATTAGTGAACACTTTTAACATTCTTTGCTTGGGGCGAGAAGGCATTCATTCACGAGAGGTTTGACTGCAGCATAGTTACACACACACAACTCTATCACCGTGACAAGCTCAATTCTTTTTACCAGTCGAAATTTTCAGAGGAAATTTTGTTTGCAGATTAATTATTGTCATTTTACCAAATATGGCAAACAAACCATTTTTGATGGTTATTGCTGTTAGATATGCAGATGCTTTTGGTCGTCTTTCTTTACTCATTGTTACTAGTTGCAGTGAAAATTTCTAACAACAACAACAAATGATAATCTGGTCATAGCATGTCAATTACCGGTATAATTAATGGCTTGCCAGCTCCACCACTGTTTCAAGCTAAAATTTATTTACTCGTAGCAGTCAACTTTTATAAAAAAAAATTACCATACTGGCCATAGTAGAAATACTATGACCAGTATGGCTATTTTGATTATTATTATTATTGTTGTCTAACAACAAACATATACCTGTAGTAGGGTACTGGTATGTGAATACTGTTAACCTTATTCAGCATAAAGTAGGCTTGCCAGCTCCACCACTGTTTCAAGCAAAATTATTTTTACTTCTAGCAGCCAACTGTTGAAAAAATATTACCATACTGGCCATAGTAGAAATACTATGACCAGTATGGTTATTTTGATTATTATTATTTTGTTGGCTAACAACAAACATATACCTGTAGTAGAGTACTAGTATTTGAATACTGTTAACTTCATCCAGCATAAAATTGCTAAGTCAGCCCTACCACTGTTTCAAGCTAAAATTTATTTACTCGTAGCAGTCAACTTTTATAAAAAAAAATTACCATACTGGCCATAGTAGAAATACTATGACCAGTATGGTTATTATTATTATTATTATTATTATTATTACTAATATTAAGGCATTTCGGAAGAAATGCCTTTATGGTTTTAGCAGAATTTTTTTTTTCCTTTTTTTTTTTTTTTCTTTTTTTCCGCCGTTTTGGTTTCCGACCGATAACTTTAGTTTGCCTCGATGTATCTTCGCCAAATTTTCAGCATTGGTCAGACAAATTATGTGGAAGAACCCTATTGTTTTTCAGCCGGATCCGAGGTCCGTGAGGATAAAATCAATGTTGTTTTTTGGACTTTGTTTCCGCTCGATAACTCAAAAAGTATGTAGGCAATGGCTGCAGAACTTTGCGCGGAGGTTCATATATCAATAGGGAAGAACCCTATTGATTTTGGGATCAATCCGTCAAACGACCTTTGACCTAGAGGTCGGAAGAGTTTTCGCCCAGTCATCCTTGAGGTTTCCTGCATATCTTGGAAACGGTGCGTCGTAGAGCGAAACGGATGTTATTTTAGGACTCGTCGCTCTAGACAAACATGTCTAAGGGGTATTAAGGATGAACTTTGATCTTGACCTAAAAGTTTTTCGCCGAGTCGGCATTTTTCATTTTCGTCGATATCTCGGAATCGGTGCGTCGTAGAGCGAAACGGACGTTATTTTCAGACTCGTCGCCCTAGACAAACATGTCTAAGGGGTATTAAGGATGACCTTCAACCTTGACCTTGAATTTTTCTGCCAGGTCGCCATTTTTCGGTTTCGTCGATATCTCGGAAACGGTGCGTCGTAGAGCAAAACGGACGTTATTTTCGGACTTGTGGCACTAGACAAACATGTCTAAAGGGTATTATGGATGAGCTTTGACCTTGACATAAAATTTTTTCGCCGAGTCAGCATATTTCGTTTTCGTCGATATCTCAGAAACGGTGCGTCGTAGAGCGAAACGGACATTATTTTCAGACTCGTCGCCCTAGAGAAACATGTCTACGGGGTATTAAGGATGACCTTCGACCTTGACCTTGAATTTTTCTGCCGAGTCGGCATTTTTCGTTTTCGTCGATATCTCGGAAACAATGCGTTGTAGAGCGAAACGGACGTTATTTTCGGACTCGTGGCACTAGACAAACATGTCTAAGGGGTATTTTCGATGAACTTTGACCTTGACCTAAAATTTTTTCGCCGAGTCGGCATTTTTCGTTTTCGTCGATATCTCGGAATCGGTGCGTCCTAGAGTGAAACGGACGTTATTTTCAGACTCGTCGTCCTAGACAAACATGTCTAAGGGGTATTAAGGATGATCTTTGACCTTGACCTAAAATTTTTTCGCCGAGTAGGCATTTTTCGTTTTCGTCGATATCTCGGAAACGGTGCGTCGTAGAGCGAAACGGACGTTATTTTCAAACTCGTCACCCTAGACCAATATGTCTAAAGGGTATTAAGGATGACCTTCGACCTTGACCTCGAATTTTTCTGCCGAGTTTGCATTTTTCGTTTTCGTCGATATCTCGGAAACGGTGCGTCATAGATCAAAACGGACGTTAGTTTCGGACTTGTGGCTCTAGTCAAACATGTCAAAGGGGTATTATGGATGAAATTTGACCTTGACGTTGAATTTTTCTGCTGAGTCGGCATTTTTCATTTTCGTCGATATCTCGGAAACGGTGCGTCGTAGAGCGAAACAGACATTATTTTTGGACTCGTGGCACTAGACAAACACGTCTAAGGGGTATTTATGGATAAAATTTGACCTTGACCTGAAATTTTTTCGCCGAGTCGGCATTTTTCATTTTCGTCGATATCTTGGAACAGTGTGTCGTAGAGCATTGTAGAGCCCATGGTAAACATGCTATAAATATTACAAATTAGTTTTAACACCGAAATGCCTCCAAGGCATCTTTAGGCCTTGACATCTAATTATTACTATTATTCTTAGCTAACAACAAACATATACGTGTAGCAGGGTACTAGTATGTGAATACTGTTGACTTCATCCAGCACAAAATGGGCTTGTCAGCTCTACCACTGTTTCAAGCAAAAATTTATTCACTCGTAGCAGTCAACTTTTATATAAAAAAAATACCATACTGGCCATTGACCAGTATGGTTATTATTATTATTATTATTATTATTATTATTGGCTGACAACAAACATTTACGTATAGCAGGGTACTAGTATGTGAATACTGTTAACTTCATTCAGCACAAAATGGGCTTGTCAGCTCTACCACTGTGTCAAGCAAAAATTTATCTACAGTCAACTTTTATAAAAAAAAATTACCATACTGGCCATAGTAGAAATGATATGACCAGTATGGTTATTTCGATTATTTAGGGCATTTCAGCACGAAACATTCTATTTTTTTTCTTTTACTTTTGCCGTTTTGGTTTCCGACCCATAACTTGTGAGTGCCTGAACGGATCTTGTCCAAATTTTCTTCAGTGTTCAGAAATATTACGTGGAAGACCCCTATTGTTTTGGAGTAGGTGTAAAAGAAATTTACGGCCTACATAAAATAGGTCCACACACAAGTATTACTAGGAAATGTTGTCCAATGGGACAATATTCTCAGTAATATATCAGACGGATCTAATTCCCCAGGAAAACATGTCAAGGGACATATTTATATCCCTGGACATATGTCCCTGGACATGTTTTCCTGGGGAATTAGGTCCGTCTGATATATATCACTGAGAATATTCCTAGGAAATGTTGTCCAGTGGGACAATATTCTCAGTAATGTATATCAGACGGACCTAATTCCCCAGGAAAACATGTCCAGGGACATATTTCTCCGACACTCATGTCCAGGCAGACTATTTTCCCGAGGAATATATGTCCGGGGGACCTAAAATACATGGGACATATGTTCCATTTACACCTGCCCCGGGGTTTGTGAGGTTCGTGAGGATGAAATCAAGAATAGATTTTGAGACTTGGTTTCCAATCGATTATTCAAAATGTATTCATGCAGTGGCTGCAGAACTTTGCATGGAGGTTCAAATACCACCAGGGAAGAACCCTACTGATTTGGGGATCAAGCCGTCAAATGATTTTTGACCAAGAGCTCGGAACCAATATCTTGGGTATCTTGGGTTGAGATGACCCCTGGTGTCAATTTTTTTTTCGTGGACTCGACACACTTGTTTGCCCGTATCTCGAAAACGGTGCTTTGTAGAGCGAAATGGAGCTAAATTTCGGCCTCCTGGCATCTGGCAAACTAGTTTAGGGGGTATCTTTGATCAAACGACGTGGTGTCAATTTTTTTTTCGCCGACTCGGCACTTCCTGATTGCCTGTTTCTCAGAAACGGTGTGTCTTAGAGCAAAACGAAGCTCAATTTCAGCCCACTGGCACTAGACAAACTAGACTAGGGTATCTTGGGTCGAGACGACTCCTGGTGTCGATTTTTTTTCTACGACTCGGCACTTTCTGCTTGGCCATATCTCGGAAACAGTGCATCGTAGAGCAAAACTTATTTCTGGCCTCCTGGCACTATACAAACACCCTGGTGTCGAATTTCTTTCCCGACTAGGCACCTACTGTTTGGCCATATCTCGGAAACCGTGCGTCACAGAGCGAAACGGAGATTAATTTCGGCCTTATGGCACTAGACTTGGATTGGTCTAGGGGGTATCTCGGGAAGAGATGACCCCTGGTGTCAATATTTTTTCCCCAACTCGGCACTTCCTGTTTGGCCGTATCTCGCAAACGGTGCATCGTAGAGCGAAACGGAGCTTGATATCAGTCACCTGGGACTAGACAAACTAGTCTAGCGGGTATCCTGGGTCGAGACGACCCCTGGTGTCGATATTTTTCTCCGACTCGACACTTCTTGTTTGGCTGTTTCTCGGAAACTGTGCTTTGTAGAGCAGATGGAGCTTAATTTCGGCCTGTTGGCATTAGACAAGACAACCTCTGGTGTCAATTTTTTTTTCTCTGACTCGGCACTTCCTGTTTGGCTGTATCTTGAAAAAATTAGGCCAAGGGCCAAAGATAGGTTCAGCATATATCATTTGATACCTCCCTGAACCCTAGTAAGGCAACTGGCCTTGATAAAATTCCCTCCAGGTTTGTAAAGGATGGAGCTAGGTATATTGTATCTCCCTTAACTCATAATGTAAATTTATCTATATCTAGTGGCATTATTCCAGATGATCTGAAAGCTGCTAGAATAAATCCAATCCACAAAAAGAACTCTAAGACTGAAGCTGGCAACTATCGACCTGTGTCAATATTGAGCGTTATATCCAAGATTTTGGAGAAAGTTGTATGTGAACAAATCCATCACTACTTGAGTGATAACAAGCTCCTATATGAGCTTCAATCTGGATTTCGGCCCTCTTATTCCACAGATACATGACTTGGACTCCATCAAATGTTAACAAGACAAAGGCAATTACACAGGTATGATATTATTGGATCTCCAGAAGGCCTTTGACACTGTGGACCACAAAATTCTTTTATGTAAACTGGAAGCCTTAGGATTTCAGAAACCTACCATAGACTGGTTCAAATCCTACCTTAATGGAAGGCTGCAGTCAGTTGAGGTAGGGGGCACCCTCTCAACTGCTGCCATAGTTCAATGTGGAGTACCTCAGGGCTCAATCCTGGGGCCTCTACTTTTCTTATCTATGTGAATGACATGCCCTCAGCAGTGTCCTGCAAGCTGCTGCTGTATGCTGATGATTCTGCTTTAATTGTGTCTGGCAAGGATGTTGCAGAGATTCAGCAAACCCTAAGCTCTGAACTTGAGTCAGTCAGAGAATGGTTGTTAGACAATAAGCTGTCTCTTCACTTGGGGAAGACAGAAACAATCCTGTTCGGATCCACTGGTGCTAAGGTCTGGAACTCTCTTCCTAGTCATATAAAAAATTGTTCTTCTCGTTCTAATTTTAAAAGCAGGGTAAAACAGCTTTTATTTCTTAACATGGTCCAAGCAGAAAATGACATATATACCTATCTTTAATTTTATTTCTTATACATCTTGTATTTGTGTCTTTTGTTATGTTATTCACTTTATTACCGTCTAATTATTACCAGTATTGTTCTACATATCCCTTATTATTATTTAGTAAGATTTGTTATTATTTTTATTATTATTAGTAGTATTACCTACATTTACAATTGTTGTTTTTATTTTTTTATAATATTGTTAAAATCTCTGCTGTCATATTATTGTCTGTGATCATATGGGCCACAATGGAAACAAGTGATTTTTCGCTTTCTTGTGTTACCCTGTGTATTTTATAGTATCATTTACATTTGTATTTATACACTTGTATTTTTATATGGAATATGCAAATAAACTCAATCAAAGATATATGTCCACAATTGATTCCTAAGCTGTAAAATCGATAATAAGTGAGATATTAGCCATTTTGTCCTGTGACCTTGAAAATGAGGTCAAAGGTCAAATTCAAGGTCATGACAATAATCTGCATATATCATTTCCTATATGTTCATAATTGATTGCTAAGCTGTAAAGTCGATAACAAGCGAGATATTAGCCATTTTGTCCTGTGACCTTGAAAAAGAGGTCGAAGGTCAAATTTAAGGTCATCAGAATATTCAGCATATATCATTTCCTATATGTCCACAATTGATTCCTAAGCTGTAGAGTCGATAATAAGTGAGATATAAGCCATTTTGTGCTCTGACCTTGAAACTGAGGTCAGAGGTCAAATTCAAGGTCACGAGAATATTCGGCATATATCATTTCCTATATGTCCACAATTGATTCCTAAGCTGTAGAGTCGATAATAAGCGAGATATAAGCCATTTTGTGCTCTGACCTTGAAAGTGAGGTCAGAGGTCAAATTCAAGGTCACGAGAATATTCAGCATATATCATTTCCTATAGGTCCACAATTGATTCCTAGTCTCTAATCTCAATATCAAGTGAGATATTAGGCATAATGTGTCCCATTATAAAGCATAGGAGAATTTAACATGGGAAAGTCCCATTTGAGCCAAGTTTGGGCCAAAATGGCCCACTTCGAGCGATTCAAGCGCAACGAAATTTATAGACATCATAGGAGTACATATGAGGAGTGTTATTTATCAAAAAGAAAAAAAGTTACTGAACAGATTTTGAGAAAATGGCCGCCAAAGTCCAAAATCAGGCATTTTTCATCGAAAACGGCCGCCATTTTGAAAAAAATGCGAAAATCAAAAAACTAAAAAATACCCCCTTCTTGAATTATTTTTAAGTATTTTTGTGCAAAATTTCAGAAAAATTCGCCTGTAAACAAAAAAGATAAAAATGTGGACGACGACGGACGACGACGACGGACGACGACGGACGACGGACGCAACGCCATGCCAATAGGTTATCAGACCATAGGTCCGGTAACCTAAAAATTAGCCCAATGGGCTAGAAAGGTTACCGGAGAAATATACAGAGTTAAGCCGAGAAAGTTGAAGGTCAAATTCAAGGTGACCACTGAAATCGCCATATCTCTAACCTTGAAAATGGGATCAAAGGTTAAATTCTAGATCACCAAACTATTCAGCATACATCATTTCCTATATGTTCACTATGGACCCCTAAGCTGTAAGTTTGATAATAAGCGAGATATAAGCCATTTTGTAATCTGACTTTGAAAATAAAATGACTGACCTTGAAATTTAGGTCAAAGGTCAAATTCAATATCATTAAAATATTCAGAATATATCATTTCCTATATGTTCACAATTGATTCCTAAGCTGTAAAGTCGATAATAAGCGAGACATTAGCCATTTTGTCCTGTTGACCTTGGAAATGAGGTCAAAAGTCAAATTCAAGGTCACTAGAGTATTCAGCATATATCATTTCCTATATGTTCACAATTGATTTCTAAGCTGTAAAGGCGCTAATAAGCAAGATATTGGCCATTTTGTCCTGTGACCTTGAAAATGAGGTCAAAGGTCAAATTCAAGGTCATGAGAATATTCAGCATATATCATTTCCTATATGTTCACAATTGATTCCTAAGCTGTAAAGTCGATAATAAGCGAGATATTAGCAATTTTGTCCTGTAACCTTGGAAATGAGGTCAAAGGTCAAATTCAAGGTCACGAGAATTTTCAGCATATATCATTTCCTATATGTTCACAATCGATTTCTAAGCTGTAAAGTCGCTAATAAGCAAGATATTGGCCATTTTGTCCTGTGACCTTGAAAATGAGGTCAAAGCTCAAATTCAAGGCCACGAGAATATTCAGCATATATCATTTCCTATATGTTCACAATTGATTCCTAAGCTGTAAAGTCGATAATAAGCGAGATATTAGCAATTTTGTCCTGCGACCTTGGAAATGAGGTCAAAGGTCAAATTCAAGGTCACGAAAATATTCAGCATATATCATTTCCTATATGTTCACAATTGATTCCTAAACTGTAAAGTCGATAATAAGCGAGATATTAGCGATTTTGTCATGTGACCTTGAAAATGAGGTCAAAGGTCAAATTCAAGGTCACAAGAATATTTAGCATATATCATTTCCTATATGTTCACAACTGATTCCTAAGCTGTAAAGTCGATAGTAAGCGAGATATTAGCAATTTTGTCCTGCGACCTTGGAAATGAGGTCAAAGGTCAAAATCAAGGTCACGAAAATATTCAGCATATATCATTTCCTATATGATCACAATTGATTCCTAAACTGTAAAGTCGATAATAAGCGAGATATTAGCCATTTTGTCATGTGACCTTGAAAATGAGGTCAAAGGTCAAATTCAAGGTCACAAGAATATTCAGCATATATCATTTCCTATATGTTCACAACTGATTCCTAAGCTGTAAAGTCGATAATAAGCGAGATATTAGCCATTTTGTCCTGTGACCTTGAAAATGAGGTCAAAAGTCAAATTCAAGGTCACGAGAATATTCAGCATATATCATTTCCTATATGTCCACAATTCATTCCTAGTCTCTACTTTCAATATTAAGTGAGATATTAGGTTTAATGTGTGCCATTATAAAGCATAGGAAAATTTAACATGGGACAGTCATATTTGGGCCGAGTTTGGGCCCAAAATGGCCCACTTCAAGCGATTCAAGCGCAACGAAATTTATACATGTCACAGGGGTACATATGAGGAGTGTTTTCCATCAATAAGAAAAAAAAGTTACTGAACAGATTTTGAGAAAACGACCGTCGAAGTCCAAAATTGGCCATTTTTCGACGAAAACGGCCGCTCTGACCTTGAAACCAAGGTCAGAGGTCAAATTCAAGGTCACGACAATATTCAGCATATATAATTTCCTATATGTCCACAATTGATTCCTAGTCTCTAATCTCAATATTAAGTGAGATATTAGGCTTTAATGTGTCCCATTATAAAGCATAGGAGAATTTAACATGGGAAAGTCCCATTTGGGCCGAGTTTGGGCCCAAAATGGCCCACTTCGAGCGATTCAAGCGCAACGAAATTTATACATGTCACAGGGGTACATATGAGGAGTGTTATGCATCAATAAAAAAAAAAGTTACTGAACAGATTTTGAGAAAATGGCCGCCAAAGTCCAAAATCAGGCATTTTTCGTCGAAAACGGCCGCCATTTTGAAAAAAATGCGAAAATCAAAAAACTAAAAAATACCTCCCTCTCGAAATATTTTTAGGCATTTTTGTGCAAAATTTCAGAAAAATTCGATCGTAAACTTTAAAGATAAAATTGTTGAAGGGAGACGACGACGGACTACGGACGACGACGACGCCGGACGCATCGCCATGCCAATAGGTTACGGACCATAGGTCCGGTAACCTAAAAAGTGCTTCGTAGAGCGAAACAGAGCTTCATTCGGCTTTCTGGCACTAGACAAACTAGTCTAGGGGGACGGTGTGAATATTGGGTCGAGACGACCCCTGGTGTCAAACTTTCTGCCCGATTCAATATCTTCAATATCTCAGAAACGGTCCATCGTAGAGCAAAACGGGAGTTATTTTCAGAATCATTGCCCAAGACAAGCATATATAAAGGGTATCAGGGATGAACTCTGACCTTGACCTGAATTTTTATGTTAATTTGGTATTCTTCATTTCCGTTAATATCTCAGTAACGGTGTGTCGTAAAGCAGAATGAACATTCTACACAAAGATGAATAAGGGTTTGTCAGTTAAACTTTAACCACGGATGTTTTCAGTCATCATGGTTCTAGACTAGGTATCCTAGGTGTATGTTAGGTAGGAATAGAGCTTCTTACGAAATGCCTCAAGGCATCTTTAGGCCTTGACGTCCAGTTATTATTATTATCGGCTAACAACAAACATATACGTGTAGTAGGGTACTAGTATGTGAATACTATTAACTTCATTCAGCATAAAATGGGCTTGCCAGCTCTACCACTGTTTCAAGCAAAAAATTATGCACTCCTGGCAGTCAACTTTTATATAAAAAAAATACCATAACGGACATAGTAGAAATACTATGACCAGTACGGTTATTTTGATTATTATTGCTATCATTGCTAGCTGACAACAAACATATACGTGTAGTAGGGTACTAGTATGTGAATACTGTTAACTTCATTCAGCATAAAATGGGCTTGCCAGCTCTACCACTGTTTCAAGCAAAATTTTATTTACTTGTAGCAGCCAACATTTATAAAAAAAAATTTATCATACTGACCATAGTAGAAGTACTATGACCAGCATGGTTATTTTTATTATAATCATTATTGTTGGCTAACAACAAAACATATACTGTAAAACGACTAATTTTGGCAGATGATTTATTGGCAAATTTGGCGGTAGGGGCGAAACCGACAAATTAAATCGTCCGCCAAATTAACTAGATATATGTTAAGAAATACATGTGAGTTTTAGAATGTTAAATTAAATATCCGTTAAGAACGTGGGGCTCACAACCGCCAAATTTATTAGCTGCATATATTAGTCTTTTTACAGTACGTGTAGTAGGGTACTAGTATGTAAATACTGTTAACTTCATTCAGCATAAACTGGGCTTGTCAGCTCTACCACTGTTTCAAGCAAAAATTCATTTACTTGTAGCAGTCAACTTTTGTAAAAAAAAAATTGCCATACTGGCCATAGTAGAAATACTATGACCAGTATGGCTATTTTGATTATTATTATTATTGTTGGCTAACAACAAACATATACCTGTAGTAGGGTACTGGTATGTGAATACTGTTAACCTTATTCAGCATAAAGTAGGCTTGCCAGCTCCACCACTGTTTCAAGCAAAATTATTTTTACTTCTAGCAGCCAACTGTTGAAAAAATATTACCATACTGGCCATAGTAGAAATACTATGACCAGTATGGTTATTTTGATTATTATTATTTTGTTGGCTAACAACAAACATATACCTGTAGTAGAGTACTAGTATTTGAATACTGTTAACTTCATCCAGCATAAAATTGCAAAGTCAGCCCTACCACTGTTTCAGGCAAAAATTTATTTACTCGTAGCAGTCATCTTTTATAAAACAAATTACCATACTGGCCATAGTAGAGATACTATGACCAGTATGGTTATTTTGATTATTATTATTATTAGGCATCCCGATTGAAAATCGGTAGGCCTTATGTTTTTGTCTGGTTTTTTTTTTTTTTTTTTTTTTTTTTTTTTCTTCCGCCGTTTGGTTTCCGGATCATAACTCTTGAACACCTTAATCTATCTTTCCGAAATTTTCACAGCTCACCCGAAATACTTTGCTCCTAACCCCTATTGTTTTTCGTCGAGATCCGAAATCCAAGATGGCTGCCAGCGGCCATTTTGGAAAAAAAAATCGGGCGATTCCTGTCAATGTCATAATTTGATTCAGGCAAATTCCAGGGGAAAAAAAATTTTGGGTGTATTTTTTTGGGGGGGGGGGGGGGACTTAAAATTTTTCCCTCGCCTGCACTCATGCAGATGCTGGTTCTCCATGCAGCCAGATACTTAAAGCCTGGTCAGTCATACAATAAATACTATAACTGAGCCGTGCTACTGTATTCACAGACTGCAGCCTGCATGTCCAGCATGAGGCTAGGCTCTGCCCTCTCAGCCAGTGCAGTATATGAGAGCCCTGCACAGTCAAGCCTTACAAGATCAGCCAGTCTGTCCAGCACAGCGATAGGCTCCGCCCCTCTCAGCCAGCCCTGCTCAGTCATGCCTTACAAGATCAGCCAGTCTGTCCAGCACAGCAATAGGCTCCGCCCCTCTCAGCCAGCCCTGCTCAGTCAAGCCTGACAAGTGATACAGCAGTATAGCTAGTAATGTCCAACATGACCCTAGGCTCATATCCATGCATAATCGCCACTCCCCCCTCCCAAGCCTGGTTTACTAGTGTGTGTACATGGTAAAAGAATGAAGTTTCACCCCACAGAAAACAATAGTTGGTTAATAAGCCAACACACATGACAGGACATGCTTTTGGAATGATTTGCCCTGTCTACATTTATATTGTACAAACATGTATTGTTTGAATGTTTTGTTATTCAACTCTATTTCACATGCAATGACCAAATCATCATTGTTTTAGTTAGCGGGGAAATGTTTGGCTTTGGTTATAAAATGAATGCGAAAATTCCGCTGTATTGTACAAGTTTTGAAATCACAAAATTGCCCAAGATGATGAAGCATTCTTTTAGTCACGTATCATTTTACATTTGACAGGAGCACCTGAAAAATATCACGGAACATCCTGATTAAATATACTAGTACTCTGAATAATATTGGCTGGGTAATTGTCCATTCATTTTGGGTGGCAAATGTCTGGTGGGCCAAGTTGTCAAGATGATAGAAAGCATTTCTGGTAAGAAACTGTCTGATGAGCTCTCACTCTTACCCACATACAATGGCCTATGTATTCTATTTTCTCAGTCCAGTATGACCATTTGAAATGATAAGCACAAATTGGGGGATGCCACAAAGCCTATAGGCTTTTATGTCTAGTTATTGTTTGCTAACAACAAACATATACCTGTAGTAGGGTACTAGTATGTGAATACTGTTAACTTCATTCAGCATAAAATGGGCTGGTCGGCCCTACCACTGTTTTAGGCAAAAATTTATTTACTCATAGCAGTCAACTTTTATAAAAAAAAATTACCATACTGGCCATAGTAGAAATACTATGGCCAGTATGGTTATTTTGATTGCTATTATTATTGTTATCTAACTACAAACATATACCTGTAGTGGGGTACTAGTATGTGAATACTGTTAACTTCATTCAGCATAAAATGGGCTGGTCGGCCCTACCACTGTTTTAGGCAAAAATTTATTTACTCGTAGCAGTCAACTTTTATAAAAAAAAATTACCATACTGGCCATAGTAGAAATACTATGGCCAGTATGTTTATTTTGATTGCTATTATTATTGTTATATAACTACAAACATATACCTGTAGTGCGGTACTAGTATGTGAATACTGTTAACTTCATTCAGCATAAAATGGGCAAGTCAGCCCTACCACTCTTTCAAGCAAAAATTTATTTACTCGTAGCAGTCAACTTTTGTAAGAAAAAAATTACCATACTGGCCATAGTAGAAATACTATGACCAGTATGGTTATTTTGATTATTATTATATTGTTGGCTAACAACAAACATATACCTGTAGTAGGGTACTAGTATGTGAATACTGTTAACTTCATTCAGCGCAGAGTGGGCTTGCCAGCTCTATCACTGTTTCTAGCAAAAATTTATTTACTCGTAGCAGTCAACTTTTATAAAAAAAAAAAATTACCATACTGGCCATAGTAGAAATACTATGGCCAGTATGTTTTTTTTATATTTTTATCATTTTTGTTGGCTAACAACAAACATACATGTGTAGTGGGGTACTAGTGTGAATACTGTTAACTTCATTCAGCATAAAATGGAAAAGTCAGCCCTACCACTTTTTCAAGCAACAATTTATCTACTTGCAGCAGTCAACTTTTTTTTTGAAAAAAATAACCGCACTGGCCATAGTAGGAATACTACGGCCAGTGTGTTTATCTCGATCATAATTATATTGTAACTGGTGAACTATAAGAAATAATATACAACAGTCAACTTAAATTGACTTATAGCAGTCGATTTATTTTTACTCATGTATAGTGCAATCCATTGTGCACTACACTGCCCCTGGTGGCAGTGTCCAACACCATGACTAATTTCAGTTTATGATGTCACAATCTCAAGTGCTGCCGCCTAGTGGCAGACCACCTGCTGCAGTAAAAAAAATTGTTGACTTGACAGAGTAAAAAAAAGTTGATGTATTGAGGTAAATGCTGGTTTACTGTAAAACCTAGTGTTCCTGACTGTTGATGGAACGAATACGGAAGCATGAAAGGCTATAAAGGTAACCAGTTCCATTTACTGATCTCTGCTTCATGGTTATTTACCAGTATAACTGAATAACTTCATGAAGCGATGATTCGGAGAATTACGCCTAAAGCCATTATTGATACAATAGTAAATGTGACCGCTGATACATTCATCATACAGTCGACAAAAACTGGAGTGTATGTTTGTATGGTAGTGTACTTTTTGACCTGAGTGGAGTGGGTTTTACCCAAAATAGAATGCATAATTTCATAGGGAACTTTATGTTGTTGGCAGCTCAATATTATCCAGTGTTTAAAGTTGTGACATTAAAAGATGACATCATATGCCAGAATTAAAATGTCCTGGCGTTTTCTGCCACCACATATGAAACCCAAACAGTTGAAAAGTAGTCCGTCAAGCTAGATCGGAGACGTGAATTTAGAATATTTGGGTATTTTGTTGTTCAGGTTTTGAACATGTCACTGCATGTATACATGGAAGATTGGATTGAAATAACATCATACTATTGGCCGAACAGTTACCATAATTATTACGAATTATCACACATAACTCATTACAAATTTTGAGGATTTATTTTGGGCGGTGAAAATGTTGACGCCGCATTTGTATCTACCTCCGTGTTTCGTATTACCGTTTTCTCTAATACATTTCATAATAATTTTGTAATATAATTTTGTAAAGTTTACTGCGCCCACTGTTTGCCCACTGACAGTGTGGCTCCTGCTGTGAATATTTGGTTTGGCTTTATTTTTATTCCAAAGAATATTTCAGGTTTCTCACTGTCATCATCAAAATTTGATTGGGTTAGTAACAGGCTGATACTTACATTCTTACAAATGAGTCGGTTTCACTGCTGGTGGATGTTAAATCTGTCCCCGAAGATACCAAAAACACAGTAGCCATTTTGGTTTGTGTTAGGTATGTAAATATTCGGCTGTGAATATTTGGTCGGGCATTATTTTTATTCCAAAGAATATTTCAGGTTTCTATTTGTCATCATCAAAATCTGGCTGGATTGTTGTTAATAGGCTGATACTTACATTCTTCTTATTAATACTCATATATATTTTTTTGGGTAGATATGGTATGTTTCACTTAGATTAACAATATGCCATCTATACAATTATCCTATTTTTTGGTCGTATTTTCAGACCATTGATTGAGCTGTATCCTGGCTAGCCAGGTGGAAGCGGAAATGGTGTGCTATTGAAGTATCGATTTAGTATGGAATGACCATGTGTTATACAATCAAACTGATTTAACCGCTGACAGACAAATCTGTTTCGGTATTTGGTGACCTATTTTAGTGGGCATAAAAAGATAAAAACGAATAAGGCAATATAATAGAATAAATGGTAGTGCGGTTTTCGAAAGCAGAGTAACGTTAGCAGATTTCAGCTTCTGGCTAATCATTATCACAAGTTGCTGTTATGTTACTAACATGGTTTTCGATGACCGCGTGATTTGTATTTATTTGATAAACATGGAGTCACTTCCCAGCCACGATATTAATTTCCCCCCCACCCCAACAATGGTGAGTGAGGTTACAGAATGTTACAAGGATATCGTACCGGGCTCGAATCAGCAGTAACAGACACTTCCCTCTACGACAGACGGACAAGACTGTGGCGAAAATCCAATAAATGAAGTAGAAAATGTTCCCCGGTGACACAAAATTGATGGCAGAGGTTTAAAAAAAAAATAATAATACTCTTAGACTAAAAAAATAATAATACTCTTAGACTAAAACTGCATGGAATACCATAATCGTGAAAAAAAAACAATATATCAACAACACACTCTTGGAAAGATATGATTTCCAACGACCCTCATGGAATGTTCAGTGTCCGTGAAAAAAGCAAGTTACCCATTGAGAAAGCAAGATTCACTGCGGTCCTATCCAGAGTAATCTGAAAATCTTGCTATTATCGTTCAGTGTATGAATTTTCCACGCCTGAAATCGTTGAGATTACCTTATTATCGCTCAAAGGCTGCTCAACCTGTATGGCTTTTCAACACCAAGGCTCGTCGAATATCTTGTCTCAACACATATTCTCCAAGGCTTGTCTTTTTTTTCCTTTCATGATTAGCGAATGCTATTACCACGCGTTGAATGTGCCTAATATCGCTCACCGTTTGTCAGTCTTTTTCTTTCACGATATGGGAATGTGAAAATTGTGATTTTTCCACCATCTATGAGTATGTGGCCCGCTGGTTTTTTAAATCCTATTTTCCAATATGGACACAGAATTTGTGAAAATGTGAAAAACATTCAAATGTGAATTTGTGAATGTGAAAAAAAAACCATTTAAATGTTGAATTAGCTCTTTAATAATGGCACATGGCTGCATGAGAATACCATAAGACCTAAAAAAATTAATTTTCTGTTTCTCGTCCCCGCCCGCCTGTATTCAAAAGCAGCCTCCCGAATTTTTTTTATTTGCAATTTTTAAATAAAAAATAAAAAGTGTTCCCGCCTATATTTTGAGGATAGTGAATGATCGAGAAACCGAATCACAGCATGCAACTTAGGCATATATTTAACTTACCTCCTTGTTTTCACTCTCCGCCAAACGAGACAAAGACGCTACCAATTTTCAAAAATAGTTATTCTATGTGCATACGTGTATGTAATAATACATATACAATTGTGATCAAGAATTGGTTTACTATATTCCTCATTTTAACTGATTGAACGGTTCTCAACAATTACTCATCAATGAGATATATTATCAACTGACGGTTTTTGATAATAATACTACTAGTACACATGATCATCATGTCTGGGCAGACTGCTATAATGATGGCACACCAGTAGTGCCAATGTGCCCGGCCAAGAGGTTTCAAAAGGCTTGATTTATTTGGGCTTCAATGCGTCCGTGCGCAATTGTTTTTTTTATCAATCAATAAATCAAATTCATTTTCATATGTGTGAAATGTCGTCCCACCAAAAATAAAAAGTGCCTCCCTACCCAATTTCCTCTTGAGCTGCATGAGGACGGTATTTTTCGCAAAATAAAAAATGAAAAATAAAAAATAAAAAGTCCCTCCCTACACAGTTTTGAAAAAATAGGATGACGAGAAACAGAAAATTCATTTTTTAGGCCTAATCCTGAGGAAAACAATACATCAACAGCAGATTTGTGGAAAGAGTATAGATGCACAAGATATGTGATGTAATATTATGTACGTATTAAAAGCATGCTGTCCTATGCATAAGCATCTGAAAATGGTCTTATTATCGCTCAGTGTAAGCATTTTCCACTCCTGATATCGTTTATACTACTGTCTTGTTGCTCAATGTGCATGTCTTTTCAACAAAGATGCTCTGAGAATCTTGCAACAAAACTCCCAACGCCTATGACACAATGCATCATGCAATGTACAGATATTCAACACTGTTCAATGCATTGAAAGACTGACACATTCTCCAATGCGTGTCTGTTTTTTTTTTCTTTCACGTTAAGCAAATACTTCTACCACGCGTTGAATGTGTATGCCTATATTATCCCTCACCTGAATTAACTTTCCTTAATGGTACAATGCGTTGAAGGTGCATATACTAGTAGGTTTTTGTCTTTTTTGTAAATGTTGCAATTTCGAAACACTAAGAATTATTTTCTCGAGGGCAAACCCCCATGCTCTCATATGTCAGTTTTCGCCTGCATGCGGCTTACAGTATATCTTTTCAAATTTTAACATATCAATGCATAAAACCCTCATATTATCAAGATTATCACTTTGGTGTTTTCAAACAAGTCAAGTGCATTTCACGGTTGGGAAACCCAATATTATTGTTCCGTTCGTTGGTATTGTATGTGAAAGTGACGGATCCCGCGCTTGAGCGTATCGAAGCCCGAGTCTCGCTATGCATTAGCACAGTGAGCCCAGTGGTGCTCACCAGGTCGTCATCCTTTCATCGATGTACATGTATACCCTTCTCACGATTTTGAGCATATCTGTGTGAAATAACCATATTATCGCTCGCTACTTCAGTAAAGTACACAAAACATAACATAAATGAGCAATATTTAATAACTATGCATGACTCCTTCATTTCATTCATAATTTTCTAGTTTATACTGCCTTGGTTTTCACGTCAAAACTGAAATTATTTTCATTCAGCCCGAGATTACTATAATATAGCAGAAACTCGTTGAAAAGGCAAGCAACCCGTCGAAAAACCATACTGACGCAAGTGGCCGAAACTGACAATTTCCATGCGTGAAAAGCTATCTCAACGGCTTCTATTTATCACGCAACATTATCACTTGCCAAAAAGAGTGGACACCTACGGAAGCGTATTTAGGACATGGAAGGAAAAATTATTAATCCGCCCGGGCGGAATACTAATTCGCCCGGGCGAAATACTAATTCGCCCGAACAAAATAAAGCTTTGTTTGGGCGAATACTAATCCGCCCAAACCAAGTAAAGTTTTGTTTGGGCGAAATTTCGCCCAAACAAAACTTCACTTGGTTTGGGCGGATTAGTATTTCGCCCAAACAAAATTTTACTTGGTTTGGGCGGATTGGTATTTCGCCCAAACAAAATATTATTTTGTTCGGGCAAATTAGTATTTCGTCCAAACAAAATATTATTTTGTTTGGGCGAATTAGTATTTCGTCCGGGCAGATTAGTATTTCGCCCGGGCAGAATACTAATCTGATCGGGCGGATTACTATTTCGCCCGGGCGGATTAATATTTTTTTCTTCCATGTCCTAAATGCACTTCCGTACTAATCCACCCAAACCAAAGTAAATGTTTTTTCACTTTTACCAAATTTCTATTTTGTGCAAACAAATAATTAATTCGCCCGGGCGGATTAGTATTTCGCCCAAACAAAATTTTACTTGGTTTGGGCGGATTAGTATTTCGCCCAAACAAAATTTTACTTGGTTTGGGCGGATTAGTATTTCGCCCAAACAAAATTTTACTTGGTTTGGGTGGATTAGTATTTCGCCCAAACAAAATTTTACTTGGTTTGGGCGGATTAGTATTTCGCCCAAACAAAACTTTATTTTGTTCGGGCGGATTAGTATTTCGCCCGGGCGAATTAGTATTTCGCCCGGGCGGATTAATATTTTTTTCTTCCATGTCCTAAATGCGCTTCCGTACATACGTTTATCAGGAGAGTAGCTGCAAATATTTTCGTTATAATCGTTTATTCTTGCAATTTGTGTTTGCAACATGTACTGCACATCGAGCCGTAACACGTATTGGGTCACACACATGTACGATTGTATGAGTATAAACGACACAAGTATGGCGTATTCCAAAGATCATGAAGATATATTGAGTATATACCACATATGATAATTGTGTAATTGTGTGTTATTTGTCTGATGTCACAATTGTGTTAAGATATCACCACAGTACTTAAATATTCAAACCACGATGCACTCGATATGTTTAGTGTTCCCTGATGGCCCGTGAACTTAACAGTCCAGACGGATTTATGCAACATAGGCCCCTTCTCTATGTGGGGAGCAATTCCTTAGTGGCATGTATTGTACAATCTACAGTGAAGCACATTTCATAGGCAGCATATTGGGGTGAATGACGGCATATTTTATACGGAGGTGTGACTGTGACATACTAAGGAATGACATATGTTGTATGATTGGAATTATAGAACAATTGATGGCTATGACTACAGTATTGTGTTTTGGAAGGAAGCTGAATCCATAATTTGCGACATATTACTTAATATCTTTCCACTCGCCGCAATTGATAATTCAGATAATATTGCAACAAAAAATAGTAACACATATAATTTACAAAGATCCAACGTCCATTACCTGTAGGGGCTTGACTGCATGATATACCAAATCTGGCTGTTTCTACTGATTTGTACCCATATCACGGCGGCGCCTATATAATTATTCAAGGTCCTAGATTGTCGCCTTATCAATTATCATTGCCTATGCATTGTGTGGAGAAAGAAACGATGTTTAAAAAACGATTCAAATCTGTTGCTTCAGTTCAGTATTGTTACGAGTATATAATTATAGCTCTATTTCAAATTGTAAGCAGAGTTCTGATCAAATTAACATACTACCATGATAAGGATGCTTTTGTTATAACTGCATATGAAAACAAAAACATACAGTCGTGTCAATCAAAATGATTTTCGTTGAAGTGATTGTGTGTTTTTTTAGAAAAACGAGTCTATATTCGGCGCAACCCCGTCCCTTTATCTGTTCATGTATTGTTCAGCTTTACCATTCCTGACATGTCATACAATAAAAAGAACAATATCGCTGAAGCACTGAATTGAAATCAGTTCTTTCTTCGCACAGGGTGGATGCAATGATTTGATAAGCCAACAAACTAGAACCTGGGTTTAGCTGGTGGACAAAACCTATTCACTCTATATCTGTAATTACCGTTATCAGTCGCTGTAAGTTTTGTTCCCTCTCAGGAGTTTTATATTGTTCTTTCAGCTACTATCGGCGAAGTTGATCTGGATTCCTTCAAAGTGTTGTTTATGAGAAGTAACCACAAGACGTGAAGTTTAGAGCGTGAACGTTCCGATTTTATTTGACCTTTCAGAAAACACCCATAATGTATAAATAGCCTACAATTACAATTCAATACACTCTTTGCGATCACAAATGTACAGTAATTTATTATCTATTCGTTATGAAGATAAACTATGTTTATGTGAGACTTTCGGAATATCGGGGTGGTTATGGAACCATGTAATCTCATATACTGTCTGGGTTTTGTTTGTTAGGCTAGGGTTTCATATGTGGAAAAGCCACATGTTTTATGCGTTCTACTCAGCGCCCTAAAGGAGTCTGGCAGAGGCTATTGTTTGAGGGTTTTAAATATTTACGATGGGTAAATGTCAGACAACTTCAATCATAAAATGTCCAGGTCAACCTCAATCCCCGGCCATTGTGCAGATGGTCCTGCACTATTATTTACTGCATATGCTGATATTATGTATTGGCTGGACCAGTTTCGTATGTAATCGTACCTTGTACATACAACGAGGACTATACCAGAAAGAAATAAACTATATGTAATTCTGATGATACCTACCTAATGATTTATAATCTATATAGGTATTCTCGAAATTGCATATGGGTTTATATAATATTGAAGAAAATACAATATATATATATTTCGTATAAATTTTTGAAATTTGGATCATAAGACACATCCATACTGTATCTTGATGGCAACGGAGTGTGCTTGAAAAACTATCACACAATATTCTGAGTAATGTAGTTGCCTTTTGGAGTGGGTGTTTGGAAACAAAACAACTAGTGCAGACTCATCGGACACTGAAATATGATCACTACCACGACCAATCCATTCTCTATTGTAGTCTATGTTATATCACGCATTCATCATGGTTGGCAAGTGAAAAACACACAGCGTTGAAGCATACTTGACATTCATCACGTATCATCCTAAACTATGAGGCTATTTCAGTGTTTACCTGCTTTATGACTGTTAACTCATCATTAGTTTTCTCACACTGTAACTCCAAAAAACAAGTTTATGTAATATCTGTTGAACAACTTCCAGTATATTGAGAGAGCCACACTTCTCTCATTTTGCCCTTTACTCAACCAGTGTATATATGCATAATTTATATTAGTTTGATGTACATAAAATGCGATACATGTGTTTTTTTAGGCGAAGATTACAGAAAAAAGCTTTCGGTTTAATCATATTCACATTTTGTGACTATTGGTTCAAGACATAGTATATAATACATTAAACACTGCAACTTCTATATGTAAAGATATATATTTAGTGTTAAGTCTATATGTATGTCTAAAGTGTTTCGGTACATTATGTATGCCTACATTATAAGAAAGGTTGCCATCGGAAACGGACGCAACATAAGAAGGACGCAAACGTTACATAGCTTGGATATCCATCAAATGCCACGCTTTTATCAGACAGATCCCTCGCCATGTAGTCAATATAAGTATGGCCGAGCCAGGGATGACACACGGGGTATTGTGATCAGCATATTGTGTGAGTCACAGCATCCATTGCGGGTCGCTGACAGCTCTGCCTATCCTGTATACGGGCGAGTGTGGTACACAGGGAAAATTGGAGAAAAAAATATGTCGTTTATTTAGAGGCATACGGTTCAAATCGAGGTGTAATTTTCATGGCAGGGGTTCAAAAGAGGAATTATTTGGAGGAGTAACTCGATCCGAGATATGCATATAAAGTACACATAGATAATGTATATTCACTTGGAAGCAATTCGTGTACTAGGAGTAGATAATATCAGTGAATCATTACATGTAATCCCAAATGATGAATACAATCGCAAGAACATGGTTGGATCCACTTCTCAAATAGATGATAATTACCCATTTTATGTGTTATTGCATCTGATATGTTATTTAGAAGGCATTACAAAATGGATCTCAATTAGAATTAAGGGAATAATAAATTGAGGTTTCGTAGTCAAAAATATTGAACGCAATTGAAAAACCCCAAGCATATATACAAGTGACAACACATCAAATTAAAAGTCAGTGTGTATGCTTAAATACTGAAGACTATTACATAGAATCCGTAATATTATAATGCCTGTTTAGCTATATGGTTGTTACGCAGAATGGTGTCAGTGGAAAGGGTGCCACGATGGGGCAGGAAAATTGTCCAGTAATATATATCTTGAATTCAATGTGATGGATGCGAGAGTATGTAGGTTTGAAATACGAGGAACGTGATATTTTGAGCCCAAGAAACCTGCTAAGGACATAAAACAGTTTACTACTCAGGCAGGTCGTTAGAACTGTGGCTGGGGGGTAATTATGTGAAGACAAACCGGGAAACAACAATAATATCTCACAGTAACACCAGAGTAAACTGACTGGGACCCGACGTGTATAATTATGATAAAGTATCCACAATCTACTGAGTATTCAGCGGGCAAGACGGGTGATGACAGCGGAAAATTTTCGCATACGGTCCGTGCCAAAATACGAAATAAATCAGGGACCAGCACGAAAACAAACTATCCACGTTGTGTATTCATACGCGGCTTTTAGCGTGTTTTCACTATGACCAGTACGTCGGAGCCGATTTGTTTGGCGTAGGAATATTAACGGGTGTAGTATCGCGAACATTGTGTTGGCACCAAGGGAATTTATGTGTGCATTTCCTGATTGTTTACCTCGTTATAAGTACACATTGAAAAGGGCAAATATCCAAAGCGGTTACGCGCGCAATGAGCCGCGTTTGGAACCCGCGTGTTCTGCCTCTGAACAGACGCAAACAGCTGGGCCATTTACCACAACTCCACTTTTATTATTGCGCGTCCGCGCCGAGAATTCGCGGCTCCTGATTAGATAGTATCATTAACAACACTAGGAAGCCAACAACAACGAGAGACCACACCACCGACAGTTATGGCACACCTGTTGTACCAGTGATGCGAGGAAATCGACACCATGGTACCACGCGCTGAATCCTACCCATAATCCACCGCGCTCACAACCGGACATGCTGTAATACAGTTCCGGATCAAAAGGCGTGTGAGGTCAAATTGTCACCTGTGACTATGATTGAAGGGAGGACTGCTATGTATCGATGCACTCTCTAAATAGGAGTACATACAGAGTACATCTTTCTGGTTTTGAACAATTAATATGTTGGGGCATGTCTTTGAATGGGACACCTGAAGCAATTATAATTCAAGGTGTACAGTTATAATTGGCACTCGGTAGTATACAAAAAAAAGATTCGTGATTGCTACCAAACGTAAATGTGTGTGTGCTTCGTGCATAATTTGCTCATGGTGAATAATATTCTAAAACTAACAAAACAGTTATAAAATTACAATGGATAAGACCAGAAATAGATACGACCGGTCTTTTGTATTTCTGATAAGACAAAACTTTGCATTCATCACGTTTAGGAACGACTTTTTCATTCTGCTATAACTTTCAATTATATACGGAAGTATTATTCATTCTTCATACCCGAGTTTGATAGTGAAAGCATATTATTAATATTGGTGAGTATTCGTTCGCCCAAATATCGGTTATTTACTGTGTGAGTCGAAAAAAAACATATACACTAAAAATTTGTAGACACGTCCATGGACTTGGTAAGACCAACCTACTATTTTCATGTGTCAGCACCAAAATATCAAGTGTAATTCAAGTGTTGAAGAACTGATTCTGTTAGAAGTAATAATTATAACATCAGTTGTGAAAAAGATGGCGCATACTGGAAGAAGCCAATTTAAAAATATTCAGGATCAATTTCATCAAAACTCATTTCTATATATGTCATCAATGTTCATCCATCAAATTCACTAAGTCATTCATCCATTGATTTTTTTTTCACATCGGAACATTTTGAGTGTTCCCCCTAAACTGTGAAACGGATCACGAAGAATGGCGAGACTGAATGTAAGGACTAGAGCAGTTCGCCATCATAACGTGTTCGGTTTTGGCCTCCTGCTGGGATCCTTTGTGGTGAATAATTGTGCAGCGTTAGACGTATTATATCTGGTACTATATCTGGCAGTGTAATTTTAGCCCCATGGTGCCACCGGGGAGGGGCTCGACCATGCGTGGATTGACTGCTACCGGGTTAAGCCAGCGATGGTATACCCATAGTGTGTCACAAACTCACATACACCACAACCGAGTAGTAAATATTGAGCAAGGAAAAAAACACCACGATCCTATGTGAAAAGTGCAACTAAAACACATTTTGACAAGAATAATGGGCAATTCGACAAAAAATGCGGATAAAAATCAGTATATGCATGGACAAATTCAGCCCCAGTGATAGCGGTATCATGGTTGGGCCACTCCTGTTTAAATTATTGTTTCTCGTCCTTTGGAAAATCAAAAGCTAAGAGGGAGGGCGAAAAAAAAGACCCTCAAATGAAAAACGATATACCGTGCAATTATTCTCTGAATGCAAACGATGCTTGGGTGGGGGAACTATGTCTTTGAGCATCTGAAAATATGAACTCTGGATACTTCTTGTATACACCCAAGTTTCGCTGCGAGACCAATATGGGTGGGCTTTACAGAGACTGGCGGAATTTTGTGTGTCAAAATCGCTTTTTTTCCATGTTATTATATATTTATCTTGTTTGTTTTTTTCTCAAAATTTCGCAAAAGGCTAGGCACGCGGGGACGAGATACAAAACATTAAACAGGAATGGCCTTGTGAGGAAGCAAGAGAGAGGGGGGTGGAGTGGGGGGGGGGGGATTCTCCGTGGGGTCACACTACAATCTCTGGCGGTCAATATCAAACGGTAATGGATATAATGATATCTGAATAGAAATGAGGTGCTATTATGTGTATCAGTTAATTTGTATTTTGTCGACGTGGAATCAGTCGCGGCGTATGTTTGTATAGAATCAGGAATGTTGGCAGGGTACGCTAATAACACTAAGCCTACATCAGAAATAACTGCATTAGTTAGAGATTACTGGTAAAAAGTGACCTTTCAGACACTGTCTACCCGTAATCACCCAAGTGTGCTTTGGATATATGCATCTGGGCCATCGCAATTTTCTTCTAACAGAAGCTGCTATTAATTTACAATAATATGGCAGATAATACAGATATTCAAGTGTTTCAGCAATAATTCTCGAATATCAGATGGAATTGGTTTGTTCTTGATTACCTTCGCCCTAAGCAGTATCATTAGGTTATACTCTTAATCGTTAGGGCTTTATAGCTAAGTTCATAATAAGAGTAGTTGTGAAGATATATACATGGAGAAATGGGTTGATAGTATAACATCATGCAGTTGGCATGCTCTGCATAGGGGATGTCAGCGGCCTTGTGGTTTGACCAGATAACAGAGATAACAAAGTATATAGTTCGAATTTATCCTTGACATATCGTTCACAGTTAATCACAATATCATCGATCGTTGATGTACATTATTCGGAGGCTTCGTATGTTGTCAATATACCAGTATATACACCATCTAGACGGAAATGATATATATATACTTCTATTTCGATGAATAAAAATATTATCATCATCTTGTTGATGCACTTGAAACCGTGTCTTTCATAGAATCGATGGGCAACCACTTGAACATAGGCTGATCGTAATTCAATATATTTGTATCCAACTTCCTTGCAATGTTCCAAAAGGGTTTCCATCAATCTATCAGCAACGCCTTTGCCTCTGTATTTGGGATCCACACACATCCGATGGAGTTGTGCTCTGTCAGATGACGCGTGGTACAGTGCAATTGTTCCTACTATAGTGCCATCCACTTCCGCCACCCAAAACCTACGACCGAGTTCGCGTTTTGACCAGAATTCATACAGTCCTTTCCATGGGCTAACTCCGAGGCTGCCATAATACATGCATGTCAACAAGACATAACGGCACCATAAATACAGGCAAGTCGGCGGTATAACGAGCAAAAGAAAGCACTGAAGCACCGAGTATTCCATCAAATATCCAATAACACAGAGACAAACCGATAGCATTTGGATCCGCCGATTGTTTCTAAGCTTGTCCTTGAGTAATTCCATGATAGAATCGTAATAAACTAATCGCCAAATCATTTTGGTGACGATGTTTTCATCTTCTTGTTCAACCAGCCGGATCTTCACTACTCCTGTTTTCATGGTGTTGTGTGTCATGTTTGAACACAGACAACTATTCTAATTTCAATCGGTGTCAACAGGTCAAAGTAGGCCTATGGGACATGTGAGCACACTTGGACCCCGTTGATACATCAAACGAAGCGATAAGGCTGGCCCCGACTGGGCTCGACCACAACAGTGTTGGTTATATCGATACTCTTTGAATGCAATGAATGAGCGCATTCGGTCTTTATAATATCAGCGGGGACCAACAGGTCGGTGCGTGAGACTTGTGAACGTGTCTTGACCCTGCTCATCCAACGAATCGATGAAGCAAGCCCGGCCTGGCCTGGCCTGGGCTGGACCAAAAATGTTTTTGTTTGCTCAAATATCGGTTTTCTACTTTGACTTTGTGATTTAGGAAATATAGACTGGAGATACTGACCCTTAATTAGAATATGAAGAAAGGAGGGGGGGGGGGGGGGGCTGCGAACTTGGAGATGTAAAATGGGAATAAGGGAGGTAACGGGCGCCGGAGGGTAAACGGACTTCAAATGTGCGTCCTAAATGCCTATTGTGACCTGGCCTTTGGGAGGTGGGGGCAAATAAGCTGTTCCGGGGTTGGGAGGAGGCACCATGAGCAATTAGCAAATGACGCACGTTGGGGACAGCACATATGACATGGGGTCTGGGGCCGCCACAGAAGCTGACAGTGTATACATGTAGGTGCCCTGTCACAGTGGTGGGGTCAGCATATACATTGGCTTGGGGCCATGCAAAAAAGCGTTGTGATGACTATATGACATCAAAATTTCTCATAAATTACACAATTGTCCCGGAATTCTTCCGAAAACAATAAACGATTGATGACTGTATACGGTCTGATCGCTTTGATCTTTGTCCTGGATGAAGTTAAGATAAGGAATATTGAGCACATAACGAGTCATGGGGCTGATAGGGTATAATGGAAGCATTTAATAGAGGGGTTTATATTTTAAATAGTAGAACTGCGCTCTGTCACTGTCTTGAGTAGAGGTAACATTGTAAGATATCTTCTGAAAGGGGGAAGGGTGATGGTGCCCCCCCCCCCCCCACCCCCTCCCACGGTTACGGGCCTGAGATATCTCTCACATGTTCTTTAGTCATGTTTTCTTTCTAGAGTTATTATGGCATGTGTATCAAATTGGTAGGACATCCTACTGTTTAATTGTTTCTCAGGTTGTCCTTGAGAACTTCCATGATAGGGTCGTAATACGCCAAATCATATTGGTGACGAGTTTTTCATCTCTTTGTTCAACCAGCCGAATCTTAATTCTTCCTGTCTTCATTGGGTTATGTTTCATGTTTGAGCACAGATACCCGATTGGTGTCAATTGGTCGGTGTACTTGACATGTGAGCGTACTTTGACTTCGTTGATACATCAAACGAAGCGATACAGCTGGCCTTATATGGCCTGGCCCGGACTGGACTGGACTAGACCAGAACAGTGCTGTTTGCATTGATGCGTTAAAAACATTCACATACTGAATTTCGGACAGTTTCGACCAATACGAATAATTTGTTTTGCCCTATATTTTTCTCAAATGAGGAATTATACGCTTAAACCGATGAATGTATGATCCTGGAGGAGTTTTCCTCATTCTCAATCGTTATTTTCAAGACACTGAAGCAGATGGTGTTGAGTATTTATTAATTGTGAATCCAGTGTTTACATTTTTGCCGCTAATCCAAATACGATATGGACACTTACTTACATTACGTGAACATTTTAGTGTTGTAGTGTATGTGTCAACCTATTACCGCTGATAAGATCTGTCTTGGCTGGTTGTCGCACCCTGAGTAGATGGTCCGATATGGGTCGAGGGTAATGACGCATAGAAGACAAACTACATGGTAGAGGTAGATAGAGCTTAAATATTGGCACATTCAAATAGGAAATTAAATATGGCGAATTTACAGGTGACCTTGAAATTGACCTTCAATGACCTTGAAAGGTCAAAACCACCTTTTTGTCAAAAAACGGCCAATTTCTGACTTTGGCGGCCATTTTCTCAAAAACTGTTCAGACAATTTTGAGATTTTTGTTCCAAAAGATTCCCCTTATGTACCTTCGCGCATGTATAAGTTTTGTAGCCCTCAATTAGCGGGTCTACACATAGCCACCATTTTGATTTTTCGATTTGTCGTCCCAACTCAAGCCACAAAAGATTCGTTTGGACATCAGCCGAAAAAAAATAACAAAAATGTTTCCTATTTGAAAAAGTTTTGGACTTGGGAGTTTTCACCCGATTTTCCTTGATAATGGGAGCTGTTTGGAGTTAACTTCTAGAACACTTCAGGATAGGGCTTAAATAGTGACACATTCAAATGAGAAGTCAAATATGGCGAATTTACAGGGGACCTTGAATTTGACCTTTAATGACCTTGAAAGGTCAAAACAACAATTTTGGTGGAAAAAGTTGTAGTATAACACTAAACATTTATCCGGTAACATTTCTTAGCCCTTGAGCTAATTTTTGTTCTTCATTTTATTTCTCCAAACAATATACTCTGTTTTATTTATGTCAAAGTAACGCATAGTAACGTATGTAATATTGCGCTGTACAAAATAATAAATTATTATTAGCATTATTATTCAAATGCTGATACTGTTATTACATGGCAAGAACACTAGTACTACCAATACTGTTGATGATGTCACATGCAGGGATCTCAAGTAATGCAGAATGGATTATTTAGAATGTCAGATAGCATAAAAATAGGTTATATTTTGTAAATAAATTTTGCAGTTTAGGCATCATTACTTGCCAGAATCTTCGATTTTGGCAAGTATGTTGGTCTGTTCGTGGATGTGTTTGTTTGTTTGTGTGTTTGTTACTTGCCAGAATCTTCGATTTTGGCAAGTATGTTGGTCTGTTCGTGGATGTGTTTGTTTGTGTGTTTGTTTGTTTGTTTGTTTACAGCCTAGCGTCCACATTTCTCACCCGATTTCCTCCAAATTTCGTGTACATATTCTCTAGTATACCGCGCGGAAAACGTCCTATTTTGGTGTATGTAGGTCAAAGGTCAAGGTCAAGGTCAAGCAAAACGTTAAAAACACATAAGTGGCCATAACTTCGGTTCTAATAGTGCTAGAGACTTCAAATCAAGTTCATATTGTAGATAAACTCGAGTTCTATCTTTCGTGACCTTGACCTTGACATTTGACCTTGAACTTGAGAAGTTCGCCTGAGGTCGAATATTTGACCTTGGAGGTCACCTCCTCCGATTTTCGATCTGATGCTTGGAAACGATGTCGGACCGGTCCCTTATGGTCAATGTCAATTTTTAGCCCAATCGGCCAATTCGTTATGACGTAATTGACGTTTCTATGGCAACGAAATCGGTCCCATTATAAGCCAAATTGCATTTTTCAAGCTGTCCATGCTGATAAAAGCGTCAAAAATGTGCGTAAGAATCCAATGAAGAACCTGTTAATTAGCAAGGATGACTTCTTTTGATCCACGAAATTTCAAGGTCGTAGGTCGAAAGTCAAGGTCAACATTGACCCGCAAGTGAAAACCATGTAGGTCACTATATCTCAGGAAGTAAGCAAGATAGAGATACGAAAGTAAAACCACAGTATTGCACTCACTTAGCTCAACAACTTTTGCATTTACACCTAAGGCGTATGACCGATAGCCTTTGCAAGCGCCTAAGGTCGAAATTGACCTAAAAAATGACCTTGACCTTGACCTTTTGCAAAAATATCGAGTAGTAGCTCGTTTGGAAGGTCTTCGAGAGTACTTTCCAAATGTGTTGTCATTTTTGGAATCGGACGTCAATTGACGTCATAATGACGTCGAATGTGATTTCAGACTGACATTTAGGCCTTTTGAGTGTCAGGTGTGCAAACTTACAAGATTCACTGCGGACCTAACAGCTGCAAACGATGTGGATTCGGTCTATGATGCTCTCTGTCAAGTTTTAGCTCAATCCATATATCCATTTTGACGTAATTGACGTTTTTGTGGCAACAAATCGCTAAATTTTCAAAGAAAACTTATTATTTCAAGATATTATGATCTTGTCTGCTGATAATATAATACATATATAAATTATTTTGACATGCATATTAAAAAAAATCATTTCACAGTAAGTTTGCAGCATAGAATTGACGACAAATGACGTCATAATTACGTCAAAATCACATAAATGGCCATTACTTCGAAACTAATCGTCGTAGAGAGTTCAAACTAAGACCATATTGCAGCATATTAAAAAATCTTCCTTATTTGACTTTGAATTTGACCTTTGACCTTGTTCTTGAGACTTTGTGATGAGCTCAATGTCGAGGGCAAGTACGAAGTTCAGCTCACCATATCGGGTAGTATACCTTTAGAAAGTTTTTGGTCTCCTAAGTCCAGTGATGTCTCATTTTTGGCACTGTGACGTTCAATGAGGTAACAATGACAGTATGAGTAGTTTGTGAAGTAAAGTGAAGTAAAATGAAGTAAAGTAAGTAAGTAAACGTAGTAAGTAGGGAAGTAAGTTTCATCAATTTGTTAAATCCATATGTCATGTCATTGGCATATGACATATATTTTGGTTCTGGCAAGTGTGTGCCCTATGGGCTCTCGTTTGTGTGTTTGTTTGTGTGTTTGTTTGTTTACAGCCTAGCGTCCACATTTCTTACCCGATTTCCTCCAAATTTCGTGTACATATTCTCTAGAATACCGCGCAGAAAACGTCCTATTTTGGTGTGTCTATGTCAAAGGTCAAGGTCAAGGTCACGCAAAACGTTGAAAACACATAAATGGTCATAACTTCGGTTCTAATGGTCCTAGAGACTTCAAAATAAGTTCATATTGTAGATAAACTCGAGTTCTATCTTCTGTGACCTTGATCTCGACATTTGACCTTCACCTTGAGAAGTTCGCCTGAGGTCGAATATTTGACCTTGGAAGTCACCTCCTCCGATTTTCGATCTGATGCTTGGAAACGATGTGAGACCGGTCCCTCATGCTCAAAGTCAATTTTTAGCTCGATCGGCCAACTCGTTATGACGTAATTGACGTTTCTATGGCAACGAAATTGGTCCCATGATGAGCGAAATTGCATATTTCAAGCTGTCAATGCTGATAAAAGCGTCAATAATGTGCGCAAAAATCTAATAATACACCCGTTTATAGTCAAGGATACGTTCTTGTGTTCCAGAAAATTTCAAGGTCAAAGGTCAAAAGTCAAGGTCAATATTGACCTGCAAGTGAAAACCATGTAGGTCACTATATCTCAGGAAGTAAGCAAGATACAGACACGAAAGTAAATCCACAGTATTACACTCACTTAGCGTAACAACTTTTGCATTTACACCTAAGGCGTATGACCGATAGCCTTTGCAAGCGCCTAAGGTCGAAATTGACCTCAAAAATGACCTTGACCTTGACCTTTTGCAAAAATATCGAGTAGTAGCTCGTTTGGAAGGTCTTCAAAAGTACTTTCCAAATATGTTGTCATTTTTGGAATCGGACGTTAATTGACGTCATAATGACGTCAAAAGTGATTTCAGACTGACATTTAGGCCTTTTGAGTGTCAGATGTGCAAAGTTATCACATTTACTGCAGATCTAGCATATACAAACGATGTGGACTCGTCCTGTGATGGTTTCTATCATTTTTTAGCTCAATCGATATATCCGTTTTGACGTAATTGACGTTTTTTTGGCAACAAATCGGTAAAAATTTCATTTGTTTGTATGTATTTTCGCACTCTAGCATCCACAATTCTCGTTCGATTTTTTTCAAACTTGGTGAACATGTTCTGTAGGATATTGAGTAGATTCTATCATATTTTGGTGAATATAGGTCGAAGGTCAAGGTCAAGGTCACACAAAACGTCGAAAACACATAAGTGGCCATAACTCCGGCTGTAATCGTCCTAGAGACTTCAAATTAGGTGCATATTGTAGATGAACTCGAGTTCTATCGCATGTGACCTTGACCTTGACTTTTGACATTGACCTTGAGAAGTTCGCCATGAGGTGAATGTCAAGGTCAAGTACGCAGTTCAGCGAACCATACCCAGTAGTATACCGTAAAGGTCTTGATCTCCTGAGTCCAGTGATGTCTTAATTTTGGCATATGACGTTCAGTGATGTCACAATGACGTCATCAACGTCAAATTTCCAAAATTTCAAAAGGCCATAACAATGTCAATACTGGAGGGAATCCTCTGTAACTTGATATGCATATTGACAGCATTGGCCTGTACGACAAGAACCACAGAGGTCAAGGTCATTGAAATCCCAGAAGAAAAAACATATTTGGTAAAACTTTTGCTTCAGTCGTCGTAGGTCAAAGGTCAAGTTCACGGAAAATTGATCAGTCAAAATCACATGAATCTCAATAATTTCGGAACTAATTGACCCAGAGAGTTCCAACTAGAAAATATTGTAGCATATTGAAAGCCCTCTTTTGAAGGACCTTGGTCGTGTCATTTGACCTTGACATTACCCCTCGAGGTCAAAGTTTTCTTTCTTCTATTCTGGCAAGTACTCGCTGTACCAGCGAAGGCTTTCAGCCGTCAAGTCAGCAGCAGCGAGCGATTTCATTTTGTTTGTTTGTTGAGTTTGAGATTTCCAGAGTTAGTGAGCTCCATGATAGTTTGGCACCTTCATTAGATTGAAAACATCTGTAAGGTACTCTGGAACTTCATTTTACATACATTTGGCTACAATTGAACAGTCGTTCATGTTACACATATGAGGTAATTTTACCACTGTTATGCGTATCTGATATATGCATTATCCCCTTACATGTACATTTGAGTGTCACCCGATCGGCTCCTTTAACCTTTGTATACCTGCTACATTACTACATTTGCCCTTGAACCAGATATTACCACCATAATGCACAATGGGCATTATGTCACGGAAATCCCTTGTCATGAGTTCCCTCCTCCAGAAAAAAAAGTTTCGAATCGTCAGCGGCATTCGACACCGTTGACCATTAGGTCCTGCAAAACAGGTTTTGTGTTCCAAATTTTGGTTTTAACGTGTATCTGCGCCCCAGATATGTGACTGTGTACTTTAGAGCTGTCAATTCGCAATCACTTGACATGAAATTATCTGTGCCATGAGGAAGCATCTCCGGTCTTATCTTCTACAATGTGTACGCTGACACGCTGCAAGATCACATCAAGGATTTTGACAAGAGTCTGCTGGGGTGGGTTGACGACCATATCATGTTTGAAAGTACACACAGAATGCTTACGCTACCCTTACCAAACTAGAGTCGTGCCTTCAGAATATCAGCTTTTGGATGAATCAGGACCCACTCAAATTCAATAACAGCAAAACATACCTCGTGCTCCTTAGCAGGAGGATGCACATCCAGATGTACATCGTGTATTCAATATTACATGTGTAAGTACGCTTATTGAAGATGTACATCGCGGTACATCCTGCGGCCTCATGTGATATTGTGACTTGAGGCAGATATCATGCCGTAATGGAGTCTGAAGACCTTGATAACTTGAAGTATTGTGTCACCTTTGTCGCTGTTAATACCCACATTGTGTAATTTTGTGGATTAAGATGTTGAAATGGTAAGAATTTTAGTCGACTCGTGACTTGGCGTGGATAATAATATCCTATTATCTGATTATAGAGGATCCTTGCTTTAATATCACTCGACTTCGACCACTCACACTTATTTGATAAAATCCGTCCATGGATTCAGTGTTAGAATATGACTTTTTATGGACTTGTATATTGTATATTTGCTGTGATTTGTGTTGTACTTACTTTGGTTCACTCTGTCAACATACACAGGAAAAATAGTGACTAATAATCCCTGCATACCTGTGTGTATTCATTGTATTGAAAGGTTATATTGCTATTGTATATATACGTGTACATTGGGCACTCTTGAAAATGATTCGAAAAAAATCAATCAAAATATCTTGACAGTCTTTCTGGTGAAGATCAATATCGTAATGATGAAATACGTCCTTTTATTTGGTAACTGACACTTCAATTATGTTATACGTTATTGTAGCACTACGTTGGCTTATGCATCTTATTTGCTCTCTTTAAAAGAATATTACATGTGAACTTGAGCATTGATTTCGGGCCCAAAAATACCCTAATGTCGCTAACGCCCAAAAATGGCAACATACCCGCGTGATACCAGTAACATAAGGTCAAGGAAGAGATAAATTTGAAATAGAAACAAGACCCGACCAAAACATTTACACCCAGAGTGACAACCCGCGATACAAGAACAACCAGCGTGTGGAATAAATTTGTTATATATAATGTAATTCAAATGCAACAACCTTAATTAAGAAATCAGAAATCGTTTTGTCTTTGCTATACTCGGGGCAGATTTGATGTCCACGAGCACCATCACATAGTGAGAAATTTTACGAGGATTCAATTCATTTACACGCAATATTTTCAATCATGTCAAGAGTGTGTATACAATCTCGACTAGAGTCGAGACATTTGTCATAACATCATTGGTTCAAATGTGAATGCGGCCATTGGCGAAAGTTAATAGCTCATTTGGTTGTTCATACTCATCGATTTTCTGAGTTTAGTCCACGGTTCTATTGTTCTTTGCAGTAGATTATTTTTCAGAATCTATTGGGAGACGGTTCCCAGTAGAATATTGCAGATTATTTTTTCCCATAATCTACTAGGCCCAAGTACCATACACTGCTCCTTAATACTACTCGTCCACTTAAAACATACCATTTAATCCGTCTCGCACCTTTTTAATCCTCATTGAATATAGAGGAAGGCGCAGGATATGATACTTGGGCCATCTACGACAATATAATATACTGCGTGTAAAAACAACATCCGCCAGTGTACAAACTGCATCTGCTCAAACAAGACGCGTTTGTTTGCGTACTAGCGAGTCGTTTTCATCATTGCCGAAACCTAATTCGTTTGATGCCGTAGAACCTTGGTCGAGGCCAATATAATGTAGATGAGAAGCTGAACAATAAATGTGGTGTTACTGTTGAGTCCAAATTCTAAATTCACTAAGACACTGAAAAGTGGTAGCACAAGCAGTGGGCATGGTCGTGAATCTAAAACCCTGTTTCTATTCATGATTCATTCATAATCCAGAAATGATATATATTCATCATTATCATGCAAACCATTCATTAGATGCAGACATCAGTTAGCAAAATTTGGTAAATACCGTGTTGTATATCGTTGAAAATTACGAGAACAGCAAGTGGACATGTAATTCTATTCTCATGATATAATAATGGTGACAAAGTTCAACACAAATTCACAGTGTCGCCCTCTGTTTCCTAACACTGTTGAAGTGTGACGGTATAGTTGTACACGCAGATTTCTACTCACAGGTGCATGTGCCGGGGAGATTTAGTTGAGTTGAGGGGGAACCGAGAACTAAGTTGGATAATCGATTGAGTGTCGCGTCTCTGGAAAATAATAGACTCGCCTTCGGCTCGTCGATTATTTTCCAGAGTCGCTCCACTTCACCGAGTATCCTATACATAGTGCATGATTTGGGGAGTGTCCCTTGTTCTCAAGGGTCATTATCCATGTTAGGAACTCGGTGTGGAGGTTAATAAATTAAATGGCCCAAGTACCGTACACTGCTCCTTAATACTACTCGTTCACTGAAAGCATACCATTTAATCCGTCTCACACCTTTTTAATCCTTATTGAAAATAGAGGACGGCGCAGGAAATGATACTTGGGCCAATTAAATAGTGACCTCCCGAGAGGTTATTGTTTCAGATAATAACCTGCAGACTCTCGATATGGAACCTACCACTTACGAGTGTGAGTGGAAAAAAAATGTATATGAGAAATAACACTGTTTTCTGCACGTGTTTAATTTTCAATGATCACTTCGTTAAGAACACACAAATATACATCAAAATCACACAAGTGCATATCGACTTGCACAGTATAGCATCATTTATTCGTGAATTGTATCCATACGATATATCCACATTTTGTTGACGATATATTGGTACTTAGTTAATGAAATTATCCGCCCTCTGAGCAAAATCCAGTGAAAACGGTGTTTTGTTGATTACGGATCTTTTGATATTCCTGCGATATTCCACATACATGTATATCCAGAAATGGGAGGGAATCCTGCAGGAATCCGCCGTGAAACATAATATGCAGCTATGCACGCACGTTGTCCTTGCACTGTAAGTATAAACAGTATGTGCTTGAAAGACGGTTATAATGGATACTGCGAATATACTTTGAAAACAAATTTGAACGGAACGTCATGTAAGTTACGAATGAAACAAATATGAAACCAATTTACCAGTCGCATTTTGATGCAATGGATAAATCTTTAGAACCAGCCTTAGTGATTTCACCGTCGACGTCTCTATGCTTGTGAATCTCACGAGTAAACTGAAAATATATAAATAGTTCTCTTTTGATGACGTTTTGACGAATGCAGGACATTATCGACAGGCTTTATCATCAAATAGGTCCCACTACATTATGATACTTATGGACGCACTACAATAATAATTTCCTCAATAAGTGGGATCTGTATCACGATATGGCCGGATAATGATACACTTCGTTTGGACATGGAACATAATTCTCTGTATACAAGTACAGTCCATTAATGCAGACGGAAAAAGGGGGTCGGAAGGGAAAAGCATGCTAATTTTTGTTCATAATTCAATGCAATCAAATGGGTAAAAAAAACTTACCCGCTAAGTGGTATTTTCCTGATATCCGGTCACACCATCGTTCTCATCATTTAAAGAAATGAAGTTTTACAATTATTGTATTCCGCCAATAAACAGGATTGAATACCAATTGAAATCTCCAGTGTTATCAGGGGCGTAGCTGAGGTAGTTTTGAGAGTACGCAAAATCGTTGAAATTTGTCAGAAGCATGAGAAAAGGTATTAAAAGGTAACGGCGAAGCAATTTCGGCCGAGGGCCTGGGGCCCGCTCAAGGGTCCCAAAAGCTGGACGTATATTTGCAATCCTACAGTGATTATGGGCGCACATTTCGATGTAGGCATAAACTCCAAACATAGTATGGTCATAATACAATATATTCATTGATTTTTCGAAATTGATGCAAAGACTCTATGACATATACCTTTGTAAACAACGTGATTGAGTGCGTCTGTCTCACATAACTCACAATACAAGGAATCAAAAACGAAGTATTCCATCAAAAACTGACTACCAACATCGCGATAATTACGAGTAGGACTAAGACCTGCTGATCAGTTTTACGTTTTCTTTTGTGTTACTTCTTTGCGTTCGAATATTTCACGACCTCTGTAACAGATGCAATAGCTGAAATATTTTTGGCCATGTCACTAGAAACCATCGGAAATCGAAAATTAGCCCAATGGGCTAGAAAGGTTACCGGAGAAATATACAGAGTTAAGCCGAGAAAGTTGAAGGTCAAATTCAAGGTGACCACTGAAATCGCTATATCTCTAACCTTGAAAATGGGATCAAAGGTTAAATTCTAGATCACCAAACTATTCAGCATACATCATTTCCTATATGTTCACTATGGACCCCTAGGCTGTAAATTTGATAATAAGCGAGATATAAGCCATTTTGTAATCTGACTTTGAAAATAAAATGACTGACCTTGAAATTTGAGTCAAAGGTCAAATTCAATATCATTAAAATATTCAGAATATATCATTTCCTATATGTTCACAATTGATTCCTAAGCTGTAAAGTCGATAATAAGCGAGATATTAGCCATTTTGTCCTGTTGACCTTGAAAATGAGGTCAAAATCAAATTCAAGGTCACTAGAATATTCAGCATATATCATTTCCGATATGTTCACAATTGATTTCTAAGCTGTAAAGGCGCTAATAAGCAAGATATTGGCCATTTTGTCCTGTGACCTTGAAAATGAGGTCAAATTCAAGGTCATGAGAATATTCAGCATTTCATATATCATTTCCTATATGTTCACAATTGATTCCTAAGCTGTAAAGTCGATAATAAGCGAGATATTAGCAATTTTGTCCTGTGACCTTGGAAATGAGGTCAAAGGTCAAATTCAAGGTCATGAGAATATTCAGCATATATCATTTCCTATATGTTCACAATTGATTCCTAAGCTGTAAAGTCGATAATAAGCGAGATATTAGCCATTTTGTCATGTGACCTTGAAAATGAGATCAAAGGTCAAATTCAAGGTCATGAGAATTTTCAGCATATATCATTTCCTATATGTTCACAATTGATTCCTAAGCTGTAAAGTCGCTAATAAGCAAGATATTGGCCGTTTTGTCCTGTGACCTTGAAAATGAGGTCAAAGGTCAAATTCAAGGTCACGAGAATTTTCAGCATATATCATTTCCTATATGTTCACAATCGATTCCTAAGCTTTAAAGTCGCTAATAAGCAAGATATTGGCCATTTTGTCCTGTGACCTTGAAAATGAGGTCAAAGGTCAAATTCATGGTCACGAGAATATTCAGCATATATCATTTCCTATATGTTCACAATTGATTCCTAAGCTGTAAAGTCGATAATAAGCGAGATATTAGCAATTTTTTTTCCTGTGACCTTGGAAATGAGGTCAAAGGTCAAATTCAAGGTCACGAAAATATTCAGCATATATCATTTCCTATATGTTCACAATTGATTCCTAAACTGTAAAGTCGATAATAAGCGAGATATTAGCCATTTTGTCATGTGACCTTGAAAATGAGGTCAAAGGTCAAATTCAAGGTCACGAGAATATTCAGCACATATCATTTCCTATATGTTCACAATTGATTCCTAAGCTGTAAAGTCGATAATAAGTGAGATATTAGCCATTTTGTCCTGTGACCTTGAAAATGAGGTCAAAAGTCAAATTCAAGGTCACGAGAATATTCAGCATATATCATTTCCTATATGTCCAGAATTCATTCCTAGTCTCTAATTTCAATATTAAGTGAGATATTAGGCTTAATGTGTGCCATTATAAAGCATAGGAAAATTTAACATGGGAAAGTCACATTTGGGCCGAGTTTGGTCCCAAAATGGCCCACTTCAAGCGATTCGAGCGCAACGTAATTTATACATGTCACAGGGGTACATATGAGGAGTGTTTTTCATCAATAAGAAAAAAAAGTTACTGAACAGATTTTGAGAAAACGACCGTCGAAGTCCAAAATTGGCCATTTTTCGACGAAAACGGCCGCTCTGACCTTGAAACCAAGGTCAGAGGTCAAATTCAAGGTCACGACAATATTCAGCATATATCATTTCCTATATGTCCACAATTGATTCCTAGTCTCTAATCTCAATATTAAGTGAGATATTAGGCTTTAATGTGTCCCATTATAAAGCATAGGAGAATTTAACATGGGAAAGTCCCATTTGGGCCGAGTTTGGGCCCAAAATGGCCCACTTCGAGCAATTCAAGGGCAACGAAACTTATACATATCATGGAGGACATAATGAGGCATCCTTGTGCAAAAAAATAAAAAAAGTTACTGAACAGATTTTGAGAAAATGGCCGCCAAAGCCCAAAATTGACCGATTTTCGACGAAAACGACAAATTCAAAATGGCCGCCACACGCAGACCAGCGAATCAAGGGCAACGAACCTTATACACATTATGAAGGACATAATAAGGCATCCTTGTGCAAAAAAAGAAAAAAAGTTACTGAACAGATTTTGAGAAAACGACCGTCGAAGTCCAAAATTGGCCATTTTTCGACGAAAACGGCCGCTCTGACCTTGAAACCAAGGTCAGAGGTCAAATTCAAGGTCACGACAATATTCAGCATATATCATTTCCTATATGTCCACAATTGATTCCTATTCTCTAATCTCAATATTAAGTGAGATATTAGGCTTTAATGTGTCCCATTATAAAGCATAGGAGAATTTAACATGGGAAAGTCCCATTTGGGCCGAGTTTGGGCCCAAAATGGCCCACTTCGAGCAATTCAAGGGCAACGAAACTTATACATATCATGGAGGACATAATAAGGCATCCTTGTGCAAAATAAATAAAAAAAAGTTACTGAACAGATTTTGAGAAAATGGCCGCCAAAGCCCAAAATTGACCGATTTTCGACGAAAACGACAAATTCAAAATGGCCGCCACACGCAGACCAGCAAATCAAGGGCAACGAAACTTATACACATTATGAAGGACATAATAAGGCATCCTTGTGCAAAAAAAAGAAAAAAAGTTACTGAACAGATTTTGAGAAAATGGCCGCCAAAGTCCAAAATTGGCTGATTTTCGACGAAAACGGCCGCCATTTTGAAAATATTGTGAAAATCAAAAAACTAAAAATACCTCCTTCTTGAATTATTTTGTGCATTTTTGTGCAGAATTTCGGAAAGATTGGTCCGTAAACAAAAAAGATAAAAATGTGAACGCCGACGCCGACGCCGGACGCCGGACGCAACGCCATGCCAATAGGTTATCGGACCATAGGTCCGGTAACCTAAAAACGGATACATCTCACAGTTTTAAGGAGAAACTATGTTTCACATATGTATGTATGTGTGAACAATATATTGCCCACGTGCCATTATTGAGTAATATGAGGAAACCTTTGATAAAAATCTAGTCACGTAAATTATTTAAAACTCAGGGTTGGCTTCGGAACAGTTTAGGGTTAACTCAGTAGGTGAACATTATTCAGAGATTCGTTGAGGAGAACTCGAGTGATTGTCTGGAAACCAAATTAAATTAGTGGTGAAAACCAGAAGAAATGAAAAAGAAAGTGGAAAGAAGAAGCCCCCAAAACTACAAGGACAACCAGGAAGAGGCGTAGGTTAACACTCCCCGCTCAGTCCACAGTGTCCCTCCCTCCCATTTGCAGGTGTTGACGGACATGTGTTTTTGGGAAAATGTAGACGAAATGAATTACCAATGGACAACCAACGGCTCACCAATGCTCGCAAAGAGCAAAAAGTCCTTTGGGTCGTAAACTTGATATTGGCTATTTGATATTTGGACACTCATTTGAGACCCACTATTTATGATCATTACGCAAAAACCAGCTGACGTTACGCAAAAATTTCAGTACGCAATTGCGTAATTTGCGTAATTAGAGCTACGCCCTTGGTTATTATCCCAAGTTCTGCATTTTCGCACCATTGAACGTTAATGTGCTGTTTTCTGTGGCAAAGTGAGCGCACCTTGTACTTGTACTAGGTGTAAGGGGCGCCATAACTCGATGATATGCCCCCTAGACAGAAACCCGGGATCGGGGAAATCCCCTACTCTTTACGATAAATCCCAAGGGATCTTTTAGGTGCCAGACACCATAGACAGTCTCTGACACCACCCGGCCTTTGTTTTTACCGCCAGTCGGAGTGAGCGCACCTCTTGCCGCGTTCGCTTTTATACTGTTTCATGTGAGCAATACACACAAACAAGATACTAGGGAGACAGGTAAACAGCTCAAAATACATCCACTTGAAACATACTCGGTTGTACATGTACATATAGTAGCCATAACAACAGGATGCTCTCTGGAGTTGAATGTCGCCATGTAAATATCTGAGCTCAGCCGAAGCCGTTAGTTGCAAGTTGATCTTGGTTCCACTTGATCGCATTTAAAACAGGGTTTTGCAATACATTACTTGGCATCATATGCAAGGTGTTATGGTTGTATGGCTCAAGTCAATGCGCTTTTCTTTTCACAGTTTTATTTTCAACTTCAGCGATTGACTGAAATAACAAAAGTAATAACAATTGTAAATATTTCAAAAAATACCAATCTCAAATCTAAGCACGAGATACCAGTATAGTGTTGGTGAAATTGTGACAAATGCAGATAAACACGAAAACTTTGAATAACAGAAGTGTTGGTTTTAAAAAGGCGCCTAAAATGTTTCAGAAATTCAGAGCTCTAAGCTACACAATATCCATTCTTAACAAGTACCAGAAATTGAACTACAACACGGAATGATACTTAAAAAATGAATGAAATGACCTTTAAAGCAATATCAATATATCTACTCTATTCACATAAAATGATCACACTTGCATTGAGGAATACAATGATAGGACAAATATCAGTATTTATGCTTGGAAAGGACAACCTAATTTATCAACATTCTATATTTTTATTAATCTTACCACGTTATATGCCATATATTTCAACTTTTTTTTACTTTTCTACAACTCGCAACATGTACGGAACCGGCATCACAATACACACCAAAAACCGACCCCAAAACAAAGGCGATTTGCCGTAATATAAACACTGACTAACATATAATGTGAAACAACAAGCGAATTGCTAGATTTGACATTACATACCACCCCCAATTGGAGGTTTACATCCAATTACATAATACACATTCATGTCAAATATAAACATGATAAACTCAATCGCAGTATCTTTCTTCAGTTCATACCCACAACATGGTCTCAGTTAATGTCTCCTTCTAGCACCAAACACAACTTATGTATTGGCCTTGTCAGTGTGCTAGATTTAGTTTTCACAGTCACCATCCGCACCAGGCCGCCACTGTCCCTGTGGACTTCTGTCACGCGAGCCAGGTTCCAGACATTCCTGGGTGTAATGTCCATGATCAGTACAATGTCCCCAACGGCCAGGTTGCGACATGGCTTGAACCATTTCTGTCGCTTTTGGAGGAGCGGCAGATATTCACGGAGCCCTCTTGTCCAGAATAGATTGGTCAAGTACTGCACCTGGCGCCACCTGCGTCTTGTGTAGTTGTCTGTATCGCTGAACAGTCCTGGGGGGCAAACGTGATTCGGCCTTGTCAATAAAACATGGTTCGGAGTTAGCATGTCTAGGTCATTTGGATCGTCCGATGCTCTGGTGAGCGGTCGGCTATTGACAATCCTTTCCACCTCACACATCACTGTGTATAGCCCGTCGTCGTCCAGATGTATGTGTTGTTCCTTCAACACTCCATACATAACCTTCCGAGCTAGACGAATTAGGCGCTCCCAGAATCCTCCAAAGTGAGATGCTGCGGGCGGATTGAATTCCCAGGTGATGTGACACTGCTGCAGGTATCTCCCAATTTTTGACTGGTACCATTCTTGGAGGTCTTGTCTCATTTCGCGCTCTGCTCCAACCAGATTTGTTCCATTATCTGAGCGTATCATTTCTACTGGACCACGTTGTGCCAGGAATCTCCGTATTGCATTGATGCAGCTGTCAGTGGTCAGTGAGGGTGCCATCTCCAGATGCACTGCTCTCGAAGCTGAACACGTGAACAGAACTCCATAGCGTTTCATTGTGGAGCGGCCGTGTTTCACCTCTATCGGTCCAAAGTTGTCCATTCCTGTGCTGATGAATGGACCCTTGGTATCAATTCTGTCCTGAGGTAGATTGCCATCCGTTGTGCTTGACCTGGACCCTGGTATTTACGGCACTTGACACACATGGATGCAATTCCTTCAGCTAGCTGTCCAGCGTTTGGAATCCAGAACTTCTGACGAAGCTGTGCTAGCATTACGTTTTTCCCCTGGTGTCCTACACGCTGGTGGATGTCTTGCAGCACCAGAGTTGACACAAGAGAGTTCTTTGGCAATAAGATTTGGTATTTGGCACTACTTGTTATGCTTGAATGTTGTAATCTTCCACCAACTTTGAGGACACCATTGTCAAGGAAAGGGTCGAGTCGGCGTAGGGAGCTCGTTCCTCTCAATGTTCTCGTGGACAAGTCTGCAATCTCTTGCTCAAAGTACTGGTTCTGAACATGGCGAATCACTGTCTTCTCTGCCAATGTCAGATACTCAATTGGTAAGTACTTGAGCCGTGATGGACGCTTGTGTCGAGGCTCGCTGGATGCAGGTTTTCAGTTTGTGAATGAACAGTAGTATCCAGCCCAGGGTTCTTTTCAGTCTCATCCAGTCTGAGCATCTTGTCAGTAGATCCCAGATTGATGCTTCTTTTGTCACTACACTGTAAGAGACTTTCTTGACCTCCGGATCATCTTGAGGCTGGTCTACGGATGCTGTGCTCACCTGTGGCCATTCTGTTTGTTGGCTTTTTAGGAATGATGGGCCATTCATCCAGATCTTCCACTTAAGCTCATCTTCAGGCCGAAGTCCCATTGATGCAAAATCAGCAGGGTTACTGTCTCCGTCTACCCATCTCCACTGACATGCGTCACTGCCATCATGGATTAGGGCAAGTCGATTTGCCACGTACGTTTTGAAACGTGTCGACTTGTTGTCGAGGTACCTGATCACCGCCATACTGTCGGTCCAGAAGTAAACTTCATTGATTTTGTACTGTAGTTCTGAGCAGATCAGATTATTCATTTTCACAGCTAGTGTAGCCGCTGCTAGTTCCATCCATGGCACTGTGATTTTCTTCACCGGGGCAACACGGGACTTGCCGAATAAAAGTGTACAGTGAATCTGACCTTCAGTATTCACAAGACGTATGTACGATGCTGTGCCATAGCCAACTCCACTTGCATCAGCGAAGTGGTGCAGCTCGATTCTCTCTATACCTCCAAAGCTGTATGGTTTCAGACACCTCGGGAACTTGATATCTTCCAACTTCATTAGACTTTCTCTCCACTCTTTCCATTTGTGCAGGTCAGTCTCATTCAGCGGATCATCCCAGGCAACTTCCATTCTGCATAGTTTTTGGAGAGTGATCCTAGCTGGTAGCACAAATGGAGATACAAATCCGAGTGGATCGAAAACTGAGTTGATGACAGATAGGATGCTCCGTCTGGTGTTGTCACATGCCCTGTCCTTAGTGACAAATTTCATTTCGTCATAGTTCACATCCCAAGCAATCCCCAGTGCTCTCTCCACTGGAAACTCGTCGAGGCTTAAGTCCGCAACTGTAGCCGCCCTATCTTCTGCTGGCACTGTGGACAGCACTTTCATATTGTTTGAGATCCACTTGGTTATTCTGAATCCACCCTTTGCACATAACAGAGAGATTCCTTTGATGAGTTCGACTGCTTCTTCTTCTGAAGGCACTGAGCACATGAAATCGTCCACATAAAAATTCCCAAGTGAGCTTGTTGCGATATCTGGGCTCACTTCTTGCACATTGCGCTGAATGCCATCTCTTAGTGCAAAGATGGAGCAACTTGGGGAAGAGACTGCTCCGAATATGTGAACGGTCATTCTGTAGACCCTTGGTGGCTGTTTTAGATCTCCTCCCGGCCACCAGTAAAACCGCAGGCAGTCTCTGTCCTCTTTGGGGACCTTAACTTGGTAGAACATTTTTTCAATGTCTCCGAGCACAGCGACCGCTTCCTGGCGGAATTTCAGAAGAACTCCGATAAGACGATTATTCAAATCAGGCCCGGGCAGCAGAACGTCATTCAGTGATATGTTCATGTGTTTGGCGCTGCAGTCAAACACCACCCGAATTTTTTACGGCTTATTCGGGTGGTAGTTTTTGACAACTTTTTCTGTAGACTCTTTAGACGCTGTTTTGCCATGGAGTGATTATCTTGCAGTGCTGGTGCCGAATATCGAAAAGGCAGACAAAGTTTATAGTGACCATTTGTGATTTTCTGTGATTCTGTGACCTTCTTCAGAAACTGTTTATCTTCAAGTGAATGCTCTTACGTTCTTCACAAAGCTTTTCTGGGAAGTCCATATTCATTGCTTGAATGCAGATTTGCTTGAGGTCACGTAACTCTTGCAGTCTCTCTACTGCCAGTACATCAGCCCTATTAACACTGAGATGACCTTGAGTGCTTTCTCGCAGAACATTCCATGGAATCCAGCCGAGTCTAGTGCGAGTTGCATGAGGGCTACCCTGAGGTCCAACCTTGACCTCGAGGGGGGAGTAAGCATCTGGAACATTATTTCCAATCAAGAGGCCAATGTCTGCCTTGATCTGTGGTAATCTAACATCTTGTAGGTGTGGCCATTTTTCCATATCTGCTGTGGTTGGGATGTGGCCCTTCGAAGCTGGCATTTTTGCTTTTGTGTAGATAGCAGGCATGGGCAAAGTGTTGATCTCATCCATGTCCATGATCTCAATGTTCGTCAATTCCCGTGTCGACATGACGTGTTGTGCTCCCATTGTGTCCATTGTCAGTCGCATGGGTTTGCTATCTATTCCCAGCTCATGCATGAGACTCTCCGCACAAAATGATATGTTGCTACCTGGGTCCAGGAATGCATATGTCTGTGTGTTTGTAGTGCTGCCTGCGATTTTGATTTTCACTGGGATGATTGCCATTGTGCATTCCACTGTATCTTGTCCCTCCGTACAGGCACTTGCCACTGAGTTTGACATGGTCTCCTCGGTGTTAATATCTCTGCTCGGCAACCTTCCGTCGACATGGAGCACGCTGGGATGGCGACCTTCACACGAGGTACACTTGGCTTTGTTTCGACAGAATTTTCTTGGGTGACCACAACGTAAACAACCATAGCACAGTCTGTTGGACCTCAACACATCAAGACGTTCGTAGTATGGTAAATTCTGCAGTTTGTTGCACTTATCGAGTGTGAGAGCCTCTGTGCAGTACAGACATGGAGAGGCGAAAGCATTCGACTTGAGGTCATTGGATTCTTTTGTGGCTGTAGATACACTGGCTTGGTAGCGTTTGGCTTGGTCCTTGCTGGTGGCTGTTGTAGTCCTCTCTGCAACATCAGTGACCTTGGCAGCATAACTCCCTTTGCCTCGCTGGCCTCGAGAGCTATGCCCAGATGACTTGCCTTGATCTCTGCCTATATCTGACTTCAAAGCGTCCTTGCCAAAAACTGGGTCGATTGCTTTCTTTGCCTCCCGCCGAACGAAGCTTACCAGATGACTGAAGCCTGGCCGGGTTCCTTTTTCCTTTTTTTCCAGCACGATTTACCTCCATTTATCGTGCAGATTTTGGGGGAGTTTGCTCACAATTTTCCTGAAGTTTTTGCTATACTCTAGAATCTTCATAGCTTCGAGATTTTTCACTGCACGTTCACATTCTGTCAGGAAGAGATAATATTCATCCAAGGCTTTTGGATTGTCAGATTTAATTGTCGGCCAACTTTTTTTATCACAAAAGCATTGACAATCACATCAACATCACCATAGCGATCTTCCAGTTCCTTCATTGCTGCGTCATAGCCCTTTTTCCCCTCCAGGTACGAGTAACCAGTTATTATTTTGTTTGCTTCTCCTGTGGTGTACTGCTCCATGTAATTCATTTTTTCATCATAGTCATCACAGTTAATGGACACACTTTTGAACTGTCTCATAATTCGATGGAAGTCCATGGGGCTACCAGAAAATTTGTCAATGACAGTGGATGGATTTCGGAGGTGACGAACAATAGATGTGAGGACCTGGCTGTCCTGATTTGCATGACCTGTGATGATGCTGGCAGCTGATTTGCCCTCGATTTCATCAAGGGTCTTGCCTTGTGCTTCGTTGATTGTTATCTCTTCCTGGAGTTTCAGTTCTTCCTCCTGCATCTGTAAGCGTAATCTTTCTTCAGCAATCTCCTTGCGTCTTTTGTGATGAGCTGCCCTGACCTCGAGTTCTGCTCGTTTCTGTTCCTGCTGTAGTCGAGCAGAAATCACAGTGTCACTTGTACGATTGGGTTTCCCGCTGTGAGCAGAAGACCTTGAAATGGTTGATATTGAGTCAACTGCGGTGGTGGGATGGCGCACATGCCATCTCTCCAAAGTGGCCTTGACATCCTGGAAGACTTGGTTACGTGCTTCAAACCAATTGCGGTCATATTCTTCCTGATCTGGTTCTGACAGCAAATTTCTATAGTCAGTGTAAATCAAAAGAAATTCATCATATAGTGAAACCCACTTCATATAGGCCTTGCGAATATCTTCATCTTTAGAATCAGCATCGATCAGTCCAAGCACCAGCTCACTGTTTTTCTCCAGAGCACGATATAACTGGTCTAATCTGCGAAGTTTTTGCTGCATGGAAAACTCCAAACCCTTTTCTGTAAGCTTTTTTTGCCGGGGCTGCCTACTGACATCACCTGTGACACCGGGTGTTGGTGGGGAAGGTTCCTTGCTATCATCTTTTTCTTCCTCATCTTCAATCTCGGTCTGTTGGTGGACATAAGCCTCCACTTCAATTTCTTCAATCTTGTCATGCTGCATAACGTGTCAATGTTGTATGGCTCAAGTCAATGCGCTTTTCTTTTCACAGTTTTATTTTCAACTTCAGCGATTGACTGAAATAACAAAAGTAATAACAATTGTAAATATCTCAAAAAATACCAATCTCAAATCTAAGCACGAGATACCAGTATGGTGTTGGTGAAATTGTGACAAATGCAGATAAACACGAAAACTTTGAATAACAGAAGTGTTGGTTTTAAAAAGGCGCCTAAAATGTTTCAGAAATTCAGAGCTCTAAGCTACACAATATCCATACTTAACAAGTACCAGAAATTGAACTACAACACGGAATGATACTTAAAAAATAAATGAAATGACCTTTAAAGCAATATCAAAATATCTACTCTTTTCACATAAAATGATCACACTTACATTGAGGAATACAATGATAGGACAAATATCAGTATTTATGCTTGGACCGGAAAACCTAATTCATCAACATTTTATATTTTTTTTAATCTTACCACGTTATATGCCATATATTTCAACTTTTTTGACTTTTCTACAACTCGCAACATGTGCGGAACCGGCCATCATAATACACACCAAAAACCGACCCCAAAACGAAGGCGATTCGCCGTAATATAAACACTGACTAACACATAATGTGAAACAACGAGCAAATTGCTAGATTTGACATTACAATGTATTTACTGTAATTTTCATTCACATGTTTTCAATTATTGTGTCCATTCGAGTGTGACCATTCATGTAGCCTACATGCCTGGCTGAATATTAGCGCTATGGGTAATTTCTTGGGGGTGAAATCATGCACTATATAGGATAGTGACCACGGTTTCGTGATTCGCCCAGTTACTAACCCCTCGTCGCGTTTCGCGCTCGTGTGAGGTTACTAACTGGGCGAATCACTCAACCCGGGTCACTATCCCATAAAAAACAACTTAGCTCTGGTCCGGTGCAGACCAGACCACGTTAGTCTAGACAATCCGTTTAATGCAGAGCGGGGGCATTGCCCGTCCACAATTATGTCACACACATAGTACACACCGGCTTGTTGTCAACAGACTGAGATATTCGAACGACTGCAGACGCTCAAATATAGAACACAACACATACCGGTAGAAAACAGTAATAATGAAAATCCGGCTACTTGAAAAGAGAGATGAAAGCATCGCCACGTTCATGGTTTGGCGATTGATTTATTACCAGGCTATAATGGGAGTTATCAAGGATAAGTTGATGAACAATCTGTTGATCCGAATGATATCCATTTGTTTAGCCGTTGGCGGATATTTGACGAATTGCTCCCTGTTTCAATGTGTCTTTCTGCTAATGACACCTCCGAGTTGTCTGTATTTATGGTGCCGTTATGTCGTTTTGACATATATGTATTATGGCAGTCTTGGCGTGAGGGAAGGACTTTATAAATTCTGGTCAAGACGTGAACTCGGTCGTAGGTTTTGGGTGGCGGAAGTGGATGGCATTATAGTTGGAACAATTGCACTCTACCACGCGTCATCTGACAGAGCACAACTTCATCGGATGTGTGTGGATCCCAAATACAGAGGCAAAGGCGTTGCTGACATACTAATGGAAACCCTATTGAGTCACTGCAAGGACGCTGGATACAAATATATTGAACTGCGAACGTCCTATGCTCAAGTGGCTGCTCAACGGTTCTATGAGAGGAGTGGATTCAATTGTGTTAGTAGGATGAGGAGAATTGTTTTACTCATCAACATTGAAGTATATTCATATCTTTATGACCTACATCTAGATAGCATTGACGAGATATAAATCCTTTGAATAATGTACGCCATTTGATGTAATCCTGATAATTTGAATAACGTTAATACATGTACACTCAAAATGTATACAGTATTTCTCCATGCTATATGTATTGAGACAGAGATTGTTGTGCAGAAAGTAAGGTGGTCACCACATACATCATATTGCCTGCGTTCCTCTATCCAACGATACCCAAATTGTCTGTACAGCTGAATTCTCCTTTTTTGGCCCTTTGTTCCCAAAGAAGATATTTCGTGGATTTTGCTATTACCTTCAATAGATTCTATTACATCAGTCCGTGCAAAAAAGCACTGGCCTGGACAGACGGACCTACCACATTTGCGACCCCCACTGTATCACACAGACGTCCTTGACGTCTGAGAGGAGACATTGTAAACTACAATTAAAAAAATACTAGCCCGCACACAGAGCGTGACTCAGGGTCAACGTCGAATCGCTCACTGCCCAACACTGCGGATATGTCGCGGAAGTGGTTCGAATTTAGTAGAGCCGGGCGAAGCCCGCACATTGAAATGGATTTGGCATGATGCCGCACGAAAGTGATAGAGCAATGAAAGTTCACAATGGTGCAGGCGATTAAGGATATTTACATTGACAATAGTACCTTTTTCTGCATAATTGTTGATGTCGGTTGATGCGAAGGGATCCAGTTTTTCTAGTTTGTATCTGCATTTATAGTGTAGTTATGAGAAACTAATCAGTGATATACCATGGTTTGCCTGGAATTGTGAGTCCATTTTGCACTTTTATGCTTTGTTTACATCTGCATACATGTGATGGATACAGTTCATGCATTTACGCGTGAACCGCCTGTTCAAATGAGCAAAATTTCCCAGAGGGCTGGTTGCAGTCATAACATTTGATGAGTACGTCTCATTCAGTTAATTTCACATGTTTGATATGAAATATATTTTTGAAAAAAAATAATGCCTGTGGTCGAAGGCAGTTGCTTTAATATCATCATTCCTTTTGACATGTGCACATCAAAGTTTTGGGCAGATATTTACAATTATAAGGTAGATTGCCAACCTATTAGCGTGGCGTTGCGTCCGTTTCTTTGACATTTTTTTTCCGTGTAGTGTAGACGACGGTCAAACCTTATTACAGTTTAGGACGAAAAAATACCAAAACAAATCAGGACGGAATACCAATACCAGTAGAGTAAACTGGAATAGTTAGAAAAAATAACTAATACACAAGTAACCTACAGTGGAGAGAATTATTTTTGTGGCCAGCAGGAATATGTTGGGATGGGAAAGTTTATGTACATCGGATGTTTATGTTGGGATGGGAAAGTTTATGTAATTAATAACCTTTATTTATTGGATTCAATTGCTCATTATTCTCCATATAATAAACAAAAAAGAACATATTTATAGATGTATATCCGAGCACAGACATTCAATGATTTTAAAGTTGGCCAATGTTTTGGATCAAATTGATAGTTCATACGTCTATTTTGGTGTAAAAAAATATTTTTCATCACATTTTATCACTTTTATATCGTGAACTATAAAAGTTTGCAAGCTTTCGTTATTGTTCTGTCAACATCAAAAATTAAGCTCAATATGATCCTTTTGTTGAGATTACTTTATTTAACAAATGATAGCAGGACCGGGCCCACTCATATCTACCCTCCGTGCGTCTGTTTTCGCCCAAACTTAGAAGACCAGCGAGACGCGCTGGCCAATAACACAAATGGGACGTCACGTAGGGCGACTCGAGTGGCGACTTCGAACTTGACTTCAATGACCCTGAAATTCAAAATGGTCATTTCAGTTTCAAAATTACCAATCTATGACTCTGGTTATAGTCTTACACCTTCATATCTTCCAAAACCCATCTAGCCCTATCATAATTATTGAGGTCGGAGTGTGAAATGTGGTGAAAAAAAAAATTGTTTGACTCCCTTGTAAAGTACACATTTTGACACATTCCACCGTCGTTTAACTACGGACAGGATACCTATGTCCACAGGTTTTAAAATCAGAGTATAGTGGTCTTTGCTTCCTTGTAATATCCTGGCTCCGGTGGTATCATGGACTGGATCAAGGGGTACGATACTGGTTCCAGGGCTAACATATGCCGTTCAGAAAATAATAATTTTTCCATGAACCTACACACGACTTATTTATTTTGATGACAAAAAACAGTAATGGTATACACTAAACATGGAGATTGGAGAACTCCAAAGAGTTAATACATAACCTTGAATTCTTTTGCCACTGTTAACAACATTCGAACAGATGACTTTTCCACACTGTAGACTACTATTCACCGTACTGAGCTTGAAGCGACTTTGAAGGATATCATTCCCACAATATTTTTTTGCACAAAATTTCGAAAGACATATCCCGTGGTTAATTGCAAGTTAGTTTATTATGTTAAAGAACACACTGGCTTTACTTCCAAATAAAATGAAGACCGTCTTAGCATGCTGAAATTTCTCAACATGTTGACAACATGTTTGTTGAGTTTGACGATGTTATTTCCCGATGGGTATCAATTGCACACCATGACCGAACTTGTTTTCGTGATCAGAGAAGTCGAGTTCATCCAAAGAGAAAGACATAGCTATTTCGCTCAACTTTACCTACATCTATATTGATGATGGTCTAACAATGAATATCCCTAGATTTGGTGGATATCTGCATCAAATATACCCGACAAACTGGAAATCAAAGAAACAACATAATGTTCAAATTCATATTACAAACATGACGATTTCGATTTTCTCATTATCAATTTCGCTTTCCATGAGCAGCAATATCCCAGCGTCACCGGCCTACGCCCTCGTGTTCTAGTTATCCCGTTTTGCTAGTATGTATAGATTAGATTTATCTTACCAGGATTTCATTCAGAAAATAGGTTTTGACTTCCTAACTACTAAAACAGGGATGCGTCATGCCAAGACTGAGGTTCACTGTCAAGACGTTTTTAATATTGTCTTCACTAAGATTTGGTAACCTAAAAACGATTCAGAAACCGGATCGACAATATATTTTATAGTACTATTATCAATTTATTACATGTTCTGTTACAAGTCTTACAAGTTCCCATTACACTCACACACCATTGGATCATCAAACATTCCGTACTTATTTTCTCATTTTTTTTACAACTAAGTTCATCGCCGTCAGAATCTATGTCTGCTGCAGAAGTTGACATGTTTGCACACACACCCTTGCATTCACCGCATGCCAAGGAACAGTCCATTCCGTTCTCTCCGACAGGAACAACGCAGTGTATTGCATCATGTCTTCGTTTCTTTCTAAAAATAATATAATATATATTGTACACCTAGATTAACTTCGTTATGTATGCCCATGGTAACTGAGGAGAAAATGGACATACAGCATAATCAGTCATTATTTTCATCATATACAACGTTTGGTACGACTCAAACAACAAAACCAAAATCAGGGTGATACTTTTTTCAATAATGATTTTTCACAAAAATAGACGATTTCATCATAAAAGGATAGTCTCATTGAGGGGTGTTGTGATCAATTTTCCACCAAATATATTTTTGTATATTTTTAGAATATGATTCTCCACATAAAACAATCGTTTGAAAACTGTTGCAATTTGAGTTGATGCATATTGCAAAACAAACAGAAAGATGTGTCAATATCCGTTCATTATTGCAAGCAATAGAACATTTTTAAATACATGGCATGTGTCAAATTACAGTGACATGGAATCTTGAATATAATATTGTAAAAGTATGGAGCATCAACTGATCTGCAATACCGACTTGGTGAATCTGGTGTATGGAATAAATTGTGCACCCCAAAATTAATTCATTTGAGCCTTATTTGCTATTTTTCACAACGAAAACAACCAATATCGACCTTCGGATTGACCTTTGACCATGGATGTGACCTCCAATCGCACTGTAGATGACAGAATCAATTTCCCCAGTAAAAATTACCTCAAAAACATATATTACACTTGATTCAGAGTTGATTAGGTCGAAAGTTATATATCGCTCCATTGCAAGTGGCGGCCATCTTGGATTTCTGATAAATAAATGATGTTCCACCAAATGTATTCTTCTATACTTTTAGAACATGTTTTTCCACATACCTAGGTACAAAAAAAACTTGTTTGAAAACTGTTGCAATTCGTTTGAGGTTGACCAAAAAATTGACTTAGTTTGCCTAAACTAATACTTAGGGCCGATTTGATGTCCACGAGCAGTGACATCATCACATAGTGAAAATTTTTACGAGCATGCAGTTCAGTTACACACAATATATCACACATGTTGGGAACATGTATACAATTCCAAGGTCGCGACATTTGTCATAACGTCATTGGTTTAAATGTGAATGCAACCCGTGGAGAAACATAACCTCGTATTTCGTTGTCCATATTTATCGATTTTCTGAGTATAGGTCTACCACTAACTTGAACACCAGGACATGTGTGCGGTTCCTCAAGCATAAAGCTGAGAATCCATAGACACGGAATGAGGAAACGGAATGCGGTATGCGTAAAAAATCGACATGGCTTTTTAACTACGGGTAGATTCCACATATCCGTCATACGGTATCCGTCAGCGGCATGCGTAATGAAAATCGCTCCATGTAGCGATTAATTCCGTATCCGGACGGGTTTCGGTACAGAGATTTCCCAATTGTGACGTATTTTGAGGGTCTTTCCCATACTTTTTGGCGGCTCTTTTACAACAACAAAGACAACAAACATGCCAAGAAGTGTGATTTCTCCAGAAAATATCGAAAAACTAATAGAGCTAGTGCGTCGCCAACCTGTTTTGTATGATGCCCGTTCAAGATTACACCATGACGCTTCTTATCTTCTTATCAGCTTTCAATAATTTGGCAGCAAGCAGCATAATCAAAATTTCATCCTGCTCCTGCATATATCTTTGCTCCATCAAACAGACATCCATCTCTGAAGAGATCTTGGTCCAAAAGGAGGTAAACGCATGTGGTTTCCGTATATATGGATTCAATTATTACGCATGACGTTAACGCTAACGCATGCCGTTAACGCATTCCGTTTCCGCATACCGTGTCTATGGATTCTCAGCTTTACAGGAGTATCGCGAAACTTGACCTAGATCTATGTTTATAAGAAACGAACTCGTCAAGAAACGTGGACTGGGCCAAACTGGACTAGATGGATGTTGTCTTCATATATTTAGATGATAGCAGATATTTGCGATATTTGGTAGCTCAACGTGTCGGTGTAGGTATGCGACTGCATAGTAAAAATAAAAAGCAAATTCAAATTTTAAAGTTATAAACATCTTATCCCTCGTTTTTCCATGTGACAAGGTTATTTTATGATAATACTCCAAAAGTTAAGATAATACTCCAGAAGTGAAATAATATACATGTACATGTACTATATTCGCCGAGTAATGAGCATGATAAAGTTCAATATTAATGATATATTTTGTCAGTCATTAGAGTGTTGTTGAGAATCTTCTTTCAGCGATACTCTCCGTCTTTGATGATTCTCACCACAACTCCAAACAGGGTTCCCATCAAGCAGTATTGACAGAACACCAGAACACATTACCATACACATAAGTTACTGTATTGGTATATTTCTCAGCAGTCAATAGGTTATTAGCCATGATAGCTCAATTGGTTAGGGCGTCAGGGTTGAGTGCGGGAGGTACCGGGTTCAATCCTTGGCGCCGGCGCTGAAAGACTTTCATTGGGGGATCTGTTTCACCCATCAGTAAAATGGGTACCTGGCTATAGACAGAGATGGCAATGTGTATGAATACTGTATGTGCACCAGAGATGGTTGCCTAAGTTACAGCTGTATGCCTCCCGGGAGGTTGAAAATGTTTCGGAATGAACAGGTCTGCCAGGGGTAATAATTGTAAAGCGCTTTGAGCATGTGGTACATGGAAAAGCGCTATATAAAAATGCAATTATTATTACTTGATCATAGATTCTGCTAAGTAATCAGCCGAGGAAACCGTTATCGAGTCACAGACAATTCCTCATTTTTAGGTATCTTTATTGGAGTGTTTTTCGTGATGTTTACTTAGTGGGGGCATCTAAAAATATTCAACATTAACAACTTATTAACAACAGCTCTGATCCGGTTCAGACCAGGCCACGCTAGCATTACCCGTCCACAATTATTTCACACACATAGTGATACACATCGGCTTGTTGTCAGCAGACTGAGATATTCGAATGACTGCAGACGCTCAAATATAGAACACAACACATAGAAAACAGGAATGATGAAAATCCGACTACTTGAAAAGAGAGATGAAAGCATCGTCAACAACATGGTTTGGCGATTGAATTATTACCAGGTTATAATGGGAGTTATCAAGGATAAGTTGAAGAACAATCTGCTGATCCGAACGATATCCGTTTGTTTAGCCGTTGGTGGATATTCGATCAAATGTTCCCTGTTTCAATGTGTTCTTCTGCTAGTGGCACCCCCGAGTAGTCTGTATTTATGGTGCCGTTATGTCGAATTGACATATATGTATTACAAGCATCACAACAGCAGAACTTGAGGTTACGTGTGCGGCCACAGGGACAAAGGAGAGTAGAACCAGTACTCGAGGCTGAGTGAACACGAAAAAAAATCAAGGATAAGTAGACACGAAACCCATTTCTTGGTTAAACAACCAAACAAAATATTGTGGGTCTTGTTTCTATGTGATATGAAAATTCTAATTGTGAACCTGAACGTTATGACAACCTGTCGAATATTTTGATGTCCATGCGTAAATTGATTCTCACCTGCTCTTTTGTTGAGTTGCCCATTATTCTTGCCCAAATGCGTTTTGGTTGAACTTTCCACAAAGGACTATGGTGTGTGTTTCCCTTGCTCAATATTTGGAAATCAACTTAAAGCCTATTGATTAGTTTGATAACAACAAAGATGTCCGCTTTGATAACAATATGAAACAATGAACTCGAATCGTATTGTAACTCGAACTCGTATTGTAATAACTCTCTACTTCCCTCTCACAGAGAACAATTCTCGTAGATGGTCTTACACTACCATAGTACCTCCAATACTGGTGCCGAGCTTGTCCATGCGAAAATTGATTGTTACTCGCATTTGTTTGTCGATTCGTCCATTATTCTTGCCAAAATGTGTTTTAGTTGCACTTTCCACAAATGACCAAGGTGTGTGTTTTCTTTGTTCAATATTTGCTACTTAACTTTGTTGTAATCTGAAATTATGACATAAAATATGGATAATGTCATCGTTGACTTAATTCGGTAGCAATAAGTCCACGCATGTACAAGCTCCTCACCAGTAGTACCATGGGGTCAAAATTACACTAACAGATATAGTACGGCTAACGCCGCACAATGACAGTCTTGGCGTGAGGGAAGGACTTTATAAATTCTGGTCAAGACATCAACTCGGGCATAGATTCTGGGTGGCTGATGTAGATGGCGATATAGTAGGAACAATTGCACTGTACCACGCGTCATCGGACAGAGCACAACTTCATCGGATGTGTGTGTATCCCAAGTGCAGAGGCAAAGGCGTTGCTGACAGACTTATGGAAACCCTATTGAGTCATTGCAAGGAAGCTGGATACAAATATATTGAACTGCAAACGACCTATGCTCAAGTGGCTGCTCAGCGGTTCTATGAGAGGATTGGATTTAATTGTGTCAGTAAGATGAGGATAGTTCTTTTACTCATCAACATCGAATTTTATTCATATCGTTATGACCTAGATAGCATTGATGAGACATGAATCCTTTGAATAATGTAGGCCATTTGGTATCATTGTGCTAATTTGCAAAACATTAACAAATTAAAACTGTATACTTGTTTCCCCATTTATAGCCTAGGCAATTGAGATAACACATCCAGGACATGGGAATTGCATTGTGGTATATTAACAGTCTACAAGTATAACGCCATGTTTTTAGGAAAAAAAACTTGGCAGAAAACCCGGCCCTTTTATGTGTACATGTTCTCTATGGACTCACGATACTGAATGTCGAGTTCACATTGTAAGAAGATGTCAAATGAAACTTGGTTACACAGTTTATTTCCATGTGAATAAGTCATACCAATATTCATGCAGTTCATATAGAAAGTCAGACAATCAGTCACATCAGAGTAGAGGATACGAAAAAATGTGTAACCCTCAGACAAATTATCTCTCACAAGTCTATCTAGATGTACCGTATCCTTGTTAGATCGCCAGTAGCGGTCTTTGACTGTGGGGTTAGTAGCCGTCGGCAGCTCTGTTAAAAACATCCTACTGAATTCCAGTTCCATAAGTCGCCCCAGAACCCAGAACCTTTAAACTTTAAACTCCGGCATTACCAATATCTTACAAACATCACTATAAGTACGTACAAAGCGCCTTTATAATCTTCTTAACACTTTCCACAATCTGGTCAAGTTATCGATAGGGCATAACAGCTTATCATGAATGATGCACACAAACGAAATTCCACTCCCTTTAAACAGGTGGCAGGATTTGGATGAATACGTTTAGGCCTATTACAATGAATAGATGTGTAGTTCCTGCACACTACGCCCCTGAGCATATGTACGAAATTATATAATGGGGTTCATATGAAATGTGAAAAATTATGCCTTTATTAGCTAATTATTTCAATGACTGGTGTACGGTAAAAGCTCGGTCTGGGCTATTTAATGCGGTCGCGCTTGTAAAGCAATTTTCATGTTATAGTTTTGTTATGCTATAGCTGACAAGGTAATCCCCAGTGATATCCAGAGAAGTAGTTAGCCTAATAGGCCTGATACAATGAAAACAATTCGGAAAAAGAATTTCAAACTACTGTCTGAAATGATTACAACTGATGTATCACTGTCCATCGCTGCAATACAACATATTTCTAGCGGTTACTTGTTGGCGTAGTAATATAGGTAATTATAGTAATTAAACCAGGTCAGAAAAATGCGAGTTCCAAGATAACTGGTAGGAGATTCGGTAATTGCACTTGCGCATACCAGCCGCAAACTATTTCAAAACAGCGTTTTCCATTGTTATGCAATAACTGTTATTAATATGTCATTAATATCAGCAGTGTTTTTTCAATCAGTTTAATGGGATGTACAGGGTTTTATCGCAAATTTGCGAAGCCCACACCAGTGTATGCTGAATCTAAGAGAGTCGTCCGGACAAGTCGGAAGACAGGAGATACATAGGGTGAGGTCAACGACAATCACAAATGCCGGGCCGGGAATGAAAAGATGTAGCGTCTACAAAATTAGATCACATTCTTTTAGCCTATATGGTCGGATGATTTATTGTCGTGGCGATGGGTCCGTTCATCCTTTGTTCACATTTTTTGACCGTAAAATTTTAGCCATTACCTGTTTTGAACCATTTCAAAAAATGGACACACTGTGCGTTTGAATGCAGTCCTGGTGGGTTTAATGTACTAGTACACGGCAAACAATATGAATTTTTTTTCACAACCACACAATCTGAAGAGATAAATGTATGACAGAAACATAAGTAGCAAGTAGGCCTACACTTCCAGCAACAAAAACTAAATTGGTGGTTTTCACTGACACAATATAGGCTAATACCGTCCATGACGGATGCCAATGTGTACGATTTTGTAAGAAATACTCACTTTTCCCGTAAAACCTGATCTCACCACACATTTTACTGGGTTACAAGAATATATGGGTGGAACATTACTATTTCCATGAAATATTTCGAGAGGGAGGTATTTGTTATTTTCTTTTTTTTCGTTTTTTTCTCAAAATAGCGGCCATTTTTGACGATTTTGGACTTTGACGGTCGTTTTTCCAAAAATCTGTTCAGTAACTTTTTTTCTTATTCATGCATAACACTCCTCATATGTACCTTTCACATGTATAAGTTTCGTCGCCCTTGAATCACTTGAAGTTGGCCATTTTGGGCCCAAACTCGGCCTAAATGGGAATATCCCATGTTAAATTCTCCTATGCTTCATAATGGGGCACATTTTTTCAAATATCTCACTTAATATTGAGATTAGAGATGAGGAACCAATTGTGGACATATAGGAATGATTTATGCTGAATATTCTCATGACCTTGAATTTGAGTGTTGACCTCATTTTCAATGTCACAGGACGAACTGGCTAATATCTCGCTCTTTATCGACTTTACAGCTTAGGAATCAATCGTGGAAATATGGGAAATAATATATGGTGAATATTCTTGTGTCCTTGAATTTGACCTTTGCCTCTTGTGTCCTTTAATTTGACCTTTCAAGGTCACAGCACAAAATGGCTAATATCCCGCTTATTATGGACTTTGCGGCTCAGGAATCAATTGTAGACTGATAGAGAACGATACATGCTGAATATTCTCGTGACCTAGAACTTGAACTCTGACATCATTTTCAAGGTCAGAGCACAAAATGAACAAAATTTCGTCTGTTATCTACTTCACAGCTTAGGAATTAATTGTGGACATATAAAAAATGATATGTGTTGAATATTCTTGTGACCTTGAAGTTGACCTTTAACCACATTTTCAAAGTCAGATCACAAAATGCCTAATATCTTGCTTGTCATCGACTTTACAGCTTAGGAATCAATTGTGGACATATAGGAAATGATATATGCTGAATATTCTCGTGACCTTGAATTTGACCTTTGACCTCATTTTCAAGGTCACAAGACAAAATGGCTAATATCTCGCTTATTATCGACTTTACAGCTTAGGAATCAATTGTGAACATATAGGAAATGATATATTCTGAATATTGTCATGACCTTGAATTTGACCTTTGACCTAATTTTCAAAGTCACAGGACAAATTGGCTAATATCTCGCTTATTATCAACTTTACAGCTCAGGAATCAATTATGAACATATAGGAAATTCTATATACAGATTATTCTTATGACGCTGAATTTGACCTTTAACCTAAATTTCAAGGCAGATCAATATAACTAATATCTCACTTATTATCGATTTTACAGCTTAGGAATCAATTGTGAACATATCGAAAACAATAAATGGTGAATATTGCCATGACTTTGAATTCGACCTTTGACCTCATTTTCAAGGTCAAAGGACAAAATGGCTGATATCTTGCTCCTCTATTGACTTTATAGCTTGGGAACCAATTGTAGGCATATAGAAAATGATGTACACTAAATATTTTGATGACCTAGAATTTGACCTTGAACTTATTTTCAAGGTCAGAGCACAAAATGGCTAATATCTCGCTTATTATCGACCTTACAGCTTAGAAATCCATAGTGAACATATAATAAATGATATATGCTGAATATTTTGGTGACCTTGAATTTGACACATAACCTTATTTTCCAGGTCAGAGAACAAAATGGCTAATATCTCACTTATTGTCGACTTTACAGCTCGGGAATTAATTGTGAACATAGAGGAAATGATATGTGCTGAATACTGTCATGATTTTGAAATTGACATTTGACCTCATTTTCAAGGTCAGATGACAAAATGGCTAATATCTCACTTACTATCAACTTTACAGCTTATGAATCAATTGTGGACATACTAGTAATGATATATATGCTGAATAATTTCGTGACCTTGAATTGACCAATGACCTTATTTTCAAGGTAATGGGACAAAAGGCATCTAAAATATATATTGTCCGGTAACCTTTCTTAGCCCTTGGGCTAATGTTTTAGGTTACCAGATCTGTGGTCCGAAAACCTATTTTCATGGCGTTGCGCCCATTGTCGTCGTCCGTCTACATTTTTATCTTTAAAGTTTACAATAAAATCTTCCCGAAATTTTGCACAAAAACGCCTAAAATGTTATAAGAGGGAGTTATTATTTATTATTTTATTATTTTCGAAAATCTTTTTAAATGGTGGCCATTTTTGACGAAAAACGGACAATTTTGGACTTTGGCAGTCGTTTTTTTTTCTCAAAACTGTCCGGTCAGATTTGAGATTTTTGTTCCAAAAGATTCTCCTCATATACCACTGTGTTGTGTATAAGTTTTGTTGCCATTGAATCGCCAGTCTGTGTGTGGCAGCCATTTTGATTTTTTCGAGGGGTCCAAATGGCACTTTCCCATATTAAATTATCCTATGCTTTAAAATGGGAAACATTTTCCATGATATCTCACTTAATATTGAGATTAGCGATTAGGAATCCATTGTGGACATATAGGGAATGATATATGCCGAATATTCTCGTGACCTTGAAATTGAACTTTGACCTGATTTTCAGGGTCAAATCACAAAATGGCTAATATCTCGCTTGTTATCGACTTTGAAGCTTAGGAATCAATTTAGTAATCACAATATTCACCCCCTTTACATGTACTCGTGCCCTACATACATGACAATGATCAATACACGGTCCATACGTACACATCACAGAACGCGCACACTCCTCAGTTCCAAGAAACTTGACGAGACATGCCCAGACGTAACATCACATGTTCAACCATTCATACACGACTTTTGGGATATGAAAGAGATCGTGAGTGTGTAATCATCCCAGTCGTGCTGAAGTAATTTGTCGTGCAATAAAGGGAGTGTTCTAGAAGTCTGACTTTGCATAGCGATATCGTGCCATATGATCCGTAGGGACTAATAGGGCCCTGAAGAAAGCCAATGTCGTCACACTTCTTCCAATCTTTTGTAAGCATAGATCCTGTCATATATTATTGTGTTCCCAGGTACAATACCAGTCTAATATTCTTCCTGGTCAGGTTGAATAGCTTTGAATGTGTTTAGTTACGCTTGGTTATGAACAATTGCCAGTTTCAATCTTTTGTAAGCATAGATCATGTCATATGTTTTGTGTTCCCAGGTACAATACCAGTCTAATATTCTTCCTGGTCAGGTTGAAAAGCTTTAATTGTGTTTAGTTACGCTGGGTTATGAACAATTGCCAGTCACCACTAGACATAATCCGTCTAATTTACACCCCGTTAAACATTGCCCAACTTAGATCATCATACATAGGGTGTTTTGTCACCCCGAACTCTGGCTTGTAGCTGGTTTTTATCTGAAAATCTGGTTTGAACGTTAACTTGCATTCCGATACACAATACTGGTAAAACACGGACATTTGGTTCGGCAAAGATATAATTGTGATTTGGAGTGGAATGTTGTGAGTAATTGTTGCCTAGTAAATATACTGCATGAAACACATATATCAATAAAAAATACGCATCGGCAGCTGAGAGCTAACAAGACTTGAGAGGATCTGCACCTGTTTCATTTTGCATATGAAATTCGTTACATTCTTTTATCAGCAGATGACAATACATTACCTTCCGCTTATCTGTTCGACATAGTTATTTTATTACATCGCGAACGAAGATACGAGGGCATTGGACGCTTCTCCAAACAAAGACTTTGAAACATGAACTGGACTGATCTGGAGGGATGTCACAATCATAGACATAGAAGAGAAATGGACTGCCAACTCGACCTCGGTGACCTCGAGCTTGCGTCTTTTTTGCTTTTCTATGTCTGTGAAAAAAAATAAGCAAGTAAAAGAACTTGAGAATCAAAAATTACAACTTGAAAGAAACCAAATATATATATGCATTGCATATATTTATACGATATTTCACACATGCAATACTCCGGAAGCGAACTGACAAAGCACCACGTGTGCTAGGTAGTCAGCATATTACACGTATAGTGATAGTATTTGGGCTATCGCTGTTTTATTATTCATATCAAGAGTTTTCACCAAGGCTCATACCGTCAAAAACAGTGGGGAAAAAGCGGCAAAAGCAGGCCACCATAACTTCATCACTACTTAGTGGTATTATTTCACTCGATATGGAAAGTAGCGGTAACGTTAATTCAATCTCTGATACCTAATTAGGTAACCCAATCACCTTCTCTATGAACTCTTGTTCAAAATATTGTTTTGATTCTTCAGTTTCTTTTCAAAACAATCACACTCATGTTGTTTATTGGTACTAGGTGGATACATACGTTTGATAGGCAATCGCATCCTAACCAGACGGTTCAAATGTTACCAAATTAATGCGGTTCTTATCGGGTCCATTCAATGTCAAACCAAGCTATTAGAATTATTTTTATAAATTACATTTTGTTTGTTATGATGGCTGATTTTTGTCAAAAGACAAAAAAAACCACAAAGTCCGCAGCGCACCTGTTTCCGCCACGGATAGAACGTTTCCGCCGTTTACTTTACGTCGTGTTGCTTTTTTATTATGGCAGATATTGTCCATCGTAGTTTGTCGGTATCCATTTGTAGGCCTACTTTTATATAGCACAAGGCCATGAGACTCCAATCTGTCCTCATTTCACAGCTGACGACCTGTTTTCACAAGCTGAAAAAAAAATGCATTCAGAAGTCGTTAAGATACGATTGATTGAGCCGAGATATGAAAACAGTGCCACCAATCTGAACTGGAAATCGAGTGATTTTCAAGTCACCATGGATGTGATCAGGGACAAACTAAGAAGCAGTCGGCTAGTCCAAATGATATCCGTTTGTTTAGCTGCAGGCGGATACGTGATGAACTATTCTTTGATTCAATGTATCCTCCTGCTACTGACACCAACATGTTGTCTGTATCTTTGGGGACGTTATGTCTTTTTGCCGAGTGTGTATTATGGCAGTCCCTGGATACAGGAAGGACTGTATAAATTCTGGTCCAAATGTGAACTAGGCCGACATTTCTGGGTGGCGGAAGTAGATGGCGATGTAATAGGAACAGTTGCGTTGGAGAGGATATCGTCAGACACGGGACAACTTAGTCGAATGTCTGTGGATCCTATGTACACGGGCAAAGGAATTGCTGACAAACTATTGGAAACGGTGATCAGTCACTCCAAAGTAGCGGGATACATAAATGTTATTTTGCATACGACGCATGTGCAAGTGGCAGCGCAGAAATTTTATCAACGACGCGGCTTTAAATGTGTCAATAAGATAAATACGAGATTCGCTTTGCTCGACATAGCATTATTACATTATCATTATAGTCCGGATGGTCTCGAACCTGATGCATGAACGAGATGTTCAGCATACAGATAGTGTGCGCAATTCAGCAATATCGCCAGCAGAACCAATGACAATTATCCGTTACACTTATTGTTTGTGCAGCCATAATTCATACGGTAAAGATTGGGATGTGAAAATGTTTGATACTGGACATAATATATCGCTATGTTAAATTAAATATATGATCTCGTCTTTTCAGCATATTTTTTTAGCATAATAACCTGTACTCATATATTTTTTATCGTGTAACTGCTGAATATTTTAGCATGCGGAATAATGTTTCTATAAAACAGATACCGTCATCATTAGTATCATTACAAACCTCGCATCCCATCGGAATGGCTATGTTCGTCTAGTAAGGGTGGTTGATAGAGTAAGGTATAATATACGCATGTTTTGTCGTTATGACATACCATATGTCTTGCCTTTTTGTCGCAAATGATGTGGAAATAAAAAGAATTCGGGTACAATGAAATAAACTAATCCGAGCGTTGTGTAATTCATAAGAATCACCCAGCATGCAAGAAATAATGTTAATATTGAATTCGTCAAAAATACTCAATACTCAAAAATATCGTGAATGTGTATGTAACTAGACTTGTTTTTGCATCATCTATGCTATAAATCTTGATGGTTAATTATCATGATTATTGTAATCTATATTTTACGAGTACTTGTAGTATAAACGTATAGTGTATGTTGCACAAAAAAACGATTGCTGGTAATTAAGGGTGGTCGATAACGGATAGGATATATTGCCACAAATTAATTGTACCATAACATCTATTCTGCCTTTGTGTTGTGTCGATATAATAACAAAATATTTCGATATGTACAAAGTTGGTTGTACGCTCATTTGATTATTACAATAGTATGATAATAATCGTAGAAAACAACTAAGTATGCAAAAATGAAATATTATGAATGCTGAATTCGTGGAAAATATTCGAGATGTGAAAAAAAGACATATTCTCAATAAATTATGTACTGGATTTCTTAATACTTCGTATAGACATGATAGACAACAAATCTAGTATTGATGTTGAGCAAATTTCATTCCATTTATAGTATGTTGGTTTTTGTGTTCGCAACTTTTAATCTTATGTACATTTGGTGCAGAATTTACTGTCATTCAAAATGGTAATTCTCCACATATGTACGTGTTTCATTGAATTTGTTTTTGAATGTGGACTTACTGTGGTAATCTCCGTGAATACAATTGTCCTTGTCACAACACATGTTGTACGACATGTGTGTTTTTCTTCCTGCACATTTCTCAGTGCTTTTGAAATCGCCACATTCACATTGGTGATTGTGCAACATTTTATTACATTTGTATACAGAATGGCAACGATTTGATTCTGAAATACGTTCATGTATTCTGCAATAGGTTTTCGTGGGAGTGTTAATGCTCAAGAAAATATTTTTCATTGCACGTACTAGAGACGCGTACCATTTTGTGTCCATAACGTTGAGCAGACATGTTTTTTTCTTCCCAAATTAGTTATGCGATTTGAATGTACATTTGGATCAGTAGTCAAATATAGTAGCTCCATGAATTCGACCTTCAGTGTACTTGAAAGGTCAATATGGCAATTTTGGTAACAAAAAAACAGATGTGGCTCAACATTATATATTTCTCCGATAACTTCATTGAATTAGTAGACACCTTTGCGTGAACAGATTGAGAAGGAATTGTCAATGGTGAAAATCGACAAATTTGCTGGAGAATCATGATCTTCGGAGAAGACGCTCGGGATGTAAGTATCAATCCACCGGTATATCCAATACAACCAGATTGTGATGATGCCGAAAGAAAAGCATGATTATTTATTCCATGTAAAGGAATAAACGAAACAGATGAATTGTGGCGGATTCATGATTCCAATTGCACTTGATAGACTTAACACCTTTAACTTGAATAGAATATAGACGCGAGTATTGTATTTAATTTCATAAGCCTTACCACGTAACAAGGGCAGATCCTTTCCAGTATGTCCATATATAAATGTCATGGCTACATGTCACATAAAAAGAAGAGGCATGCAGTAACACGAACACGTAAATAGCCTAAAAATATAATGATACAGCTATGATTTTCAAAGACTCAAAAGTTGTCCGATTTCTGTCTGGGGTGTCCGATTAATGTCACTTGAACTCACAGTTCGTAATTCACCATTATCGATGTCAGGACAGAATATTTCCATACGACTTTACCACATTTACGTGCATATGCCGTTGCATGTAAAATAAATCATCCAGCATCTTCACTACAGTCATTATTGAGATTTCACCTTAAGTGTCCGAAAACTGTATGGTTTACTCTATATATTTTTAGTTGTAAGACAAGTTTCCCCTTAGGATGAGGATCAATAAAGTATCTATTTATCATTATCTGAAATTTGACGATCCAGACCAACTACTCTATATTTCTGAGTATAATAGCTTTGTAAAAAAGAAGCTGATACTAATACCATAGTATGTCTTCATCTCCCGATATAATAGAGGCAAAGGTAACTCCGGAGTGTGTAGACACAGTTTTTTCATACACTGATAAGTTCATATTTACAATCCCTTACCGAAACGTGTTTCGCCCTGTGAGAGATAATATTCATGAAAGAGCGTTGCGATTTGTTATGCAACATGAATGAAATATATTGACCCGTCTAAATAATATATCGACCCGTCTAAATAATATATATTGCCCTGTTGCATTTTCCGCGACGAGGTGAATCTGTGCCTATAGCATTTCCTGGGGAGAAAATCCTTCAATATGAATTGTTTCGTGCCTCGTTGATTACGTTATTGCCTTGATGTGTAACTATTGAACTGACAGAGACATTGCGTCATAGTTACATAGTCATTTTCTCTGTGAAAAAAACAACTAAAATATAATCTAAGAAGTCATCAAGTAACTGCTCCGAAGTTCTTCCACCACAGTGACTGTGCATATATAATCATTACAAGATGTAAGTATATGTGTGCAAATAATGAAAATGGAGTTACAGCTTTTTTGTGATCTGAAGACGTAACACACATTAAATGAGTGATTCAATAGGACAGATTCTGCATCATATTGCGCAAGATTGATCATTTTAGCGGCAATTTAATGTAATATTCATTTCTCCCGCATTATGTACCTACGCTGTTTTTTTTTTGCAGTTTTGGCTTCACGCAGCTGTGTTGAACAGAAAACAGGGACGTGTGTTTGCATGTGTATTAATTTCGCATGCCCAACTACATACGAACACACATTTGACACATTTTGATGGGGTGAGAGGAGGCGTGCATGTTTGTTTTCGTTTCTGTTTGCCTATGTGCGCACTGTATAACTATAACTTTATAGGACTTCGTTCCAGGCACAATACACTGAATCCCAAACCGATATAATTTAATGCTCCGTGTGATTGATCACACCACTAACAGCGTACTGCTGTACATTCAAGCCGCGATAGTTCAAGTGACTATCGCATCAGATAAATATAAATTGTATACATAGGCTTATGGTAATATGCGTAACGCAACGCAACGCAACAAAATTTCCGGGGGGGGGGGGGGGGGTCACTCAGGAAACCTATAACAATGCCACAAAAAATGTAAATTTTTCAATAACGATATAGCAATGAAATGCTTGTATGTGTCAATGCGAATTTGCAAACAGACAGGCCACGTCTGAGTCTCTGGTCGTTGGGTTTTTAACATCGTGTGCTTTGACTATTTTGTAATTAAGGTACGCGTGCTGCCGGAAGAGACGTAGATTCTACCAGAAATACATAATACCTTGGTCTTATGTATTTCTGATTCTACTTATTCAGCACGCACCATAGCCTATCACAATAGCACATAGGGTGGTTATTTTTGTACATATGAAAATGCATGTAGACCTACTGTCTTCTTTGAAAATACAGCTAATCAAAATGATGTTGCGTTGCGTTGCGCAAATAACCATAAGCCTATAAATATGATTTGCAATTATTTTTCTTCAAATGTAGACCTACTGTCTTCTTTGAAAATACAGCTAATCAAAATGATGTTGCGTTGCGTTGCGCAAATAACCATAAGCCTATAAATATGATTTGCAATTATTTTTCTTCAAATTTTATGAACGGAATATGTAATCTTAGAGCACATGCCACACAGAACGTGTGCGTGGTCTGCAGTCTTCGAAAGTTTTTTTTTTTTTACATTTAATCTACTTTTCGCCTTCCAATGTAGAAAGACGATTTGCAGAGTGAATATAATTCGATCGACAACAATTTTATTTTTGTATCACAGTTCATAAAACAAAACATTGCTAATCATAATGATCGCCTTCTGGTGCTGAGAACACGTGGAATTTTGCATACATTCGGGGTCTCCTTATGGGCTGAATGGCGTCTGATAACTTCGAAATCATTGAGATGTGCCGCAAAATTCTCATGGTTGAAGCCATACTTGTTCGCTAGTAAAATATTTATTGCTGTTTGGTCAAACCTGTGACAGTTCGCGAACTTCCTCGGGTCCCTAATTCTACACCCTGTGTTTAAAATCGGCGCAATGCACGATTCGGTCAAGGCACAGAGTGTCCACCATTTGATGACGTCATCATAAACCTCGTACGTCCTATAGATGATCATGATATTGGCCTCGTATTGGTATATATCTTGGAGTTTCGTGGCGTTTGTAGTCAGGAAATCATATGTCCGAGGGTGAGTCACTGCGAAAGTGTTGTGTCCGGCGAAGTTGAAGAGCATAATTCCACGAGTACGACGGACGAAGTCGTACACCAAACTCATATTGCCACTGAGCATGCGCGCGGAGGAATCCACCCAAAACACGCCCGGGTACTCGTTTAGCACCATCTGCAGAGAACAACGTAATAGCATGTATGTACATCCACTATTGGCATGCCGCCAGTGCAACAAGGTTCTGGTGATGCCAGTAGGAAACCTGAGTTTTAAACACATTTGGGGATGGGAACAAAGCCGAATGTCATTATGTAAAAACTCCATATAATTATATCCTTTGGAATGGTCTTCAAATGGACCTCGAAATTATAATAGAGCAACGAAAATATACGTATTCGATATGAAGGACCTGAACAGCTTTTTAATTTAGATTGGTGAAAGGCATCTCTACGGAGCCTCTGAGAGGACATGGAAGAAATATTTTTAGCACATTGTTATTGCGTTCCCTTGCAATATTATCGCGTTCCCTCGCATTCCGGATCGCGTTCCCTCGCGATCTTATTGCGTTCCCTCGCAATCCAGATCGCATTCCCTCGCGATATTATCACGTTCCCTCGCGATATTATCGCGTTCCCTCGCGATCTTATTGCGTTCTCTCGCAATCCGGATCGCGTTCCCTCGCAATCCAGATCGCGTTCCCTCACGATATTATCGCGTTCCCTCGCGATCTTATTGCGTTCCCTCGCATTCTGGATCGCGTTCCCTCGCATTGTGCTGACGCCAATGACTTCTGAGAAGGTTATTCTACAAGATCGCGAGGGAACGCGATCCGGAATGCGAGGGAACGCGATATTATCGCGAGGGAACGCGATAATATCGCGAGGGAACGCGATCTGGATTGCGAGGGAACGCGATCCGGATTGCGAGGGAATGCAATAAGATCGCGAGGGAACGCGATCCAGATTGCGAGGGAACGCGATAATATTGCGAGGGAACGCAATATTATTGCGAGGGAACGCAATAACCGTATGTCAAAAAATATTTCTTCCATGTCCTTTCAGCGGCTCCGTACATCTCTATGTTTGCAAATTTAATTTGCAAATAATTTGTGTATACGAGTTACTAATCCTTATATCCGAGTTACTAGTCTGTACTTGCGAATTACTAATCTGTATTCACCAATTAAAAAATGAAACAAGTTGGCAGCTCCACACTGCCGTACTACATAAAACATATTGATTTATACGGGACATACTGTCGAGTTTCCAGACCAATTGATGATTTGTAATGGAACAGAACAAAGAATCGCGCAACTTCGCTATTGTCATGAACTTCTGAGGCGTACTGAGCTCATATCAATGGTGACAGCATGTTGTGAATAATCATCTATACATTCCTCCTGTCGCATATTGGAAAACATATTGTGCAAGGAACCGTCACCGTTCGACCGAACGCGCATATTTACACTATGATCAGTATTATTGAGCAAAAAGGTGTCGTTTGAGGTTTGACCATAATTGCGTTTCGAACACATGCTGGTAGATGGGCACTACCAGTGTCATTTGTAAGCGCCATTTATATTATGTACTATGCTATGTGCTATGATCGGTATTATTGAACAGAAAGGTGTGCCAAATCATAATTAGTAGACTACAACACCTACACGGTTGACATAACCATAATTGCGTTTTGTGCACATACTATTATTACCGGTGTCAGCTGTAAGCGACATTAATGCTATGTTCACACAATGGACAAATAAGGTGTGACTCCCTGGTCAATTTTGCAAAGTAAATGCACAGCCAACCTTAATTACAAAATAGCGTGTTCGATGATAATAATTTTCTCAGTGGATGACATCATATTATTATTGCTTCATCTATATGAACAGATAAATATTAGTTTCCTGTTGTATATGTAAAAGCGAATAAGACGAGGATGAAAAGTTCTGTACATAATGTCTGGGCGACACTTTATGTCTACTGTCCAGTTCGTGTAGCTAATAGCTATAGATATAACGGTTACAAAAACAACAAAACAATTCACGTTATGCCAATTATTGTGAATCGATTCTGTTGTTACAAATACATACGGAGAAACAATACATGGAGAAACACTCCCACTCACGTGAATAACCAACGGTTTCCAGGCGTAAGTTTTCAGCCTCGAGACGTGTTGTGGGAACTTCTTGAACGGGAACTGTCTGTAATCGACATTACAGAATCTTCCCACGATATCCTGGATAGGGAATGAAACAAAACCCTGAGTTATTCATTCGCGTCACTTTTGTATCGATTTTATATTGAAAATGGTTCATACATTCATAAATCAGTCAATACGAAATGACATGTCAAACAATTTTGATATTTCATAAAGTTAATTAAAATGAATGAATCCATTTACTCGTCCAATAAATCATTTAACTCAAATAGAGGCGCTACATGCACGCTACGTTACATGTTGCATGTAGTACAGATATTATCGTAAACATTCGCCTTCAAGTAAATCATTTTATTCAAATATTTGAGAATGCTAGGAGATAATCATTATCAACAATGAACCTGGGCACTGGGCGTCTTCTCCAAGTCGTAAAATATTATTTTTCTGCCGGGAAAGTATCGCTGTATCGTAGCGATACCGTCCGTGCTGCAGCCGTAGAATGGGCTACTAGCCGCCGTGACGAACACGAACTCGGACATGGTCGTATCTCCGAGGTGGTCGTAGTGGGTGAGCGGAAATTGTATCGCGTCAAGCGACTTTGGTGGCTTGTGAAACTTGGTATCGTTCAGTTCGTACGCTGTGGGCCATTTCTTCGCATGAATGTCATCTGTTGTTATGGTCTGGAAAGGGAAACATACGCGATGAGCTTACATACGCACGTAAGATGTGTCATAAAGGAGTATAATTTTATTGGTCCAGATAATTTTCCTAAAGTGGGAATTGTTTTATGAACGACTTTTATGAATACAATTGGTTTGGAAGGGTTATTAAAACAATTCATTGGGTCATGAATAGGTGACAACATCAATGTGTACATGTGTTATTACACCAATATTGAAATGGGCTATATATATTTATATTATACAATCATTAAATACCGTCTATATCTGTACCTTTGTGATCGGAACTAGCTCCGGTCTAATCGGCAACATCTGTAAATGTTAAAAAATGGCGTGGATAAATATTAGTTCATTGCATCTTAATGACGTAACATATTGTATGGAAAATGAATACAATTCGATTTGTTACCATCAACTTGTGCTTGCATACCATGAATGCTATTAAACGCTCCAATTTTGGTATATTTTATCCCCATTAGCACAACATGGCGTCCTTTGGATGAGGACATGTGTTATAAAAAATTCAGATGTGGTTTTCAGTATTCAGTTTTCGCTAATACAACCTGCTACTATCATACATGTATATTTGGAATTTATTTGAAAAATCTAACCATTTATTATCATACAGCATGATAAATATCAATGGGGTGACAAGTCAGGATCATATCAGGACCCTTACAAACGGTATAGTAGGTTAAAGGTTTAAGTGGATTATCGGTCATTGAACAATATTTGGATGACTTTGCAAATAAACTCAATATACTGCATGTGTATTTTTTTCTGACGTTCATGAAGGAATAAAAAGTATTTTATATTTGATTCCAAACAAAATGAAAAGACTGATCAGTTCTTTCACTGAATACTCCATCCATTGTCATTGATATGCTGAATGACAACGTAATAATAAGCCTACAAGGCCTCAAATCATAACTAAATGACTACTACCCGTTTGGTGGTGATGCATTATCATACAACGCTTCGAGCAACGGCAAGAAGAAAATGTCAAAGTTGACGAAGCATCCACTCATTTCTTCCCACTTATTTTACATTCTCAATCCACTGTGTTACTCAGTTTCTATAACATCAACAACTTATTGGTATTATACCATGCCATATGTGTTGTTATAAGATACTACACAACGGTTACACAGTACCGTTACCGATGCTTTCGCATACTTCCTTCATATGATATTGGTGATAGTATTATACAAATATTGACTTTCGCAAGCTCGGTGATTGTGTCTTTTGCGAGAGGTACATATTTTCACATATTCATGATATTCGTCGCAACCAAAAGTTAATATTTGTTATATTATAATACATGTGAAAAGTTCATGCAAATAGTGAAGCAATGTTTATGTATGACGTGGATTTATGATACAAACATAATACATCCCAAACTATCATGTGTTGACTCGAATAAGTACTGAGACAGTCACGCCTGTAAATTCCAATTTGATGTCAATATTTCAGGAACACTATAAAGAAAGAGGAATGATTTCGGACTTATGAACGTGTATTTTTGGATAAACAATCCAAAAGTGTGTCTTTGGATGTCACTTTATATAAAGTGTGTCTTTGGACGAACTATTTGGTCGGGCTTTGTTTCTATCGCAAAATGTTGTATTTTATGTTTGTTATTGGCACCATTAAAATCTGACTGTATTGGCGGTAACCGATTGATACTTACATCCATGAGTACATGTACTGTATGTATGCAATAAGTGTCGTGCCGTAATGCTCATTCTCGGGCATTTAGACATTTTCGGGGATGTCCATAGCAGTTTGCCCAGGACAATCATGGAATATAGATTATTTCTAATTAAATATTGGCTGTGAACAGCGAACAATATCTAAACGAATTTCTTTCCAATTAAAATCAAGGAATATGAATTCATAAATTTTTTCCACATATTTATTCAATGATTAAATACATTGATATAAAGGTTTGTTTTATTCAAAATTATCAGTTGAATCCACCGTGTTCCCCTGCATGCTTGTCAATTTTCTGGTATATAATCTGATAATTAGCTTTGTATAATCCAACTTGGTTCTTAAATATAAGTTAAATAATTTATGTTAGTTTGCCATATTGTCAAGAAATAAATCATCATGGTAAAGCGCCCTTCCAAAACAGTCCAGGGCCATTTTGGTATGCATAAGTTTGCCGTGGACCTTCTCGAGATTGTCCAAATTTCCAAGAATGACCAATTTCTGTAAAATGCACATAGGCCCTACACTATTTTTAATGGCAGCGGAGCTTCAGCGATGCCGTGTAGTTGTCAACTGTAGTCGTCAACTTTAGTTATATCGGTGATCAACTTTTGGTAGTCAAACTTTGGTCGTCAACTTTTGGTTATCGTCAACTTTTGGTTATCTGTAGTCGCCCGGTTATCTTATAATAGTTTTTGCTCGAATGATTCATTCAAATTTTGCATAAAATGACTAAAAATATTTCAAGAGCAAAGTGTTTTTTAGTCTTTTGATTTTCTATTTTTTTTAATAATGGCGGCCATTTTAGATTTTTTAGAAAAATCTTTGGACTCTTTTCCCTTCATAATCATGATAATGGGAACTGTCGCTTGTGTTATAACGTAAGCCTAACCGTTATGAAACAAGCATCACAACAGCAGAACTCGAGGTTACGTGTGCGGCCACAGGGACAAAGGAGAGTAGAACCAGTACTCGAGGCTGAGTGAACACGAAAAAAAATCAAGGATAAGTAGACACGAAACCCATTTCTTGGTTAAACAACCCTATTGATTAGTTTGATAACAATATGAAACAATGAACTCGAATCGTATTGTAACTCGAACTCGTATTGTAATAACTCTCTACTTCCCTCTCACAGAGAACAATTCTCGTAGATGGTCTTACAATACCATAATACCTGCAATACTGGTGCAGAGCTTGTCCATGCGAAAATTGATCATTACTCGCATGTGTTTGTCGATTCGTCCATTATTCTTGCCAAAATGTGTTTTAGTTGCACTTTCCACAAATGACCAAGGTGTATGTTTTCTTTGTTCAATATTTGCTACTTAACTTTGTTGTAATCTGAGATTGTGACATAAAATATGGATAATGTCATCGCTGACTTAATTCGGTAGCAATAAGTCCACGCATGGACAAGCGCCTCACCAGTAGTACCATGGGGTCAAAATTACACTAACAGATATAGTACGGCTAACGCCGCACAAAAATGTCATATAAAACACCTAGAGATATAGTGTTGTTGTTTGTTTGTTTTTTTTTTTGGGGGGGGGGGGTGCAGTTGTGTTGTATGGGGCCCAGATATATGTCGGGTGGACGTTAATGCCGGCACTTAGGGCTACTGCGTCCGAGTCACTTGAATATAATTCACTCTTGTTATGAAAAACCAAATACTCTAAATTGTCATGATTGTAGGCCAATAATAATAGTAATGTGTGGCCTTTATTTCGACATCATACTGGGGATATAAAAATCTAGGGTCTACAAATATCGACATTGACCTGAATGTATATCGGTGAGTTATCTTCAAACATGAACACAGGATTGACGGTTTGCTGCCAAAAAGTGGGACAGACCACTTATCGCCACAGCATAGGTTTATTACATTCCGCTTGCTCTTGCTCCTGGTTGTATACAGTGTACATACCGCCTGACTTTCTCGCTAGTCCGGACTAACAGACTAACTCAATCGGATTTGATATGTTCCTTCTCCTATAATATAAAGCCACAAATAAAAATTCCGTGGATTAGCGTTGCAACCCCAGGTTTAGCGTTGCACAATCACATCGCTATCAATATTCTGGTAGTTCTACTAATTTCATCATATATTTTATGGTATATCCACTTTACGTTACATGATGGGTGTTAAGACGATAAATGTACACTATTTTACAACAAATCATTGATGTTTGTTTGCCGTTTGAGTGGTATATATATTGTCGTCGTCTCAATGTTGTCGTCTTGGACCCAGGATGCGCGGACAATACACCCAGGATGCGCCGACCAATCCCAGGTTTAGCGGACTGGTTCCCCAGCGTGCCTTTGAATATGTACATGCAAATGCTTTTAAAATCAGGGCTGTACTTGGGCCTAATAGTGCGCCAAAATCTATCGCTGCTAATAGTTTTATGGTAGTATAATAGTTAAGAAATTCCCAACAATGTAGCCAGAATTATGAGGATGCTAGGACCCCCATGGTGAAAACATCATATATATATATACTTGAGGCAAAAATAGCGATCATCAGTAGTAGTTCATCATTCATAGTATATCAATTTATATCGTTAATTGGATGTTGTTCTTTCATGACAATGCTGAAATAGCGTACAGTTTCAGTGGCTGCAACCTGGAAGTCCATAGTCAGAAGTGACTTCTCTGTTTACATGATTATAACTACATCGAGATAAGGTCGTGGGGGACGCAATACCAGTAGCAGAGAGTTTTGCTATTCACTCTGTCAGATATTCAGGGATATGTCCCAAACTAAACGTTGGATTCATCGAGAAACATATTATATAGCACATAATATTAATATCATTTGTTTTTGTTCGACATGCATAACTTTAGGTATATTCAGTATAAATTCACATTACCAAGAAACTGCACCGATACACCAAAAAGGGAATTTAATAAGGAACGAAACGTGAATTAGTTGACCACATAACACGGCGTTTTATCATGTACATGAATATATGATAAGGCCAAGAGTTCTACCCTAGGGGGATTGGAAATACATAGGATAGCTTCCCGTCACGCGACATAAAACCCGTCAATCAATACCCTTGCTGCCATAGTCTCAAAGTGTGCAACCATCCAAAGGCATAACATGATTCAAGTGAGACACTAGGTATGGTTTATGATGATGGTCTATGGCATCCTGAAAGAAGCGGCTCAAAATTGCTTTACCAAGTTTCCGCCATATTAACCATCGGATGATCCGAGTTCTTACATGGATTGTCTACACTGTTCAATATGAGGCACGATCGACGACAATCTACATGTAAATCGGTGATCCTACACGATGAGTGTGTTATAAATACAAGTATATAATGCTGTATTCGGTTGTATAAAACCATCATAAAATTCAGTGGTGTTGATGAAATAACAGTCATAAATAATAAATGTCATAAATAATAAATGTCATTTCTCCGAAAATGGAGGATCTCTACACAAATGTGTGCATGGTACCCAAGGTTTCACCGCTGGACACATGGCGATTTCCGATTCATATAAACTTACATGTCATACTTGAAGATCTTTAAGGTACTAAGATACGTCGCATAATTCTGGAACTCGGAACGATATTGTGTTTTTGTTCACTGAACAACAAATTGCAAAGACTGTGTCGCATTAGTATACAATGTGGCAGGAAAACTTACCATTTGTGAAAACTGCGCATTGTCAATCCAGTAGACATACTTTCTGTATCCCATGAGCATAAAGACAACTAGTAGAGTGAGCTGTGTGATAGGTCGGCAGACGACCTTACAGATTACCCGGCGAAGCTTCATAATCCTGGCTGACCTAGCAGCATGCAAACAGTCCCGCCATCAGAAACTTCAATAGCATCGCGCACATTGAGTGGTAGATTATCACCGGCTAGGCTGTGTCGGTGCACGACGCGCATGTCTGCCTATTGCAGAGAGTGGTTACTATAGAGGCCAGTTTTTTACCGTGCGCTGAATTTTGGACTCATCCATAGTTCGTGTATGACTGGTACTAAATGACAGAAGATTGAATATTTTGTCTGTCACACACAGGATCATTTATTCACTGACAGCAAGGGAAAAACCACCAAAAATCAATCCAACCATTGTCTGTGTGTTTTAATATTATACGGACGTGAGGGCCGCGATTTGGTATTGTGCAACAGCAAAATCCACGGTTCTCACAGGAGTATGTACGATAGAACCTAGGGCAGGCATACCAATCGATACTGGGGAGTATAAAATATTGCCCGAGGCAGACACCGTAAACATAAATCCGTGGCTATGAATTAAACACCAACTACGCCATGACAATCTCTTCGGAAGTAGAGTCCATTATAAACTTCGCGAATGCAACATGGTTAAGCAGAACAAGTCGTCAGGTGCCAAGTCATTCGTGAAAAAACACGTCTAAGATTATATGTGGATTGCACAGTTTATTCGCTAATAAAAGGAAAATAAACGTCCTCTTACCTCTTATGTTATGTGATACATACCAACTGATCAAGTTATCACACTATTCATGTCGTTGTAATATGATGTGCCTTTATAAAGTATGTCAAAGTTTTCACACAACACATGATTGCAAGGTTGCTTTAAATCAGTGTTTTATGGCTACATTTCAGCGGTCCATAGTGTGCTTTACAAATGAGAGCTTTACCATTGTAGTATATATTTTAAAAATTAATAATTGTGTTAGGCATCGCGTGATTAGTATGAATATGGAGCAAGACACATGGGAGTTTCTGTTATATTGACTTGAATGGACCAGCGGTAAAAATGCAAGGATTTTATGATACTGCCGCTTTGTCAACACCCGTTTGCTTTGTAACCAGCCCTTCCATCAAAATATTGCACAGTAACCTGGTCATTATATTGCAAGATTGTTTTCTTCAAGAAGAATATATACTCGTCCAGACATTCCAAACCAAACAAAATGTGATGCGACGTGTCACGAAGAATTTCGAAGATATGGCCTAAGTGAGGTGAACCCTTTACTGATCGACTAATCATTTGTTTGACATGTATCTTATTACTAGTGCTTTGCGTAGCTTTGTTATGTACAGAAGTTGTAAGTTTGGATTATTTTGTGTGATATTTATATTGAAATGTTAACAAAAATTGATTATCTTTTAAGCGCACTATATTTTGTATCACCCCATTACTGACGAACATATATTTTGACCTGTCGAAAAAGTTCGTACATAAAATCTTCCTATTCATCCCTCTATCAATAACTCCAAAACCGTCATCCTTAATGTTATTGGCACGTTCGAGTGGTAGATATCATATAGCATTCAAGCCTAGACTGACACCATGTATAGACATTTGTGTACATAAGACCGTAGCCATGTTTCGAATTACAGTAAAACAACATGTAAAAACATTTACAGGCATGCGGCCTCGTGTTAAACACACAGATTTACACTTCTTTTATGTGGTTCATGCATGATTCGTAATACTGAACGGTACATCCAGATATGCAATACACCTTTTTCATGCGACTTTAACGTTGAATTCATTCGTGTCTTCGAAATTCCTGCATTGCAAAGCCAATTGATTGATGTAACCAAGCAAACCAATCGAGTCATAACATAACGGTAAAACGAAGAAAAAAAAATGTAACCATTAGTGCATCATTCAAACTGCATATATGTCGGTTTTGTTTTTTCAAGTTTATGTGCACTATGAACCAGTCATTACTATTTCAATTCACACTATTGATCAACTGCTAATGCAAATTGTCATTAAATGAAATTGACTATTCATTATGCGTGTTGCATTATTAAAAATTTTATGGATACAGATGTGTTGCTTGAGGGGTCGCTATATAGCACAGAGTTGACAAAACTCGACTCATATAATGGTATTCAGCGTTAAATCTGAATTGTCCTATGGGCATTTTCTGTTATAACCGGTAGGGCAAATTTTTATATCGCTACGTGTCAGTGGCATGCTAATGCTAACGGCACGTCTTGTTTGGTTTATTTTCACAAGTGGACTTCGAAGAGGGGAAGTTTGTTTTGTCATGCACCAGTTAAAGTGTTGAATAAACGACGACCCAAGTACAGTACCGAATATACCGGGGGAGCACACACAAAATGTCATACCGCGACATATGAAGTAGCCTAATATGTGAAGAGATATAAGTTATCATCACCAGACTATGGCAATGATCAGAGCTAGGACGTTTCGGAGACGCAATGTATGTCTATATGGTGTGGCATTGATTGCATTATTCGTTCTTGTCTACAACTATCTGTTTTCGGATGTACCCAATTCCATAGACCACGATTCGGTAAGTACTTTTTAGAGCGTTTTTTTAATGATGTGAATTGAGAAATTGAATCGGTCGACTTTCTCACTCATTTTTGTGTATACCGCATCCTACGATGCGTGTCATTAACAATATATTGTATCTACCGTGCCTTTGAATATCAAGGTTGAAGACTTATACTACAAATGTATATGCCCCGCTACCTCGAACGTGTGAAGGTGTAAAGACACCCTTCCACCAGCCCGGCTGAGCTTATTCAAATGTTGTAAACGTTGTAATATGCGGTATACACTCTTAGGTACATGTATATTTGTACATGTATAGGTTATGCATACAATAATATGTACATTTAATAGGCATTAAACACGTACGACAACACGCATATACAAATACATACGCATACCTGCAGCCACACTCAGGCCCCACGTGTCACAGATAGATACATCATGGCGTTCTTTACAGTTGAAACTGATACAGTTATTCAATTTAAAATTGCCTCTTTGTTAAGGTCTTCAGGAAACTGGTATTGCCAAAGATACCTGATCTTTGTTCAGGTCTTCCGGACAATGGTATTGCCAAAGATAAGATCAGATAAGTAGTAGTACAGACATGTATATTTAACACTCGCAGCCATAAACATGCTGTGTAACTATAATCTATGTAACTAATAATAAATGGGTGCGACTATTTATAAATTCTTGAAGCACATCGATATTAACACACGTACATTCAAACCAGAGTCGTGTACTCCATTTGTTTCCTTTTTCATGAAAAAATCTCTTCGATTTCACATTGAAAAAGTTTTGCAGCCAAATTACTACCGTTGATCGCGACTGCATAGTAAAACCTCTTTGAGAATGCAGACTACGACCAAAATTATGGGTTTATTGCATATTATTATTGCTCATTGTTTGTAGTTTCAACTATTGCTTGAACTACATTATTTGAAACTACATGAACGTTCACTAATATTCCTATTGGATACCCTCTCTCAGGTCTGGATTCCGGAGTTTGTCCCAGAGGAGGACAAATTCGACTGGGTTCCTGACGCGCTAACCTTTCTGGGACACCCGCTGCGCTCTTTCATCAAACTGGACTCGAGAAATGTCCAGGATTTCGTCTTTGTAACAGCGGCGAACTTCGCCTTCTACAGAATCAGCATAGACAACATCGCCACGGCACAGAAACACTTCCCCAACAAGAAGATAATTTTCTACGACCTGGGCAGCATACACGTGGAGGATGACAGCTATATTGCCCTGAACATGGAGGTACCGTGGGCTGTATATTACTATTTCATTACAATTCCTTTCGAGTTTGTCCACTATATCAATTTTGCTGTCTGTTTTGTTCATAACCTTTTTTTCCATTTTTTTTTCATTTTTGTTTCTTCTTCATGTTCTATTTGGTTCACCTTCAATTTTGTTCTTTTTCCTCCTTTTGCTTTTCTTCCTTCTTTTCTCAACTTCCCCCTCCTCCTCCTCCTTCTTCTAATATTATTATTATTATTATTATTATTATTACCAGGATGAGTTACGTACTTATTGTAACGTGGAATACAGGGAGTTTCCGTTTTCACGGTTCCCCCGTCACGTCTCTATGCTGAAAACGTACGCCTGGAAACCGCTCATCGTTCACGTGAGTGTTGCTAAGGAGTTTAATGTACTACAGACAGATATACATACATGTATGTACACATGTCCATATCAATATCACCCTGTACTGAACATATTATCATACTATTTACACCTATGCAATGGTTTAAGTTGAGGTATCGTTAGCTAGTTCCTCAATATTGATTCATCATCCTTGTGGGAATATATTCGTCCTTTGATGTTGATGAAAGCTTGCGAATACAAGAAGGGTAGCAGATAATGAAAAAAAAATACATCGATATGAACCTGCTAAACCATGAAGTCAACTGTGTTTCACTTTCTCTCCGGTAGATGGCGCTGCGTGAGTACCCAGGGGTGGTCTGGATGGATTCCTCTGTGCGCTTTTTGTCCGGAAACTGGGCGGAGGTCGGTCGATTCGTCCAGACAACTGGTGGAATAATGCTCTTTAACTACGCGGGACACAACACTTTCACAGTAACTCACCCCGGCATGTATAAATACCTCCCCACCAACACCACGCGTCTGCAAGACGCATTCCAATTCGAGGCGAATTTCATGGTGTTTTACCGGACGAGCACAATTTATAATGACGTCATTAAATGGTGGGTGCTGTGTGCATTGACGTTGGAGTGTATCGCGCCGACGTTTGAACTGGGGTGTGTCTTCGCTGGGCCGTCCGTGTACGCACAGTGCCATAGGTTTGACCAGACGGCCATCAATATTCTGTTAGCGAACAAGTTCAAGTTCGACCATAGGAATTTCGCGCAACATCTGGACGGTTTGGAGACGATCATGCGTTACTCTAGCGGTCGTGAAGAGGGGACAATCTGTGACTGAACGAGGATTGAGCGTACAGGGATTGTATTCAAATATAGTGACAAATATTTATTTTGCCATATTGCTGCGAAATAACAGTATTAGTGATCCTTATTGGGCCATTTTCACGGCAAAAGCAGGAAGACAGTTCGCATCTGGACTGGCTCGCAGCCTCACCCACTTGTGGGTTTTATGAGGTACAATATTAGTAGTTTAATCTGTTTTATTAACATTTACTGCAAACTTTTATGAGGCAATGCATTATTATACATACATCTTACATTTTGTTGACATGATTCAAATATACATGTGCATGGAAATGCAAAAAGGAAAATAAGTGTGTCGTTTTCACGCCGTACAACAAACAATGATTATTACAATTGTTAATTGCATTGTTGGTATAAAACATGACTAAATCTATATACATAGAGCAAAGATGCCGTAAGGCTCATGGATGAGATGAGGACTTGAACATATGTAGATGACAAGATTCGTTTAAACATCATAAACCATTTGATGATCCTATAGTAGAAATACATAGGCTACGTACATCGTACGGGATGAGTTTATTAAGTTCCCACTAATTACATGTAAATGTGTTTTGTGAGCAAACTTTAATCACATGTCAGTAAAAATTGATTCTAGTTGTAGGTTGATTTGAATATTATACATTTTTATTTACGTTCAATATTATCGTATGCTAGAAAAATATATCATCGTTTAGTTATTACATTGGAAACACAAACGCAGGGTTCAAGATTCAAAACTCACTCAATTCATACTCAAGACCTAGTATTTTCAGATTAAACAATATTGTGTATATCGGGAATGCTTATGGTCGCATTGCCTTCGCTCTACATGTATTATTTTCTAGAAACCTAATAATCATATATTCGTATTCCGTTTTACCTAGATAAAACAAACACATTGAGTAAACCATTCAGTTATACACTATCAAATTCAACATTGGACAGGCATTCTTTTCCCATATAATATACATGTATAATACATGATTGATTGTATTGGTAGCATCATACAAGAATATTCACTGTGACAGACATTGTGAACTGTGGACTGACAATAATTATCGGTCGTAAAATGTGTGTAATAGATCAACAGTGAGTGAATGAATGCGGACACGACACTAACACGGACATGACTGGTGTATTCTTGTGCAATTCAATGAACCATAGGTTTTTTCCTCTTTGAACCGACAGCAACTCTATGACACTGATGAAATGTTCTTTTTACATTAGGGCACGGTAATAACCTATTAATACTTTTTTTATGGTAAAAGATATATCACACGTAGATTATATCAATTGATGGCTTACTATTCAACAAGATACCGTGTATTTGTTTACTTTATCCACTTTGACTTTGAATCATCTATATCCCTAATGAATGCAGAACCCCGTTATTTATTTCTTCTCCATAGTAACTATGATGAGTGCGATGTCATTAATGTGAATGTCATATGGACAATTTCTTATCAGGTATTGCAAAATGTTGTATTTTACGTTTGTTATTGGTATCATCAAAATCTGACTGTATTGGTCGTAATACTAGTAGATTGAAACTTGCTTTGACGGTAAACATGGTAAAGCTACTGTACCATATCTACTAATCTTCAGCTAATCATTGAGCGGCATTATCGGTGTTTTTGGAATAGGTATCTCGTTCTGATCAAGCAATACCAAGTCAATATTAGGTGAATGTCATGCAATGGAAATATTGAATACGAGCTGTTTCAGTGTTCCACAAGACACAGGATCGGTTGTGTCTTTCCCTGTATTATGTGACAAACTGTAGTGCTTTTCAAACTCGTCTGGTTTCAATTTGCACCAAAAAAAAAATGACCTGAAATACGTAATTTACGCTTTGTGTTTATTAAACAATGTCTTATAATGTTGCTAAGAAAATTTGGATGTCATTGAACGCGTTCTTCATTGTTCAGTAACTTTGTTTTGTTTTGTCCACTTTGGAAACAAGAAAATGCAGCTAACTGCGGGAGACGACATTAGAGCTCGAGCATATCACCAGAACCACGAAAGCTGAATGTATCTTACATAACGTTACCCCCCCCCCCCCCCCGCCCCGCAAAAAATAATAATGGACCATATCCTCCCCCACATGATTCCAATTCATTCCCGTATATTATGATGCACATAGGTCTACTTCAATCATATTCCTAACATTTATTTCGAACTCAATGAAACAGATACACCTGATGAAATGATATTCAACCCTCAATAAAATATCCTTAAAATATTGGAAACTATGAGGAATATCTGCATCTGATATCATGATATAGCTAACACATGCATACTGGGAAAATTGAAAGACCGGTTTAGAATAAAAAGGTTTCGCAACCCAACATGGAACACCTTGTCATGTGATAAAATACGTCAAATTACGGTAAACGTAGTCGTGGTATCGCAAACGAATCTCTGTGTTTCCTTCATTACGCTAAAGAAGGCCACAAGCAAGGTTACATGTACATGCATGCACGAAATGCTGCACAGAAAATTGTGCTTTCCAAAATACGCGTCATTGCGGTAAAATTTGCTTTGCATTCTGGGAACGTGAATTTCCATCGGCTCCGCCATTTTGACGTTTTTTCAGACGAGCTGAGCATTTTGCGTAATTTTCTCAAACATAACACATCGATTTATGCATTATATATCTGCGGAATATTCAAAGCTTGCCATCAAATCGAGAGATTTTATGTCAAGGACGAAGAAAATCCTCATTTGAAGTAGGTATGCAAACGTTTACGCCCCAAAACGGGCGTCCATAGGTTGGCATGAAACCTCCACAAAAAAGTCAGCACATAGACATGTAGAGGGTTGGGGGCTTCGCCTCCAACGCTCTAATGTCAAAAAATAACTGGGGGTGATACTTCTGACATGTATGTGTGGGTATGTGGTTGTTCTTTTATTTCATTTTCTGCACAACATGTGATGGATTGTCCTATGATAAATAATAAAGGGTACACAATGACAACGTTCATTATCAAAGGGTATTACTATTGTAACGACCACTACAGTCAGACACATTTTTTTCACAATAAGTGATGAAAAATACACTTAAAATACACATACATCAATCCGTGTACACTTTACACAACACATGATACATACAGGTCGTGTACAAAAAAATATGCTCGGCTAAAACGAGTGTCTAAAACGAGTAGGCCTATAGAACCGAGCTTTCCAAACTACATTCAACACACTGTCTGTCCCAGATGACGCCAGTGTGTCTTTGGATAAACTATTTGGTCGGGCTTTGTTTCTTTTGCAAAATGTTGTATTTTACTTTTGTTATTAGCATCATCGGAATCTGGATGTATTGATGGCAATAGATTGATACTTACATGTACATATTTACTTTCGCCACCAAATTACGAATAATGTTCACTGTTTGGTGTCGATACAACTATATCTAGATCTATGTTGTTTAGCGGATGAGTTTCCATTGAACAAATTTCTGCTATCACGAGCATTGTCTCGGGTATGACGTCAGAGTACCCGCCTCCTTGTCTATGAGCGGCGCGTCCCACGAAGGCGGCGGCTGTAGATTTGTGGCGGAATCCGTGTTCACTGGGCGATAATAGGCCAGTGTGGTCCGGACTACTGTGGTGTAGGTCTTCTGCATCGCCCGATTTTCTTGTCGCAATCTGGTTACACAATTTTGGAAGACATTACTTTTTCGCAAATGGTAAATACTAGCCTAATATTTGCTTTTTTGTGTGTTGCATTTTGAGTTGCAACATAATGTCATTGCCGGCTTAACTCGGTGCCAATCGGCCTACAAATGCATGGGCAAGCCCTTCCCCAGTGACAATGACCGCTAACGCTGTCTAATTATGGATAGAAAAAGCTGAAAATAACGCAAGGTTGAAATGAAAGATATACAGAGGTACAACTAAACGATATTTCTCGAGACACACGACTCCAACGACGATGACAATGGCGACTACAGCGCCCCCAGTGATCGCCGTCAGAAACACGACTGTGGAAGTTAAACCTGTCGTTAAAATCATCTTTCAAAATTATCTTCCAAGAGATAGTCAATCCCTTATGACCAGTACCCAACGTTGCATAAAACGCTCTACCTTCCCTCTTGTACCTGGCGTGGTCCGTTGGATCCATATCGGGAAATCCCGCGGCTGTATATTGCAAAACTAGGGTTTTGCTAGGTTTACATGTATCTTGGAATAATAACAGTACTATAGGACTAGCCCCAGCAGTGGCTCTTCACAACCTGGATATGGGTTAGGTTGGTTTATCGCCCGTCTCAGCCTTGTCATAACGCATACAAAAATGTATGTGCTTAGCTAATAAGCATAGGTACATGCGCACTCGTTGCACTTCCAATAATTAATGTTTATCAATTGAAATCAGTGACAAAAAGGCAGCAAGTGATTTAATTTTTGCTCAAAAGTACAGATTATTAGTGTGTAGCCTACATAAGAAATAATATTGGATACATACGATTGATTAATCCGTACACGATGTACACATCTGTCTGTACTAATTATCAATTAAAATGTATAGGCTACCGATCTGTATCTACAATTTATTAATTTATATAAACGAGTTAATAACTAGGATTTGTGTGACAGTATTGTTGAATCTGCAACGTTCACTATGTCACATAAAAATGACATGGATCGGTAATTTATGATAATGCCTGATGCCGCGCGCTCAAATGTTCCCGCCAAAAATACGGTCAACATGTACGGCATTGCGTCCCTTGCTAAAATGGACCAAATATGAAACTATGGCAAATAACAGATGCATGTTATGTTAAACAAAACATCGATGCGATTAATACAGTCTATTTTGAAAATTCAGTATTATGATAAAATCAGGGAGATACACGGATTTCGTCGTACATTGTGCTTGCAAAACAAACAAAAACATGCACAATAAAGGTCTGCTATGAAAGAAGCATGATTTCTCAGCAAAAAGTATGATAAAGATGCGATTTTATACGACCCAGTACATGGGGTACTAGTTTTAACAACTACCACTAGGTGTCATTGATGTACATCTGAAATTCGCGTCAAAATCTGACAAAAAGTTGTGCTTCTTGAAAAAGGTCTTTAGGCTTTATTGCTCGATACTTAAGTGTCGCATGCCCTCTGTATTAAAAGCAGTAGATCTATCATGAAACAAATTTTGAAAATTTTATTAGGAAAAGGGTATATGAACAAACCTAAAGTTATTATTCGTACACATCTATGCCGTGGCTGTGTTTGAATTTTGTCAATATGCATGCACAAAATACTATGACTGCATTCGAACACTGAAAAAACTGCTGTACGCCACAAGAAACGTACAAAGCAAAGCACAATAATTGTACAAACGCCTACTTCCGTTTCCAGTCAAACAGAACTTGACTGTTCGTGACTTTTTCGTGACTTTTTCCGATATTTTACGGACAAATAGTTAATTATGTTCTTCCCTTCAAACAATTAATCCGGCCCGATAGAGTTGTAGAAGTGCTGTTTCCTGAGCGAACCTCCAACAGACGTATTGCGGTTGCCACGTGACTGAAGCGTGGCACACGAGCATTGTCCCGGATATGACGTCAGAGTACCCGCCTCCTTGTCTGTGAGCGGCGCGTCCCACGAAGGCGGCGGCTGTTGATTCGTGGCGGGATCCGCGTTCACTGGGCGATAATAGGCCAGTGTGGTTCGGTCTACGGTGGCGAAAGTCTTCTGCATCTCATGAGTTTCTTGTCGCAATCTGATTGGCCGAAAATAGTAGATATCCTCTGTTTCAAACTGACAATTCTGAGAAAATTTTAACTGAAAGTCAAAACATTTCCTACCTGTATTTCTTGAGATAAACGACTCCAATGACGATGACTACAACAATGACAACTACAACGCCTCCGGCGATCGCCGTCAGAAACACGGCTGGAATTGTCAACAGATATGGTATTATTTTGCTAGCAACGAAGCCAACATTAATCTGATTCAGATTTAAATTGATGTAATGTAAACTGTAAAAATGCAGTCTTTTCGAAGGCTTAGTTCGCACCCACCTGAAGGCATTTCAAAACTCGCCTTGCTCTCTGTCGATGTCCTTGGGATATCTACGCGAACTACTTTGAGAAATACAATGGAATAAAGCATGATGAAACAAATATCATTCCAAGGTGAAAAATCAAACGTTGAACCTGAGGATGAGCAATTTCTGAATTCAAACTGAATAATATTTCTACCTGGATTGGAACCAGCAGAACAGTTGCCGACGACACCGTGCCACGTGTTTCCTGTACACGTGAGCCGCCATTCCTGGTCGTTTGTCTCGCAGCCAATCACGGCCTCGCTACCTCCTCTCTTGTACCAAGCGTGATCCGGTGGATCCATATCCGGACATCCAACCGCTATTCAAAGGAGGATACAATTTTGAAATGATTACGTCCACTTCATTCAACGAAACGTGATTCTATCTGTCATTTGGCATTGTAAGTATAGACCTCTATAATATTTACGATCATTTATCACCAACCTTGGTAGCTAATCAGAAAATGGACATCAGGAGGTGATTTGAGGTAAACTTCCACAGTGTTGGTCTTGGACGAGTACAGCGCCCCCTCTCGTTGTTTCCCGCCACAGATCGTATGGTTGATGCCCAGCGCCCTCTCGAGGATGTAGCCGTGAACATGTCTACATTTAATTAGGTTATTGTCCGTTTGTTCACTGACAGAAAAATCCAGCATTGTCATATTGACCGTCTGACCGACTTTGGCGGAAATGACCCAAGGTGACCTCTGGGACCCACATCCTTTCTGACTGGTCACGTGACTCGACAGTATCCCGTGATTGGCTGGGGCCGGGTTTGGTTCGTTTGTGTTGCAGCCAGATAGTACTGCAAATAAAAATATATCATTTACTATTATGTATTTTACGGAAAACGTCGCTAATGAATCACATGAGTTGCATCTCTTCAGTGACCCAAGTGATATAGTGCCTGATTTATTCTTTTATTTCCAACTATGGGAAAACCTCCATTGGAGGTTGAAGATTGGGAGCTTCAAGCTCTGGTATAAAAGAATATACTACCACATATCATATTCTCGTTGCAATGAATTTACGGTCAAGATTCGAACCAGAGGTTGCAGCATAAAAAGGGAATTAGATCGTGTCGTACACAAAATGAATACCTTTCACACATGTATAGTGCGTTTCCAAATACATCCTGAGAAATTCCAAACATTCAGTGTTCGCGGCATCAATGTCTGGATTCGGAAGACCAAATTCACACTCCCTGCGACCGGAGCACCACCTGTCGAGCAACGGAAGAACGTCGTTTGTACATCCCATAAAGTCGTCACTTTTCGTTATACACCGACCCACTTCCTTCCGGCCGTACTCTGCTGACGTCATTAAAATAACTTCGTCTTGTTGGCAGCTGGCTCGAAAATCTTCACCGAGACATGTTCCAACATTTTCTGGAATCAGAGTATGATAAGTATAAATAATTGATTTTTCAAACCATCCCCGATGATTTAATTTATCAGTATATACATAGTATAATTGATTCAGCTACTGAAGCGTGAGATTCGGGAAGATATCTTCAAAATTAAATTCAAATATTATTGAAATATATATACCAGGGCTGAAACGGGTGTAGGTCTATACACAGTGTCTAACCTGATGCCGCGCGCTCAAATTTTCCCGCCAAAAATGCGGTCAATACGAGCGCCAGCGTCTCTGGCAGGCCTTTGTCCCAAGCCGACATCGCGTCCCCTCGCTTCTTGGGCGTTTAATAACGATGCTATGTGTGTATTATTTTTCCAGACACAGGCCTGAAAAAAACTCGAAATAAGTCTCATGTGTATACTAACTACACAAATATATGTTCCTCCAGATCGTGTCTAACTGTTTCATGATGCTTTTCGCGAATAACCGTTGAAATTATCATATCCAGCAATGACCATGCTCATTAGCATACTGAATAGTAATGAGCTACATGTAAACAGAACGATCACTGAGCCTATTTCGTCTATTTCAGGGCTTTCATCATTGAATTTTAACAACCAACCTGCCTATGATTCAATCCGGGTTGTTTTCGTCATATATCCCTGTAATTTACGGTCGACATTACAAGAATTCTCCTGGGTATTATTTGCATGAATTCCAGTCGTGGCTTCCGTGTGTGTGATACCAATCCAATATGGCCGAGCTAAGGGCGACTGACAGACTTCGCATACAGATGGCGCCACGTGTCAGAACAGCTCAGGTGGCGCCACGGGTATGTGTCCGTGGCGGGAATTATCGTGGCTTATATAAATGTTATGTTATAGAATATATAGCCATTTCGAAGGTTTTATTCATGCGTTCAACTCAACTCATGTTCAAATCTGATGATTTATCGTCATGTTTTTTGCATTGAAATAATTGCTCATCACTCGAGATAGCCTATGTTGAGCATTGGAAATTAAAACGCACTGTCCAAAATTTTTTTATCAATTATAGGAAAAAATAGTCTGGAACATTAATCATTTATTCATCTTATTCATTGTGATTGTAACTTGTTTGTTAGCATTGCGTTTATGACTAGTATGAGCCTATAGATGGGACTCAATTCATATAGGGGTTGAGCACGGTGCCTTCACATGCACGCGTTCGCAGCAGAATCATATAACCATACAGTGCTGAGTGACCGACGGCAACAATGTCAGGAATGCTATTATATAGACTGCACAAAAAAGCAAACCAATATTACGCTATTAACACCACATCAAGAAAATTAGTTTATTTATAAAATATCAAAACGATCTCAAAATCAGCCAAGTCATTGTTACTCGATATTATCAAAACACGCATTCTTGATTTAAATTTGGGATGGAAAATTGATGAAATTCCAAGATGGTATGTTGTGGATAAAACAATTCATTTTGTTCATTGGACTTCTAACATATAATATATACACAGCTTATCGTATGTTTCATCTTCACTCAAAATTACACACACTATAGTTACCCCAGTATATCACCTACTAATCATACATATAGGACTAAAATTATCGTACAGTTGAAACGCTATAAAGCTAACGGTACATACATTACAAGGAACAAAAAGCGCTTATTATTTTTAGATATAAACTTCTGTTTGCGGAAATTGTACATTGCTCTATCCGAAACATTAAAGGGACAACGAAACAATATGCAAAACCGAAGACAATATTGTTTTGTAAATATCAAAAGAATATCAGATCAATATATACACTGTCGTATTGGAAATTAATCCGGTCCGATAGAGTTGTAGACGTGCTGTTTCCCGAGCGATCCTCCAACAGACGTATTGCGGTTGTCACGTGACTGGAGCGTGGCACACGAGCATTGTCCCGGATATGACGTCAGAGTACCCGCCTCCTTGTCTGTGAGCGGCGCGTCCCACGAAGGCGGCGGTTGTTGATTTGTGGCGGAATCCGCGTTCACTGGGCGATAATAGGCCAGTGTGGTCCGGTCTACTGTGGTGTAGGTCTTCTGCATCTGATGAGTTTCTTGTCGGAGCCTATACATATCAAATATTCCTCATTCATTGCACTTTACACGTCATCTGATTGGATTGAACAGAAAAAAAATATTTACACAAAAAATAAAATCAAAGCCAGCAAGGTGTTCGCCTCACCTGTATTTCCTGAGATACACGATTCCAATGACGATGACGACAACAATGACGACTACAGCGCCCCCAGCGATCGCTGTCAGAAACACGGCTGAAATAGTTGATAAAATTACCTACTTTATTGCATCAGTTATGATGACTTTAGGTCCGTGCGTCGAATATCTATGTTCAACTATATGTGGCGATTTTGCCCTAAGCACGCGACAGGTGATTGTAAACATAAATGCCATTTATGTGGCCTTTTCGTACTTGGCCTTGTTTTGACACGCTCCGTTCGAGCGTGCGTTGCCACGGCGACGCATTGTAATTTACGCTCCAGTAAACTATAACAATGGATCGATTAGACCTCGCGTGCGTCCTACAGCTTGTGGTGTATTATATATACACTGGAAGCGACTCGATCGAGGAGATTGTCCGAGAGAGAGTAACTAGGACGCACGCAAGGCTCGCCATGAGCTTTGCGTTCCCTGGTTGTGAGTAGTGGGCTCCTAGAGCCCTGGGGACGATTTCCATGGGGAGGCCCGGGCTGGGAGAGACAAGTTGCTGACTCGGGGGCGCAAGCTCTGTGGATCGCCAGTTCTCTCCCTTCCCGGGTCGTGTGACATAGGCTCTGGCCAGCATGTCGGACTGTACGGGGTTCCGTCCCCGAGGCAGACCGCGGCTCGCCAGGCCCCGCCAGTTAACACCGTGGTGATGAACCAGTTTCTGAACGGTGTCCGTAGGCCTGGGAGTGTCGGGTGGGCTGTTACCTGGTTACCGTTAATGCTGAAGTAGTTACCGTGTCCGCAGCGACCTCCGGTGAGCGGCGCCGCCGCAAGGATCCGGAATAGCGGATGCGCGTCCGCAAGGACTCGTGGTGAGAGGACTATCCTCGAGGATCCCGAAGAGCGGACGGTAGTCAATAACTTTACATTGGTGCCGTGACCAGGATCAGTCCGACAGTGTTCCATCGCAGCCTACCATCACAGTGTTGTAGCCTCCTTCGTCCCTGGGGATCGCCCGCTCCTCAAGGACATCTTATAAAAATGACGAAGGAAAGAGACAAAGCCGAAAATAAGGCTAATGAACCCAAGGGGGGGGGGGGAAACGGGTGGAAACGTCGCGGACCGCACCCGGTCAAGCGACGGCCGCCGTGAGAATTCTTCGGATGACTCCGGCGGTAGGAAGGAACGTGCGGAGACCTCCGTGGACAAGACCCCGTCTGCCGGGTCGACTCCGGCGTCCCTGGCTCCGTCTCCGGACGACGAGTCGCGCCCTGAGGGGCAGCAACAGGGATTGCTATCAGGGCCTGGCCCTGATCCGGTAGGCGCGGTAGGTGGAGCTGGCAACGGCGCTACCTCGCGCCCGCCTAAGTCCGGGCGGCAGTCGTGGCAGGCGACGCTCTTCCAGGGGACATCTCCGGATGTCCGGGATCGAGTGGTAGCCGGCCCGAGTACCTCCGGGCAAGCGGACCAGCAGTTCTGGATGCCACCTCCAGCCGGAAGAGCTCCTGCGAGGGCTCCCGGCAGGGAATCCAGGCAGTCCGCGTCAGGCGGGATGGACCAGCTCACCCACACTCTGAGTGAGCTGGCTCCTCTAGGGCGCTATGACCGCGCCCGGTCGCCTCATCAGGGACGATCAGACCGGCGGAACCGCTCCCCCTCTCCGCTGTCACAAGGCAACTCGGGGCCTTTGACGGAGAGGGAGAGGTGGCTGATATCCGATGCGCTTGTACTGTTCAAGCGGAATCAGCCGCCTCCGAGCGTCGACCCGTCGGCCATTCTTAGTCCGGGGATGTCTGGGCCAGTAGCCCCTCCCCAAGTCCTGCCGAGTCCGCAGGCGCCAGTGGCCCCCGCAATGGGACCTGCACCTGCTCCGCGGCTCGGAGGCACCACGTTGGCGACCGCGTCGACCGTTCCGACGGTTGGAGCGCAAGCCGCGTGGTCAACTTACCCTGGCACATACAGTGTGTCGGACGGGCAGTGGCAACAGGCGGCATCGGCCCCAAGCTTTGCCGGCCCTTCTGGAGCCTACCCAGTAGGTTCGATGGGAGCCCCGCCCGCACCTAGCCAGAGTGGGTTTTTAGCGGGAATGACCCAGGCGGCAAACGTGAGCTTCCCTGCTCCTATGTCCGCGGCGTCGATGTTTGCTCTGGCAGACTCCGCCGCAGGCACTGGCAGCTCGCGGAACTTGCCGCTGTACACGGACGACCCCGGAGCCGGGACCGCACGTCGGGCGCGTAACAAACGCGATGACGGGCCCGACCACTCTTCGTGGCGGAAACGGTTCAACGGGGATAACGCCGACTTGGAGGACTGCTTGCTCCAGGTATGGCGTACTGCCGTGTACGAAGGATAGTCCCAGCATGAAGCTGGACATGTCCTCGCGGGGAGCTTGGAAGGAAAAGCTCTCCACGTGATGCCGTGTCTGCCGGTGGGAACAGTGACTTTCGGCGAGGTTGCTCGTCAACTTCGCCTGCTGTTCACGCCGACGACGAATCGGCGGCAGTCTGAACGAGAGTTCAAGGCGCGTACCCGCCAACCGACTGAGTCCGTGACAGACTATGCGTTCAACCTACGCATACTCGGCCGGAGAGCTTTTCCGGACATGGACTCCAGACGGTTCGAGATGATGCTGATCGATCAGTTCATCGATGGCCAGCCTTACCACTTAGCTTACGGGCTGGCCACCCATGAAAAACGATCGATGGAGGAGGCAATAGACTCCGCGCTTGCGCTTGAGGTGGCTGTCCGCCCTAGATAGTTGCCTCCGGCCCCGGCTCCGGCCTCGGCTGTACCCTCGCAGGCGGCGACTCCTCCTCCGGCTAAGGCATCGCAGGTAACCCCCGTGGCAGGACCCGGTCGTCCGGGAACCCGCCAGGGAACCTACCCCGCAGTGGGTTAGTGCGCCGGCACCCTCTACAGGGGCGCCTGCACATGCGGCACCAGTCGCCGCGCCATGCTCGTCCTCGGACGAGTGCGACATCGAGGAATACGACCTCGGCGCCGCGCAGATGATTGCGCACTGCGCCGGGATCGAAGCTCCGGGACCCGCAGAATGTTGCGTGTTCACCTCCGGACCAGCTCAGAACCGTCCCTGTTACTTCTGCGGAAAGCAGGGACACTTTTGGCTGAAGTGTCTGGAGTTGTTGGAACGCCTGCGGTCGCGCGGATACCAGGGAGCCCTCCCTGGCCCGCAACGGAGGAGTTCCTTCCGGTCTGGTCCTCCGGGACAGCAGGGCCGGAACCCGCGGCAGGGAAACTCGGGTTCCGAGCAGGACGAACCCCAAGTTGATATGACTTCTCCGGAAGTAGTCCTTGGAGATCAGTCTAGCTCCTCCGCGGCTGAGGCGGATGGCGAGGACTCCGTAGATGAGCCCAGCGCGTGCGAAAGGTATCGCCCTACCTGCGCGCTGGTGAGGGACCCCTGCTGGTACCTGCCCCTGTCCTTTGGACGGGAGCCGGTCCGTTTCCTCGTAGACTCTGGCTCGGAGGTGACCCTCGTGGCCGCCGGAACGTTTAAGAAGGAGCCCGCGCTCCGCAACCTCGAGTTGCGGGATCCAGGACCGTACAAGCTCTACGGAGCGGGAGACAACCGCATCCGTATCCATGGCATCATCGATCTGCCTATTACCCTTGGGGACAAGGTGTATCTGACAGAGGCGATCGTGGCGGATATCGGAGCGGCCGGGATTATTGGGATGAATTTTCTACGGGTCCACCGGGTGACCGCCAACTTTAGTGCTGGCGAATTCCGGATGGGAGAGGACACACACTTCCTCTTCCGCTCGGGCCCGATGCATTCATTCCAAATGCGGGCATCGCGCACTGTAGTAGTGCCACCGATGAGTGAGATGATCATTGAGGCGAGGCCGCGTCGTCCCCGCATGCCCCTCGATGGTCGACCGTGTATAGTGCAACCCGTGAGCAGTTTCGCCGCAGGAACTGGGCTCGTGCTGGGTGGGGCCCTGGTCATGTCCAACCCCCGCGCGATGCCCATCCTCGTGGTGAATCCTACGGATGCTCCGATTGTACTGAAGCGCGGATGCATAGCAGCTACTGCTATTCCCGCGTCCTTGAGTCGTGTCCTCCCCGACGATCCTGTCTGCCGCGCTGCGTGCGCAGCGGCGGCCGCCGGAGATGACCCGTTCACCCTGCCGGACCATTTGGAATCTCGGGTTCCGAAGGACCGGTTGGATGAAGAGCAGCGCCAAGCGCTCCGCAAACTGCTGCGGCAGTATGCGGATGTGTTCATGGGTCCTGATGGTGCGGTTGGCAAGACTGACGTCGCCAAACACCGCATCGACCTCGTGGACGAACGTCCTCTCAAGCAGCGTCTTCGTCGGGCAGCAATAGTGCACCAAGAGGTCATAGACCAGGAGGTGCAAAAGATGCTCGACTTGGACATCATCGAACCCAGTGACAGCCCTTGGGCCAGTCCGGTGGTTATGGTGAAGAAGAAGGACGGCTCGTGGAGGTTCTGCGTGGACTATCGGAAACTCAACGATGCCACGCGGAAGGACTCATATCCTCTCCCGCACATTGAGGATACCTTCGATGCCCTGGCCGGGTCGCACTATTTCTGTGCTCTGGATCTGGCCTCCGGGTATTGGCAGGTGGAGATGGAGGAGAGTGATCGGGCGAAGACTGCCTTCGTTACCAAGAACGGGCTCTACCAATTCAAGGTAATGCCGTTCGGGCTCTGTAACGCACCAGCGACGTTCGAGCGCCTCATGGAGATGGTACTTAAAGGGTTCCTCTGGAAGCGATGTATGGTCTACATCGACGATGTCGGCGTGTATGGCCGGTCGTTCGAGGAAACCCTCACCAACCTCCAGATGGTGCTCCATCGCATCCGCGGAGCAGGGCTTAAATTGAAGCCAAGTAAGTGCGAGCTATTCGCGCAGGAAATCCTGTACTTGGGCTTCATGGTAACGGGCACCGGAGTGAGACCAGACCCCGCAAAGGTGGCGGCCGTGCAGAAATGTTTGCAGGTTTATTCGCGGCTTTGCGGAGATCGCGCGTCCCCTAACTATCCTCACGGAAAAGGGCGCCGATTTTGTTTGGTCCGCCGAGCAGGCTGATGCCTTCTCGGGACTCCGGCAGGCCTTGGTAGCGGCCCCGGTGCTGCGGCACCCTCGTCCGGACTGCGAGTTCATCCTGGACACTGACGCGAGTAACTTCGCACTCGAAGCGGTTTCCGGTACATCCTGGTGATTTCCGACTATTTTACCAAGTATACCGACGCCTACCCACTGCGCCACCAGATTGCGGACGAGGTAGCTCGGTTGTTGGTAAATAGATGGGTGGTGTACCATGGGGTACCTAAACAGGTACATTCGGATCAGGGCACGCAATTTGAGAGCAACCTGTTCCGAAACCTGAGGTTGGGATTTACGTCCGCTATGGGAGAAGCGCCTTCCCACGGATTTGGGGAGCTGGCTCTGGACGCGGGGATAGGTCTGCACGTTAGGACTGACGTCCGCGGTTCGTCCGCGTGACTCGTCCGGCGTCCGCGACGCTTTAAGATGACGCACTTCGGTGTAGTTATCCCCCGTGAGCCATTACTATAATTAAGGTTATAGTAAGTAAGGTTTCTTACGGCAGGAAACCGACTATCCATTATGATAATGGAGCGGTTGTTAAGTCCGCGTGTGCGGACCAGCCGCGGCAGCGGGTGACACTCATTCTCGTCCGGATCGTACCTTACAATACGCGGTCCGGCCGGAATGACCGGAACCCCGGCCTCCTTCTAAGAAGGGGGTCGTATATTACATGCGCAACACTTGTGGTGGCTTTTAATTCCAATTTCATATACATTGGATAAGGGCAATACGCCGTTCTATGGTAGGCGTCCGGCCTGGACTCCGTCCGCGGGCAGCTCCGGACGTCCGCCGGCTATTGCTTTCACCATCTTTGGGCGCCTCTAGATTGGGCGCCGGTATGAAGGGTTTGCCCCCTAACCATTGAGGTTATGGACCATGCCGGCTCCGCGTCTAATCTATTGGCTCCGCACTCCGGTAGTCGTTTGTTTTGGCTCTAGGTTGGACCGTGCTTGCTCCGCGGCCGGGCTGTACGTTGGGGATGCTAGTGGGCGCGTCATGAACGCCCACAGGGCGCCCAATTGTCTGTCCGCCTGTCATGGGCTTGTCCGATCGCCTTGTAAGCGTACCAGCGGCTATGGGGAGTGATTTTGTTTATTTTCCATCTCATTTATTATTTATGGGAGGATTATAAGCCACAAGTGTGTGCGTGTTCCCGTGGAAATGCTATTCTTACTCATTTATCAAATATATGAGAAAGTTTAGTGATATATCTCTTGTCCTTGGTGCAATAGAGAGTAAGAAATCGGGAGATTTCTGCTTTCGCAAGAGGGGTGTAGGAGATTGTGTACATTGTATCAAAGGCTGTATGCCGTGATCTATGAAAAGCATGCAAGCGGTGGTGGATTTATTTTCATTGCTGCTTGAGCGGTGTTAAATTTTTATTTATCGCTGCTGATAGGGTGACATAATCGTAACACCCACAAGTAGTTTGGCTTTTTGATACATTGTATACAATCTTTAACCTGCGAGGGTGATTAAATTCACGTCATTGATCGCCAGTGCGAAAGCTATTGCTAATGACTGCTGTTAATTACTGTAGTATTTTAGCGGGTACCCCGGGATGGCTTGTGTACACAAGCCACCCGTATACATGGCACGATAGGAGTCACCGGGGGGAGATGCGTGTATGTGAATGCGATAGTGTGAAACGTCCTTTTGTCTGTCGATCGGGTAGATGCAGTGAATAGACGTTTCCACGGGAACGCGTCATACGATGCGTGTGCAGTATAACTGCCAACACTTGATGCCTATAATCGATGTAACTCGACACTTACTGGTCATTCAAGCGCTCGGCACTGGTGGAGACGGATCTGCGGATCTGACTCCCAGTGTTTAACAGCGATTAGAGCGCTTGATGTCAGAAAGTAGTGACGGCTGGGGTGATGATGTGGGAAGGGAGGAGGGGTCTCTAGAGCGCACTAGTGTGTACTCGAGACCCCTAGCTAGGCCTGAGGATGATGACCGCGAGGACGTCTCCGAAGGCAAAGATATGGGTTCTGCGGAATCCAGCTCCGGCTCTGGTTCTTACACAGGAACTGAGTCCGAGAGCGAGAGTGATGATGTGGGAAGGGAGGAGGGGTCTCTAGAGCGCACTAGTGTGTACTCGAGACCCCTAGCTAGGCCTGAGGATGATGACCGCGAGGACGTCTCCGAAGGCAAAGATATGGGTTCTGCGGAATCCAGCTCCGGCTCTGGTTCTTACACAGGAACTGAGAGCGAGGTCGTGGAGGACCGCCCCGCAGAGAGTGACTCGGCCACGCCAGGCGCCGAGCAGCTCTTGAATCCGTCGCCTTTTCCTCGTATGGAAGAGGTGATGGACTGCGGGGGTGCAGGACTTGTTGGTGTGGACATTGAGTTGCATCCGTCCACGGAGATGCTTGCGTCTCTGGACCCGGATGAGAGTACTCGTGCGGAAACCCGTCCGGATGGCCGTAGCCGTCCGGACACCGGTTCCGCCGAGAACTCCTCGGTGTCCGCATCTGCGGAGTCTGGTCCGCACAACCAGAAGGCCCCTGGGACTTGGGCGGAGCAGGTTGACGCGGCTGAGGAAGCCGCATCCCAAGCTCCGGCTCAGGAACAGGAGTCTGGCTCGAAGGAGACCGAGAACCAAGATGACGGGTTTACATCGCCCGTCTCTAGGCGTACTCGCCGTCGAGCCCGGGAGATTGCCCAGAAGCAGTGGAGAGCCCAGCAAGCGCTGGAAGCCTCTAACTGCGGGCAATCTGAGGCCGGATCCGACCCGGACCCGGCCTCCTCGCCTCCGAAGAAGAGGAGGAAGAAGCGGACCCACCGGAAAAAGAAGTCTGGCGGTCCCCCGCCTCAAACCGGATCGCAGTCTGGAGGACCTCAGCCGCTGGCGCCTAAGCCGGGCGGCCAGTCAGGGTCCTCCGCCAAACCTGGAGACGCCAAGGCGCCTAATCCCTCGGGATCTGGTGCGGGCGGCGCCTCCGCGGGATCCGGCCCGGGCGCAGGAGGTTCCAGTAAGCGGGTGCCTATCCAGGCACCGAAAGGAACCTCCTCCTCTTCTTCCTCCGGTAACAAGAAACCTACCGGAGCTGCGGAGGTGGGGTCTAGTCCAGTGGATCGAGGGCGTCCCGTGCCGAAGGAGGGAGATCTTCGCTTAGAACTCCTCCGGAAGCGTGCGGAGCAAGACGGGGTCCACCTGTCTGACGCCGCACTGGAAGCGGGACGGCGGTCCTTCGTTGCGCAGCAACAGAGGGCCGCGCCCCAACGCGGGAAGAGTGTGCCCCGACAAACCAGGTCGGAGAATCGTTCGGGGGCGGCCAAAAAGAAGAAACGGTCGTCCTCGGAGCAGCCCTCTATCCAGAGGCTGCGGGCCGAGATGGGCCCCGAACTCCCTGGAGTCCGTCAGGGACACATGTTCCTTCCGCGTTATGGCAGGGATCCGCAGGGATCTGACGCCGCACTGGAAGCGGGACGGCGGTCCTTCGTTGCGCAGCAACAGAAGGCCGCGCCCCAACGCGGGAAGAGTGTGCCCCGACAAACCAGGTCGGAGAATCGTTCGGGGGCGGCCAAAAAGAAGTAACGGTCGTCCTCGGAGCAGCCCTCTATCCAGAGGCTGCGGGCCGAGATGGGCCCCGAACTCCCTGGAGTCCGTCAGGGACACATGTTCCTTCCGCGTTATGGCAGGGATCCGCAGGGGCGCTGCACAGCGGACGCCGGCGCGGCGGCCGACACGCCTTTCACACGGCCTCGTCCACTCACGGACGAGGAGAGTGTCGGGCTGCCGCCCGAGACAGAGGAGGGTGTAATATGCCAACTCTGTCCGGAATCCCTGGACGGGTATGAGGACCCGCACCATGCGCTCAACCGGGATCGTAGGTATCCTTCCTACGACCACTTGAGTTGACATATTGCGGGATACCACTACCCCTGGATGAAAATGTTCGTCTGCAAGAGGTGTTACTCCAGTAGACCTCAGCAGCGATATTTTCCCAGTTTGGAGGCCCTGAACACTCACCGTGCGGGTGCACACCGCGGTGAGGGACTTCACACCGTTGGTGATGAAGCAGGGCCTGTATTCAATTATGGATACATTCCACCTAGGGTGGCATCGTTCATGAGTACGTCAGGAACGGTGAGGAACCGATTCTTTCACTGGGGTCCATGGCGCTTTGCACAGCGCATCATGGACGATGCCTGGAAAGAGTCTGGCGTTGTGTCTGCGGGCTCGAGCTACACCGCTCGCCTGACGGCGTCAATGGGCCAGACTCCGGCAGAGTACCAGGCGGCGGAAGCCGCCCGGACAGCAGCAGAGGCTGTCCGTCAACCGCCGGCGACCCAGGCATGTGAAGAACGGCACCGGGTGACCATGGTCGTGTCGGAGATGCCGCAGATCGCGGCCAAGACACGAGTGGCTTCTCCTAAGCCGCGACCCCCGCCAAGGACTCAGGGGAAGGGTTCGTCCTCTGGAAAAACTCCGGCCGGGACGACGCCCCTGCAGTCCCCGGGTGCGCTGACTCAGGAGGATTTCCCGGGTTTGCTCGAGGTGACGGTACCCGCGGGTCCGTCTGAGGGACGGGTGGTGGCAGACACCTCCGCCTCCTCGAGTACCGCGTCGGTGGTCCCGCCAAGGACCCCACGCGTGACTCCCTCAGTTGCGAGCAGTAGCGGACGTGCGGTACCTCTCTCGAGGTCGACGTCCGCATCCTCGTTGGTAGTTGAGGGGACGTCCGCGGGATGGCAAAGCACCGCCTCCCTGGACCTGGATCCCCTCGACGCCACGGCGGACATACGCCGGAGGCTCGGTCCCACGACCGCCAGTGTCTACGAGACTTTTCGCGAGTCTGTAGGCCAGGCGGTCGGCCATCGTCGTGATGGTATGGACCGGATCCCCGGTGACCCAGCGTTGGTGAACCTGCCAGTGCCCCGAGCCATTCGTGACTTGGGGTCCGCAGGTGTGGCCGCGTTGGTCCGCGCTCGGGAGGAGCACCCCTGGGATCACCCCCAGCGTGGTCGACTCACCCGAGCGGCGGAGTACGTTGTGGCGGAGATGGACAGCTCTCTGGATCGGTTCAGCCGGTGCCGCGCCGAGGCCTCCCGTGTCGCATGCGATCTCGCATACGACCAGGGCCTCATGGAAGGCACCCGGCGGAGCCTAGAGAGCTACCAGAATTTGTCGGCCGTCATTGAGCGGCGCGCGTTCGACCAAGGTCGGACCGCCGCTCTTGCTGAGCAGTCCGGGGCGTCCGCCCCTGCCCCAGAGGTAGCCACTAGGATGGAGCACCTGGAGGCTGAGAATGAGCAGCTACGGCGTCGTCTTGACGAAGCCGAGGCCGCTCGGACTCGCCTACTCCAGGGCGTCGATGACCCCGAGTCATCCGCCCTGAACCAGGCGGCTCTCCGGCGGGCGGATGCTGCTTTGGAGCTGGCCATCTACCCATACCTGGTCCAGGTGTGGGGAGAACGGATGGCCGGTCCTCAGCGCACCCGCGATACGGTAGAGATGTTCCGCGCCATTGCAGATCTCGGCGCTACATCTCTACCGGCCTCCGTCGTGATGGCTCCGTCAGGACCCGGATTGCAGGGCTCACCGCAGAAGCCCCTGCAAGCGCCACCGGGCCTGCCTCATCCGCCCGTGCAGCCGGCTTTCTCTATGCCGGCTCCGCTGCTTCCGCGGCGTAGGGACTTGTCACCGCCGCCAGACCACAAGACAGGCGGCACGGATGAGGAGCCGATGACGACGGAGGAAGGCTAGGGCACTAGCCTCGTCGCTGCACTTGTGCGGCGGCGTGCCGGAGTCGCTCCCGCGGCTCCGCCCTGCCTCAGACCCGTTCTGCGGATCTGAGGAGCCGGCCGGCAGGGCGGTCGGCAACATTTTTAGAGGTACTATCACTTTTGATCACTCGGTGTGTCGTTTTACAAAATTTCTAAATTTAAAGTTTAACCTTAAAGATATTCCAAAGACTCGACACACCGTCCTTTTATAACGGATGACCTTCCAGGGTCATCACACGGTTTTGGACCACCTCGGTCAAAATTTTAGCTTGTTTATGAGGGTTTATTCAAAATTGCAAAGCGCGTTATAGTTTACTCCGTAAGTCTGGGGGTAGTTCCCCATTCTTCCAAAAGGGACTCTTAAAGTCCTAGTGTCTTGCGCCGTGACTTCCGGGTGTTGCCATCTTGCCTTCTTCCGGACCCCGCCATGCGAAGCCTTCGTCGGGTTTTGGCAGTTTTGGGCGCGGGCGGAACATGTTGGGGACCAACATTGTAAGAAGGGGGTAATGTGGCGATTTTGCCCTAAGCACGCGGCAGGTGATTGTAAACATAAATGCCATTTATGTGGCCTTTTCGTACTTGGCCTTGTTTTGACACGCTCCGTTCGAGCGTGCGTTGCCACGGCGACGCATTGTAATTTACGCTCCAGTAAACTATAACAATGGATCGATTAGACCTCGCGTGCGTCCTACAGCTTGTGGTGTATTATATATACACTGGAAGCGACTCGATCGAGGAGATTGTCCGAGAGAGAGAGTAACTAGGACGCACGCAAGGCTCGCCATGAGCTTTGCGTTCCCTGGTTGTGAGTAGTGGGCTCCTAGAGCCCTGGGGACGATTTCCATGGGGAGGCCCGGTCTGGGAGAGACAAGTTGCTGACTCGGGGGCGCAAGCCCTGTGGATCGCCAGTTCTCTCCCTTCCCGGGACGTGTGACATAGGCTCTGGCCAGCATGTCGGACTGTACGGGGTTCCGTCCCCGAGGCAGACCGCGGCTCGCCAGGCCCCGCCAGTTAACACCGTGGTGATGAACCAGTTTCTGAACGGTGTCCGTAGGCCTGGGAGTGTCAGGTGGGCTGTTACCTGGTTACCGTTAATGCTGAAGTAGTTACCGTGTCCGCAGCGACCTCCGGTGAGCGGCGCCGCCGCAAGGATCCGGAATAGCGGATGCGCGTCCGCAAGGACTCGTGGTGAGAGGACTATCCTCGAGGATCCCGAAGAGCGGACGGTAGTCAATAACTTTACATATATAAACTACAAACAGGATCACTTTCACGCACCTGACGGCATTTCAAAACCCGTCTCGTCATCACTGCTTGTCTCCGGAATATCGACACGAAGGACTGAAAAAAAAGAGTACAATTGTAAATGTAAACTTTATTTGTTTAAGGAGGATTCCCCACAGCAGATGCCACGAGGGGGTCTCCTCCGTGCTCTGTACAATAGGTGCAAGTGCAGAAACAAATATGTACAATTAGAAAGGGACAGTACAATATTGATATGAATATACCTGATACAAAACATATATTTGCGATCATTCAAGTATAGGCCGAAGGGGCCTGTAGTTTACCGGCTAGCCAATAGGCCAACGGACCAATGGTCCGGTAAAAAAAAAAAAACCCCGGACATATTGAATGTACCAATCCCTATTAAGGACCCCAATTGGCATGTGCTGAAATAAAAATCCCGAATCCGATCAGACAGTTATTTTATTCCCTCTGCCGGAAACAAAAACTAATAGTGACTTGATTTTTTTTTTTTAGTTGACCCGTCAAAGAGCCGAAACGGCCGCCACACGCAGAACGGTGACCCAAGAGCACCAAAGCCCACAAACACCACAATGATACACGAGGGGAATGTTTCGGAACCAAAATCCCAAAATCGATCTGACACCTCCTGAGAAAATCATTATTAAAATTGAAAAACAATACAAAACAGTTATTTCCGGCATAATAATTGCCACCAAAACTGCATGAACGATTTAATCCAAGAAATGAAAGAAAAACGTCTGGGGGTATTGACCCACACCTAATCACACAAATATATGGGCAAATTCATCAGCCCGGAAAAAAATAAAAAAATAAAAATAAGAAATGTCAACAGACGATGGGGACGACGACGGACGACGGACGAAGAGCCACGACAATAGCTTTTCGATTTTAGTTCGATAAGCTAAAAACGGGTAGAAGAACAGATAAATTTCTGAACTATTTGGAACAGTGTTATGTTATCATCGAATGAAATATTGGCAAAACCGTTAATAAGGCAGTCGGCGAAGTAATTCTTCTCCTCGTTATCGTCTGGGATTATTAGAGAATGGTGTACACCTGGTGCTAACAGACGGGCGAGCTCTACAGTCATGATTCTTCTTGCCTCTACATAATTTGGACAATCTAGCAAAAAATGAGAAACGTCCTCTCTCTCAAAATGACAATTTGGGCATATCGAATTATCAATAAAGTTATACCGATGTCTATGCGCGTTGAGAGCGCTCAAACCAAGACGTAGGCGTGTTTGGTTAATTCTACCGTATTTGCTGCCATGGGAAAATAATTTGTTGGACTTATAGGTGGATAATCCCTTTAACTTGGTTTTGAATGATTTAAGAGTAGGGGCGTATTTAAGTTCATCACTCATGGCATTCCAATCACTAATGGTAGTGGGAAAGTACGAACTCATAAATCTAGTAGTCCGTCCCGGGAAATTTCTCACATCAGATTTAGTTCGTAGATTATATGAGACAACTTCTCCCACGGTCGAGGGACACAACTGAGATAAATACACAGGTACCAGATTGTTCTGAATCTTATACATCATGTGCAGACGATGACAACGACGACGCAGTGACAATGGCTCCCAACCAACTTCTTGCAATAGAGCCTCATGTGATGTATGTTTGTATGCTCCAGTCGTGATAATTGCACAATGTCTTTGAATTTTTTCTAATTCGTTCAAATATATTTGGGGTGATGAGTCGAAAATTACATCACCATACTCCAATATTGGGCGTACGAAGGATTTGTACAATATTTCCTAACACGATCTGGGAACAGTATTTTGGATATGGCGTAAGAAACCTGCACACCTAGAGGCTTTGGTTTTTATACCAACAATATGATCCGTCCATGTTCCATTTCTATTAAAGGTGATTCCAAGATGTTTATGCGTTTCGACTCGTTTAATCGGCGTGTTATGTAAAATCAAGGGAGGGTCTTTTGCAATCTCCTTTTTACGACTTATTTTCAATTGTTCCGTTTTCTCAGCATTAAAGGTTACTAGCCACTGTTCCGACCATGCTTGGAGCTTTTGCAAATCTTTGTTTAGTTCCTCAAAATTGTTTCTATTGGGTTTAAGGGTTTTATAAAGAAATGTATCATCGGCAAATAAATATATTTCAGAATCAATGTTTTTGATTATATCGTTTATAAAGACCAAAAAAAATAATGGACCCAAAATAGAGCCTTGTGGAACACCGGCTTGTGTGTCAAGCCACTCGGACGTTTGACCATTAATTACAACTCTTTGTTTCCGATTTGAGAGATAAGATGTTATCCATTGCAACAAAGGGCCACAAATCCCAAAAGACTTTAATTTTTGCAATAATCCGTCGTGCCAAACTTTATCAAATGCCTTGCTCACATCTAAAAATATTAAACATATTTCGTCCCCTTTGTCTAAATCTGTATTCATTTGATGTGTGATATATAATAGCTGGTTAATCGCTGAGTCCAACTTCTTAAAACCTGAATTTCTCCAAGTAAGTAAATTATTGTTGACGCAGTGGTTATATATTTTATCAAATAACAATTTTTCTTGTACCTTTGATACACATGTTAATAGCGAAACTGGTCTGTAGTTAGATTTAAGAGAACGATCACCTTTTTTGAACACAGGAGTGACGTTTGACATTTTCCATTGTTGTGGTACTTTGCCTTCTCTGAAAGATTTATTAAATATCATGGTCAATGGTAACGCAAGCGAATCAGCACAATGTTTTAGAATAGTATTACTTACGTTATCAGGACCATTTGCCTTGTTAACATCAAGTTTGCTCAGTAATTTCCTGACGTTCCCTTCTTCTACTATTAGGTCACTTATTAAGTTGTCAGTTTGTACGGGTAGATAAGGTAGTTGATGATTGTTTGGAATTGTTAATTTTGTTTGCGAAACGAAGTAGTGGTTGAGCAATTCGCATTTTTCAGAGGCTTTGGTAGTTTGCTGGCAGTTATCAACTAATGTCGGTATGCTATTAGACTTTTTGTCACCATATAAAGATTTAGCTATTTGCCAATATTTTTTGGGTGCTGTATTTGGGTTTTCTAGATGATTGTAAAGTTTATTGAAATAAATTTCTCTAGCGTTGTTCATGGCTTTCTTAGCTAGACGCCGGCTGTCCTTCCATCGAGTTTCATCAGTGAGTTGCCTGGTTCTTTTGAATTTTTTGAACAGGCGGTTTCTAATTCGAAGCAGTTTTTTAACTTTACCTGTTATCCAAGGTTTATCCTTTGGTCTTATCAAGATAGACTTAGTCGGAATATGTTTCTGTACATTTTCTTCTAAAATCGAATAACATATACTCACAGCGTCGTCGATGTCATCAACGGCAGCAATCAACGTGCACATAGGTGAATTCACGATATCACTGTTCAATGCATCAAAATTTGCATTACGATAATCATAGACCTTTCGAATATATGGCTTGTCTGTGCAATACAAAAAATTCGTTTGGCAAAGAACCACGTTGTGATCACTGTCAGAAATTGGCGGAAGCACTCTGTGAGATGTAATACAACGGGGTGAGTCCGTTATGATCAAATCGAGGAGCGTGGCACTTTGAGAGGTTATTCTAGTGGGCTCATCTATAACTTGGGTCAGATCGCTAATCGATAAAAGATCATAACATTTGTTTCTCAAGTCACTACTTGTGTGATCAGAATGCCAGGTGATACACCGATCATTAAAATCACCCAAGATGAATATGTTGGTCGGTTTGCGAGCATATACTGCGTTCAGGTTATCTTGAAAAAAATCAATGAAACGATCGGCGTCATCCGACATCGGATTAGGAGGTCGATAGAAGGTACCGAGCAATATGGTTTTATTATTGTGTGATATCTCGATCCATATATTTTCCAGATGTGGATGAGATAAGTCATCAATTTACATTTACATTTACATTTAAGATACTTGCAATTATAGTACAATTAGAGTACAATTATATATTCTGAAGCTGAGTCAGTGTCACATATATATTTTCCCGGTAGTTATGAGTTATATAGCAACACATTATTGTCCAGTAAAATGAACCGCAATCCCTCCAATGTTATATCTTCATGCCAAGACATCAAAATTGCAAGTATCTTATTATCACAGTGTTCGTTAATATTCATACTAACATTTTCACGCATCACATTCGAAACTGGGTATAATTTATATTTGTAGACGTAGTTTTATTTTAAATTTCACGAATCCAAAATGAATTACAAGGGACTATCCTCGTTAGTAATTAGGCTCCATCATTAACCACTTTCGAATGTGTAAATGCCCAATAATCTAGTGGTTTATGTTTCATTGTCATCATTCACTTTTTCATAGTTCGTTGAGTCTTCCCAGTCGTATAGACACCAACAAATGTCAAATTCATATGCGTTGCACATAATCTCCTCTCAATAACAACAAAAGACTAGCAGGGCCGAAAATTCCACACCCACCTCAAGGCATATAATTCTTGGTATTTCTTAGCAAAACTTTTCACATTTTAAGCCCATCGACGTGTACTTTTGCCACATATGATAAAAAGATAATAGCCAAGCATAAAATGTTATGTCAGGCTTCTGAAAGGCCTGCATGGACCACAGACATATTATTCACCAGGGTTAGATCCAGCAGAACAGTTGCCGACGACACCGTGCCACGTGTTTCTGGTGCACGTGAGCCGCCATTCCTGGTCGTTTGTCTCGCAGCCAATCACAGCCTCGCTACCTTCTCTCTTGTACCAGGCGTGTTCCAGTGGATCCATATCCGGACATCCAACGGCTGCAAGATGTAGGTATAAACAAATATTATAATTTATGCATCAATATAAAAACTAGCACCGAATTATATTGAAATTACATAACTGCTATCACCTTTATGTTATAAGTTAAAATTGGATGCTTCCACACCAACATCTAAGTTTATTTAAATTACATTGTTGCTCTCAGTGATATGAAATTGAATACCCTGATAGCTTATCAAAAATTGTATATCTGGTCCTGGTCTTGATATATAAACTTCCATGCTGTTGGTTTTGGACGAGTACAGCGCCCCCTCTCGTTGTTTCCCGCCACAGATCGTATGGTTGATGCCCAGTGCCCTCTCGAGGATGTAGCCGTAAACATGTCTACATTTAATCAGGTTATTGTCCGTTTGTTCACTGACAGAGAAATCCAGCATCGTCATGTTGACCGTCTGACCGACTTTGGCGGAAATGACCCAAGGTGACCTCTGGGACCCGCATCCTTTCTGACTAGTCACGTGACTCGACAGTATCCCGTGATTGGCTGGGACCACGTTCGGGGCGTTTGGATTGCAGCCGGATAATACTGTAATAATAGTTACTTTAGGCGTCGTAAACTACTACTATAATGGGAAGTAATTAATTATTATGGATTGCTGTTATCGTAAATTATGAACGAAACAATCAGAGATGCAGATCCTCTCCCAGAGAGGAGCATTATTCCCTCCTATCGACGGGCGAAAGTATATATATATATATATATATATATATATATATATAGATATATATATATAAGGCGAGGATAATTATTTAAGTAGGACTAATGTGCATTATGTGAAGTAATACAAACTAACATGATTTCATTTGGTATAGCAAGCGGACCGGTAAGGAAAAATGCTGATGATACTGTGGCCCGGGGCTAACCTTTTATACACGAATATTCTGCTTCTAAATACATCCTGAGATATGCCAAACATTCGGTGTTTGCGGCATCAATGTCGGGATGTGGGGTTTCAACTTCACACTCCTTGCGACCGGAGCACCACCTGTCGAGTAGCGGGAGAACGTCGTTTGTACATCCCATGTGTGGTTCTTCCGTGTTGATACATCGTCCGACTTCCTTCCGACCGTACTCTGCTGACGTCATCAAAATAACTTCATCTTGCTGGCAACTGGGTCGAAAGTCTTCCCCGAGGCAAATCTCAACCCTAGCTGAAAATATATTTGTAATATCTTAACAGGTAAAATCATATTGTTTATCTTTCGAAATGTGCCCTATGACGATGTGTTAGTTAGTATGATCAATTTATTATGATGAAGCAGTTGTATTAAGAAGATTTCGGCCAATGTAGTGAATCATCGCTGTCAGAAGTCGTCCAATAAGCATTTCAATACTTCTAACCTGATGCCGCTCTCTCAAATTTTCCCGCCAAAAATGCGATCAATACGAGCGCCAGCGTCTCTGGCAGGCCTTTGTTCCGGGCCGACATCGCGTCCCTCGCTTCTTGTACGCATGCAAAATGCCTGATTATCTGCTAGAGATGTGTGTGACAACATGATATTTACAAATGACAGAGTGCAACTACGCTAGGGAAATGTTTAAATCAAGCTAAGATGTGTTGAAACACTCTGCAACGGGTATTAGAGTGAAGAGGTATAGCACACAGCACTGGTCATGCTCATTAGCATATTGAATAGTAAGGAGCTGCATATAAACAGAACGATCAGTGAGCTTTTCCCTTGTAATTTGATGAACACGTCATCTGCTTTTGACAACCAACCTGTCTATGATTTGATCCCAATGATTTTCTTCATAATATTCCTTACTTTCTGATCCAAATAACAGAAAAACGATGGATGTCACTCGCACAGTTCTAGCCGTGGCTTCCGTGTGTGTGATACCAATCCAATATGGCTGAGCTGTGGGTAATGACAGTCTCCGCCGGTAGACGGCGCCGTGTGTCCGCACTGCTCAGGTGGCGCCACGAGTATTCATGTGAGGCGGGAATTGTCATTTGTATGGAGTATTCGTTGGTGTGTTTTACTCAGTAAAAGTGAAATGAAACATATTGTCAACCTGATATTTCCATTTTCGAGTTTTCGTTATGTAGGAGTTCGTTAGGCCCTACTTGGACCTCTGCTCAGCGCTTGGAATTAGGATAAACAATTTCCATCATTTATTTTGTACCAAATCTGATCTTGACCTGTACTCATTTATGACTATTCATTGTGATTGCAGTTTTTGTTAGCGTTGCGTTCAAAATAAGTAGATCTAAGATGTTCCAGTAAAGTATGGAGTGCTGATGACGCGTTCACGTGCAGGCATTCGTGGCAAAAACATAATCTCCATACAGATATATCAACAACTACAATATAATTGAGAGTGCTATAGTATAGACGTTCAGTTAATAAATCTGTCGTTAGTGTTTAAGAATCATACCAAAACTAAATCGATAGTAGCCATTGGTAAAGTTATAAACGCACATCTTTACGGTGGCTTAGATTCGCCATTACGTTTAATTTACACCCCATTCAGTTTCCACCTCGGTGAGAACCTTCTCACCCCAGTGAAAACCTTCTCACCCCAGTGAAAACTTTCTCACCTCGGTGAAAACCTTCTCACCTCGGTGAAAACCTTCTCAACCGGTGAAAACCTTCTCACCTAAGTGAAAACCTTCTCACCCCGTTGAAAACCTTCTCACCCCGGTGAGAACCTTCTCACCCCGGTGAAAACCTTCTCACCTCGGTGAAAACCTTCTCACCCTGGTGAAAACATTCTCACCTAGGTGAAAACCTTCTCACCCCGGTGAAAACCTTCTCACCTAGGTGAAAACCTTCTCACCCCGGTGAAAACCTTATCACCCCAGTGAAAACCTCACCTAGGTGAAAACCTTCTCCCCCGGTCAAAACCTTCTCACCCCGGTGAGAACCTTCACACCCCGGTGAGAACCTTCTCACACCGGTGAGAACCTTTTCACCCTGGTGAAAACCTTCTCACCCCAATGAGAACCTTCTCACCCCGGTGAGAACCTTCTTACCCTGGTGAGAACCTCACCGGGACGAGAAGGTATTCACCGGGGTGAGAAGGTTTTCAACGGGGTGAGGTTTTCCCCTAGGTGAGAAGGTTTTCACTGGGGTGAGAAAGTTTTCACCGAGGTGAGAAGGTTTTCACCGAGGTGAGAAGGTTTTCACCTAGGTGAGAAGGTTTTCACTGGGGTGAGAAAGTTTTCACCGAGGTGAGAAGGTTTTCACCGAGGTGATAAGGTTTTCACCGGGGTGAGAAGGTTTTCACCTAGGTGAGAAGGTTTTCACCTAGGTGAGAAGGTTTTCACCGGGGTGAGAAGGTTTTCACCGAGGAAGGTTTTCACCAGGGTGAGAAGGTTCTCACCGGGGTGAGAAGGTATTGTAACGGGTTCTTCACCCTTCTGTGACGTCTTGATAAACCGGTTTTCTTGGGAGGTAGGTGAGTTGTTATTTAACCGGAGCTGAAACGGTAATACTCCGGGAAACTGCTACTGCTGTACGGTTGAACTCCGGCTAGAAGTCTCTGAAGGTTGGTAGCGTGGTCTGGAATGGACCTCTTAACCGTTGTCTGACTGCCAATCTGCAACTGCACCTGTAAAGTAAGAATCCGGAGACGTTTCCGTCTCCAGGTACTGCAACTGCTCTGTCGGGATACCGCTTTACTGCAACAGCTCCGTCGTTTTCCGCCTTACTGCAACTGCGACTGCACCTGGAATAGAGAATCCGGGAACGTTGCCGTTTCCGAATACTGCAACCGCTCTGCCAGGTTCCGCCTCACTGCAAACTGCTCCGGTTGGCTCCGCCTCACCGCAACCTGCGACTGCACCTGAAATGGAGGATCTCGGAAGTGTTCTCACTTCCGGTTACCGCAACCGCTCCGTCAGGTACTGCCTCTGCTACTCCGTTGTCCGGTAACGCCTCTGCAACTGCTTCGTCGTTCCCGTCTCTGCAACTGCTCCGTCCGGTACCGCCTCCGTAGTTGCTCCGTTGAATTCCACCTCCGTCTCCGTCTCCTTCCTTGGTGATCTGGGTTCTTGGATCACCCTAAGACGTCGTTACAACTTGGTCTTAACCGACTGGGGACTTATCTCCCTTTTCTCCGTATTACTTTCTTTTCCGGTGAACTAACTTTATCATAAATTCCAGTTCCCTAACCAACACGGAAAAACAACTCGGTTGAAGTTTTCATGTTTATTTTCCAAGTGCACAGTCAGAAAACTTAACTGCTATCATCTGGTATGACACAAGCCGGAGCAAGGGAGTACTCTGCTATGGGAGAAGGGGTCTGCACAGGTCGACGTCAGGACACCAACTCCGCCGTCCGCTGTGAAGCGGGGGCTTTTATAGACCTGAGACCCACGTCACGTGACCAACCTATTGTGACGTCATAGTCCGCCAAAACACTGATATTTTCCGGATTTCTGAAAACACTCTAGAACCAATCAGTGGCTGACACGTCACCTTTTAAACCGAAAACGAGGCTGATCACATGACCTTCCGGAAATAACGACATTACGTTTTTGTACTCCATTGTTCCGACTCCGTCTCCGGTTCCGTCTCCGTCTCCGGCTCCGTCTCCGGCTTTACCAACATCACAAATATACCAAGTTCCGAGACGGAAAACCTTTTAAATATTACCAATACGGAACCGAATGAACCTTTAAACACATATACATTTTAATAAACGGTTATTTAACCATCATATCACAAAACACTAATAGAATTACCTAGGGGAAACTTTTGGGTACGCCCCAAAACCGTTACAGTATTCACCGGGGTGAGAAGGTTTTCACCGAGTTGAGAAGGTTTTCACCGGGGTAAAAGGTTTTCACCGGGGTGAGAAGGTTCTCACTGGGGTGAAAAATTTCTCACCGGGGTGAGAAGGTTCTCACCGGGGTGAGAAGGTTTTCACCGGGGTAATAAGGTTTTCACCGGGGTGAGAGGTTTTCAACGGGGTGAGAAGGTTTTCAACGGGGTGAGAAGGTTTTCACCTAGGTGAGAAGGTTTTCACCGGGCTAAGAAGGTTTTCACCTGGGTGAGAAGGTTCTCACTAGGGTAAGAAGGTTCTCACCGGGGTGATAAGGTTTTCACCTAGGTGAGAAGGTTTTCACCGGGGTGATAAGGTTTTCACCGAGGTGGAAACTGAATGGGGTTTAAATTAAACGTGATGGCGAATCTAAGCCACCGTACATCTTCCACATTCAGACTTGGGACCGAAAAAACCCTGAAAGCTTTGAATGAATATTTATTGCGCGTTTAATATAAGAAACGTTACACAATATACATATAGGTGGTGTGCACTTTATATTGCATACAATTTCTACAACAATTACACTAGTTTTTTACCTACTAAATATATCTATGACCGAAAATTATCGTAAATCAGGTGCACAGAAAAACTACATGTAATGCTATACAAAACGCAAGCACAAGTTAGTTTTAAATGTGTTTCTGTTTGTGAATATATTGTAATTACTTTATTAAACATCAAAGAGATAGAAAAACAAGCATGCAAAAATTATGATGCAGCAAATAATAACGTTCATTGTTGAATCAACATATATTCACTATTCAGTCGTTTGAGAAATTAATCCGGTCCGATAGAGTTGTAGACGTGCTGTTTCCCGAGCGATCCTCCAACAGACGTATTGCGGTTGTCACGTGACTGAAACGTGGCACACGAGCATTGTCCCGGATATGACGTCAGATTACCCGCTTCCTTGTCTGTGAGCGGCGCGTCCCACGAAGGCGGCGGCTGTTGATTTGAGGCGGGATCGGCGTTCACTGGGCGATAATAGGCCAGTGTGGTCCGGTCTACTGTGGCGTAGGTCTTCTGCATCCGATGAGTTTCTTGTCGTAATCTGGATACCAGTGGATAGAATTACATTCATTATACTGTAACATATTATTCAACTGGCATCACAGCAGCAAAAATAAAAATACGATGTGCAACCAGCCAGTGTACGAATCATGAAATTAGAACTAAATAAGATGAGTTAACACAAATACCATGGGTATTGATATTGGTGTCAAATAGAAGCCCAAATCGTATGGACAGTCTAATTATGAACAGGAAAAGGTGAAAATAACGAAAGGTTGAAATGAAAGCTATACACAGGTACAACTAACCGATATTTCTTGAGATACACGACTCCAATGACGATGACGACAACAATGACGACTACAGCGCCCCCAGCGATCGCCGTCAGAAACACGGCTGGAATTGTAAATCCTTTGATGTTGACATGTCAATTTCTGGCATAATTGAATTAAGACACAACCCTTATATCCTGTAATATCCATTCTAAATTGAATATGTGTCTATTGTAAATTGAAGAGAGCTCACACCAGATAAAATTCAAACGCACCTGACGGCATTTCAAAACTGGACTCGTCATCACTGGTTGTCTTTGGAATATCGCCTCGAACAACTGGAAATACAATAATATTCTGAACTTGAAGAAGATGTCCAAGCAGTACACTTTCTCTCGAGCAAAGCATCCGAATGAGAACGTACAAAAGCATTCTGAAGGTAATTAATTAAGTTGCACTCGTGACTCTTGAGGGCGTTGGTGTTTTGTAGCTGCAATTTATTTATGTACGATTCTTGCATACTACTAACCAGGGTTAGATCCGACAGAACAGTTGCCGACGACACCGTGCCACGTGTTTCCGGTGCACGTGAGCCGCCATTCCTGGTCGTTTGTCTCGCAGCCAATCAGAGCCTCGCTACCTTCTCTCTTGTACCAGGTGTGGTCTGATGGATCCATATCCGGACATCCCACGGCTTGTACGTAAAAAGTTAAATGATTTTCAAAAGTGTATTTGATTTTTGATTATTTTTTTTCGATTTTTCGTCAGTTTGTCCTCCAAGTCTGTATTAAAATATACAATACGATGTAGTCATACTCACTTTTCAAAATGTCAGTGAGTGATATTGCCCATACATCTACAACTATCATCAGTTAACAAACCTTGGTAGCTAACCAGAAACTGGACATCTGGGGATGTTTTGAGATATACTTCCACGCTGTTGGTCTTGGACGAGTACAGCGCCCCCTCTCGTTGTTTCCCGCCACAGATCGTATGGTTGATGCCTAGCGCCCTCTCGAGGATGTAGCCGTAAACATGTCTACATTTAATCAGGTTATTGTCCGTTTGTTCACTGACAGAGAAATCCAGCATCGTCATGTTGACCGTCTGACCGACTTTGGCGGAAATGACCCAAGGTGACCTCTGGGACCCACATCCTTTCTGACTGGTCATGTGACTCGACAGTATTCCGTGACTGGTTGGGACTGGGTTTGGTGTGTTCGGATTGCAGTCAGATATCACTATAAACGTGAACGAGAAATCAATTTTCATTGTATTATAATAATCGGGTATTAATTGCTGTGCATTCGTATGTTTTGTAAAATAAAGTTGATTACATACCCTTGACACAGGAATATTCAGTTGACAAATACATCCGCAATATTTCCAGGCATTCTGTGTTTGCCGCATCCATGTCGGGATTTGGCACGATAAATTCACACTCCCTGCGACCGGAGCACCACCTGTCGAGTAGCGAGAGAACGTCGTTTGTACATCCTATAAAGTCGTCACTTTTCGTTATACATCGTCCAACTTCCTTCCGGCCGTATTCTGCTGCCGTCATCAATATGATTTCATCGAGGGAGCAACTCGCTCTGAAGTTCTCACTGTTGCAAGTCTCTGTTGTGACTAGAGTGTCATTTGAAAATATGAGTTAATCAAGTCAAACTCCAATGGTGATATTAATTGATGAAATCTGAAGTCATTTTACATAAATGTACAATGTCATTTCCCACAAAATACATAGGTATACAGTATCTATGAAGTACTATTGTCATTCATCTTTCCATCACTTGCTATATATATTTTGATAACAAGCAAATCACGATTAATACACATCTAAAACATTATTACCTGATGCCGCGCGCTCAAATTTTCCCGCCAAAAATGCGGTCAATACGAGCGCCAGCGTCTCTGGCAGGCCTTTGTTCCGGGCCGACATCGCGTCCCCTCGCTAGTAGAGATATAAAATATCCCTGTAATTCTCAGTTCGCATGAGAAATTGTCACTTTGAAAGCAACATCAGTTAGTGTACTATTCACGAAACGAATTTTTTGTATGACATTATTCACTGTTTAGTACACATGTGTATATTTGGTGGTATATCGCCTGCTTGCTGAATGTCGGGCTGATTATCATATTGAATAATAATGAGCTACATGTAAACAATGTTGTTTTCTAATGTTTTTGGCGTTATAGATTCAACCACAATCAAATGTATACTAACAAACTTATCTATGGTTATGTCCGACATAAATTATTATTTGTTTCACCTTCTGTAACCGGATTTCACCTAGATTTCAATGAAATATCGTATCCAGTGATAGCCGTGGCTTCCGTGTGTGTGATACCAATCCAATATGGCCGAGCTGTGGATGGGGACAGACTTCGCCGACAGATGGCGCCGTGTGTCATCGCAGCTCAGGTGGCGCAACGGGCAGCTGTATTTTGGCGGGAATTGTACGCTGAGCGTTATTTCCATGCCAAAACAAGTATTGGTGAATAATTTTAGGCAGTCAATCGTAACGGTTGCATAGGTCTAAAAAAATAATAACTGTTTCGTTCGCATTTATTCACTGCAAGTGAAGCAAATAAATTAATTTTGCATTAATAAAGGTCACTCATGAAATAATCATCGTATTTTCGATACTGAAAACATTTTTATGAGGCAGACAGGAACTCATTCTCAATGTGATTGGGACAAGCACGTGTGCAATTTTAATATTGCGTTCCTTGTCATCATTACCAACAAACACGAGGTGTGTGCGTTTCCTTTATTTGATATTTTTAGGTCAGCTATTAAACATGTTAACATAGTACATGCATGGTAACTTGACATACACGGCAAAATGACCACGCCCCTTGCATACATGCTTATTAAAATCACATTTCCCAATATTTTAGGTATACTGTTTTAATAACCCTGCAATAACATAATAATAATGCGAATCCTATGATAATCTTAAATCGCTGATGATATTGTCAGAGTAGCACTCAAGAAGTTTTGCTCCAGAAACCCAGAAAGAGTGGCGAGATTTCCCATTTTGTGTATGTATTGCGCTTGGCGCATTCTTTTGGGATATTTGACTGGACATCGATAGAGATGATATAGCCATCAACATGGAGGACCTCTCAAAGTAAAACTAAAGCTGAGAATAATGCTAGTTATGTAGTCAGGAAATAAATTAGAATGAACAGCTAGTAATAATAAAAAACAATATTTTTCGACGGACAACATTTTATTGAACATTCACGTAGCACTTTGAACATTCACAGATTACATGTCGACGACCAAACACTATAACATGAAAGAAAATGAATTTCCACGTGTCTGAAGGCGAACTAACATACATTTACATGTATTTATTGTAGCATCGGGCATATACAACTATCTCTACCGCAACACGTTAATTTTATGTCAGAGGGATACAGAAAACAATTTTACCTGTATCTCTAGGTTTTACACCCGTGTCATGGTGCAAAATTATACTTGTCATTTGAACATGACAAAGCAAAATTTAAAACTCGTAGACAGACTAACGTGTGTAAAATTGTAATGTTCTAATCATGAGACAACGTATTATCCTAAAGTTCGAAAATAAGCACATAGCACATATACACGTAGCTTGTGGGGCGTTGGCTGCCAGGTAAAATTGTAGTTTAAACTATTTGGATAATTATCCCACAACTATAAATCGAGCAGTATCATGATCGACCAAACGTAAATATCGATATGTATATTATCTGCGTGATTTTTAGTCTTTTACACCATATTTCTTTCTTCCGGCTTTTCTTCGCCCATATTTTTGTGATGCTGAATGGTACTTCACCTGGGTGTCAAACGGCAATTTTCTGTCAAATTTCGGAGAATTAAGGCAAAAGTTGAAAAAAAAAGAAAACGTTGGCAATCAACCCTAATGTTAATTTTAGCCACATCATATGATTTCCGGGTCAGCACACGAACTTGTGCACGTGTTTGCTTTTGTATCTGTGCAATCTTTTGAGAGCAGCATGCCTGTATAGAATACACCCTGACGGGTGTAAGTAAGTTCTGGGCCAAAGACCCAGAGCCAAATACCGGAATATGCTCAGATTCTCGAAATGCGGCTTCAGACTGAAATTTCACATTGAGGGTATACTGGCAACTTTGTTTTCCATTTTTTTTTTGCGATAGAGGGACGGAAATTCGACTCCCAGGTGAAGTATGATCAGTTAAAACAGCATTAGCAAAAAACGTTGTAAACGAGTTTTTAAAAAAAAATCAGTGGATAACTTTTTATGTTTAAATCTTGATACAATAACTTCACCAACAGATCTATACTGTGAACAGAGTAAATAATTTGAACAAGTGTCATTATTTCAGTCGGGTCCGATAGAGTTGTAGACGTGCTGTTTCCCGAGCGATCCTCCAACAAACGTATTGCGGTTGTCACGTGACTGAAGCGTGGCACACGAGCATTGTCCCGGATATGACGTCAGAGTACCCGCCTCCTTGTCTGTGAGCGGCGCGTCCCACGAAGACGGTGGTTGTTGATTTGTGACGGGATCCGCGTTCACTGGACGATAGTAGGCCAGTGTGGTTCGGTCTACTGTGGCGTACGTCTTCTGCATGCTGCGAGTTTCTTGTTGCATTCTGTAATCCAGAAATACTAATATTTTCTTTCCCAATTACTAAATATGTACTTCCAAATATTGTGTATGTCTGTATCAAATACCTGTATTTCTTTATGTATACCGCTCCTGCCACGATTGCTATGACAACGAGAACAATAGCGCCCCCAGCGATAGCCGTCAGCATCACGACTTGAAGGGTGGTGAATAAATGGGTTTCGTTGTTAAAATGTAAAAGTAACTGGCAGAAATCCTATGGTTTCTTCATCTCATCAGCTAGATATTATTGTTATGCACACAAAGCTCTATGTGTATTTTACAAGTTCCACTGCATCATATTTTACAAACCAGTTATAATAGTAATCTAAAGAAGTTAAACTTACCGGGCAGTTCTTCATTTTCTTCTGTGATGGTGTCCCTTGGTGGTTCATTCACCACAACACCAAGATTCCCTGCGAAGGTTAGAGTACTCAGTATCATGAAAAATTGAGGAACCGTAATTTGGGGAATTGGTGTATATTAATTGTCTTCGAAAGTTTCGAAAAAATGCCAATGTCAATAATCTCAGGATGACGAGCCGTTCTCGTGATATCAGCGAAATGTCCTACCTTCTGATTTGTTGCAGTTTCCCACAGTACCGTGCCACGTGTTTCCGGTGCACGTGAGCCGCCATTCCTGGTCGTTTGTCTCGCAGCCAATCACAGCCTCGCTACCTTCTCTCTTGTACCAGGCGTTCGCTGGTCGGGACAAATCGGCACAGCCAATCACTGAAAAATATTGAAATTTACATGAACAGGTATACCTTGTTCCGCTTATAATAAATTTCCATAGGAAAATCGCATGTTAATACAAGAAATACTAATATATTTTTTGAGTGGAATGCTTGCTCGATTTGTCCGTAAGTTTAAACATGACAGTGTGAATATATCAAACCATACCTTCAAAACTTATCAAAAATCGCTTTTGTTGATTTCTGTTGATGAAGACCTCCACGCTGTTGGTCTTGGACGAGTACAGCGCCCCCTCTCGTTGTTTCCCGCCACAGATCGTATGGTTGATGCCTAGCGCCCTCTCGAGGATGTAGCCGTAAACATGTCGGCACGTGACCAGGCTTTGTGTCTCTCCGTCAACAGAGAAATCTATCAGAGACATGTTGACGGTCTGACCCGTGTTGACGGAAATGACCCAAGGTGACCTTGTGGTGCCACACCCCTTCTCACTGGTCACGTGACTCGATATCAGCTCGTGAGTCTGGGATAGTGTGTTTGGCGTCGATGCCGAGCAAGTGCTCAATACTGTAACATAAAGAATGGATATTGCCGGATGAATAAAGGTAGGTCTATCGTTGAACTAGATTTTTATAGTCATCATCAAATAATTTCCTTTTTTCGCAAACGAAAAGTTTATCCTTGCCTTTTCTTGTTTTACTCTTGTGTAATCGCTAACCTGGAACACAGTTGTAGTGGATTTCTAGATATTTTATCAGTATCGGCAGACAGTTTTCGTTCCTGCTTTCCAGGTCCTCATTGGCTCCATCAATCTCACACTCCCTGCGACCGGAGCACCACCTGTCGAGTAGCGGAAGAACGTCGTTTGTACATCCCATAAAGTCGTCCGTCTCCGTAATACACCGACCAACTTCCTTCCGGCCGAACTCCGCCGATGTCATAACGATTATTTCGTTCGAGGAGCATTCCAACAATGTTTCGTCCGAGTGACAAATTTCTATTCTTTCTGAAAAATTAATGCTCAATATAGCACACATATATGACATGTTTTTCAAAAGGAATATTTTGATGTCCTATCACAAAAAATGAGACAAATATAGATAGCCAGTGACATCATTTTTTAACATATTGGAGGACTATCATGGTTGTTGTTAGCAACACCGCAGTAAGGGCATTTACCTGATGCCGCGTGTTCGAATTTTCCCGCCAAAACAGCAGCCAGCGTCACGAGCAGCGTCCCAGACATCTCGATCTTTGTTTACATCCTGGCGGCCACGAATAAATTATGTTCTTTGTAAGACTGTACCGCCAGTTATGTCAGTACCGCCATGATTAAAAGTGTCCAATCTATTGAAATGCCACATGCAGTTTCACCATTTGATGCGTAGATCATCCTTGCTTTGATAATGTCTATATCTCAGGACTCAAATAGGCCTACCGTACTCGGCTTGTTTGATGCTCATTATTATTCAGAATATTAATCAGGCTATGAGAAATGTCGCTATCCTCTGTTTTCACCACTTTAGATATATCAAGTCTTCTACCATGTTGACCTACCAATTCGGCCGAGCCTATATCCAAGTGTACACCTTTTTGTGAGCCGAGTATCGATGATATATCCACAGTACACAGCGATAATTGATGCAGACCTGGCTCTCTGGCTTCCGTGTTCTGTGGTCGCAATCCAACATGTCGAGCTTTATCGATTGATTTGGACGGCAGCCAGATGGCGCTGTGTGGTCTAGGTAGTATCCCGCTAGGTGGCAGCAGTGGCGCCAGCAATGGTTTTCCCGCCAATTTCTCGAGGATACAAATATCAGCCTGCATGTATTGCTGTGTCTAACATAATAACGTTAATAACGATTGATTCGTACTCGAACTGTATAGAAAGCTCTAGTGTATTACACATCTACAGTATCACACAATCTATCACAACCAGATATTTATCTGCAATTTTGCTCTCATGTCAATTCACGTGAAACATTCTCACATATAGGAGGGATGTCCTCTCAATCACAGCTTCAATTGGGATCAACTTCAGTATGACAGAACACATCCATTTGTGTCAATGAATAGTTCGAAGCACTTTAATAATATTCAAAAAGGGTTTGTCAAAATATAAGCCTATCAAATAATATATATTTTTTAATATATGTATGAATTTGAGCAGAATAAACTTAATTCATCAATATATAAAGACAATATTTGAAAACATCAATTACATGTATATTTAATGATAACATCCCAGTTATTTTGTCTTTTTATGAGGATGTTCTGTGGTAAATGCATTGTCAAAAATTAAGGGCGTAACCAGACATTCGAAAGGCAACCGTTGATCATACGAGTACTGATACTAGGCGCGGGGTCTGGGGCCCTAGGCGAGCCCCGATACCACTGACTGGCCAAATTATCATATCATGCGCTTTCCTCTACATTCTATGATCATTAAAAAAGTGAATACTGGGTAGTACCAAAGCGCCGCGTATGGTATTTGGGCCCAGTGACTCGTGTGCTGGTGGAATCTGAGCATTTCTGATCATTGAGTAGAAAATGAGTGCCTCTTAACATGCAGTTACTCAGTAATTCTGGGTCTTAATATTTAATTTCTGGTTTAAAATATTCAATTTCAGTTCTCAGGTTCCAGTTTGTCCAGTTTCTGAAAATAATTTTTCAGGAAAAAGTCAATTCCTAAATAAAAAAAGTTTAATGTCCCTAACATCTTCTGATCAACCTCTTCAGATCGGAATATGTCATGCAGGTGTTGCATTTTCTAAATCATAATCTCCATCGGAAAAGAGCACATCAAGGCTCGAGGTCGGGGTTTATCCTTATAGACATGTAACTAGTGATAATTTCACTAGGTAACCCGCACTCATTCGGGCCTTCTTACAGAACACACAGAATCATCTTATTAACCACATAATCTTCTCATAAATTTGTGGTGTTTGATTCTCGAGACCAGGACATTAGAGAGAATTGCCACGGTAAACTTGGGTCTGTAATTGCTGTATTTGCTTCGTAATGGTGATGCTTTAGCACGGGACCTAATTTGCGAAAGGATACTTTACTGTTCATATTCCATTAACGTTCACTCAGACCCACACCTCAATATCTAGCTACATGTCTTTCAACCCCCATGGTAGTTCGCGTGACATTGGATCATGCGAATGATATGGCAGAACAAATGAAGAAGTGTGTGGACTTCTAGGTTACCTGACCTTTGGTCCTATAACCTATTGCCGGGGCGTTGCGTCCGTCGTTCATCGTCGTCGTTGTCATCTTCCGTCGCCGTCGTCCGTTTACATTTTTATCTTTAAAGTTTACAATGGAATCTTTCTGAAATTTTGCACAAAAAATGCCTAAGAATATTTCGAAAGGGAGGATTTTTTTCTCGCAATTTTTCCAAAATGATGGCCATTTCTGACGAAAAACGGCCAATTTTGAACTTTGACGGTGGTTTTCGTAAAATCTGTTCAGTATTTTTTTTTTATTGTTGCATAACAGTCGTTATATGTGCCCCTGGGACGTATAAAAGTTTCGTTACCCTTGAATCGCTCGAAGTGGGCCATTTTGGCCCAAAGTCGGCCTAAATGGGACATTCCCATGTTAAACTCTCCTATGTTTTATAATGGAAAACATTTTTTTTCCAAATATCTCGCTCAATATTGATATTAGAGATTAGGAATCAATTGTGGACATATAGGAAACGATATATGCTGAATATTCTCGCGACTTTGAACTTGACCTTTGGCCTAATTTTCAAGGTCACAGGACAAAATAGCTGATATCTCGCTTGTTCGACTTTACAGCTTAGAAATCGATTATGAACATATAGGAAATAATATAACCTGAATATTACCATGACCTTGAATATGACCTTTTATCTAATTTTCAAGGTCGCAGGACAAAATGGCTAATATCTCGCTTGTTATCGACTTTACAGCTTAGGAATCAATTAGGAATATATAGGAAATGATATATGCTGAATATTGTCATGATCTTGAATTGAATTTTGACCTTATTTTCAAGGTCAGAGGACAAAATATCTCGCTTATTATCGACTTTAAAGATTGGGAATCAATTTCGAACATATAGTAAATGATGTATGCAGATTATTGTCGTGACTTTGAATTTGACCTTTGACATCATTTTCAAGGTCACAGGACAAGATGGTTAATTTCTCACTTATAATCGATTTTACAGCTTAGGAATCAATAGTGCACATAAATAAAAGATGTTTGCTGAATATTTTGATGACCTTTAATTTTACCATCGACTTCATATTAAAGGTCATAGAACATTGCTATCTTACATGTTTTTGAATTCACAGCTTAGCATCAATTGTGGGGATATTGGGATATAGGAAATGATATACATATACATTGAATTTACAGCTTAGCATCAATTGTGGGGATATGGGGAATGATATACATATTTGCTGGATATTCTCATGACGTTGCATTTGACCACTGACCTTATTTTCGAGATCACGGGTCAAAATGGTTAATACCTAAAATTTAAAACTTATTTTGTCCGGTAACCTGTCTTAGCCTTTAGGCTATTTTTTTCCCTTTAAAAATGTACCCCATACCATGCGCTATTATATATATGTGAGTTTCTTTTCAAATATCGATACTGGAACTGTATATCGACTTTGAAATTTTGACCACGTCTTCGTTTACCACGTGGAGATGGCCTTACCAATCAACAAAGTCACGTGCTCAGGCGAACACACATCATAGAGAGTGTCACTAATTTTGGGCGTATATTCGATAATACTCATCGACAACACATCGACGATATTGATATTTGACAGTTTTGCAATTCCAAATAAGATATCCCGTTTTACAAGTAGCAGAAATTAATGAGTACTGGGTTGATTATTAATTATGCTTTGATTATTAATTATGGGTTGATTATTACTGGGTTGATATAAACTGGGTTTCTATTCCAAAGTGTTTTATTTAACATTTGTTATTGGCATCATCAAAATCTAGTGGTATTGGTAGTAATAGCGCGATACTTACATTCACTACCGAATACACATTTTTCTGCATTAATTTCGTACAAACAAACAAAACGTATGAATATGCAAATTCATGACGCACAACGACTACAGTATCGAAGTGAGTAATTTAGTAATCTCGCGCAACTTAGAGAGAGAAAGACATTTCAGTACGATTCCAAACGCTATCATAATACCATGACCATGGAACAAGTAAATATATACATGCTTCAAAAACACATGTTCATAGGTGTACATGCAATCCGTCCATATCGCAAATATAATTCCAAAGTATTTACTGTAGTATTTCTCGCAATCAGTTCATCACAAAAACAGCAAGCAAATAAATTTTGGTAACCGAAGGTCTTTTTTTTCGGTAAGAAAGAAATCGATATTTAGTCATCGTTTTTCGAATTAATCCGGTCCGATAGAGTTGTAGACGTGCTGTTTCCCGAGCGATCCTCCAACAGACGTATTGCGGTTGTCACGTGACTGAAGCGTGGCACACGAGCATTGTCCCGGATATGACGTCAGAGTGCCCGCCTCCTTGTCTGTGAGCGGCGCGTCCCACGAAGGCGGTGGCTGTTGATTTGTGGCGGGATCGGCGTTCACTGGGCGATAATAGGCCAGTGTGGTCCGGTCTACTGTGGCGTAGGTCTTCTGCATCTGATGAGTTTCTTGTCGAAGTCTCCAAGATGAGAGAATATAATTCAGAATTATTTGAATATTTTTCTACATTATAAAACTTATTCCTATAGATATGTAACATTTTTGGCAAGGAAAATTATCTCAATTCTTGCCGATATTTCTTGATGTAGACGACCCCTATCACTATGGCAACGACCACAAGTATGACAGCTCCCCCGGCAATGTGCACGAGTGCTTTCATTGATATTAAATTGTCAATTACGAGAGTTTTTAAAATACATAACAATTATACATGTGTAATAATATACATTTTTGTATATGATATACTTTGACCGGACCTGACATCTCGTCATAACGTGCTCCTTTCGCCTCTTCCCCTGGTTGTAAATCTACCACAACATCAGCAACTTACCCAAGAAAAGAAAAGAAAACAATTCGTTATCTGTGAATTGTCGATGTTATTTCTTCCAAATATTCAAATACAAATTCATATATGTTAAATGTATATTAGACTGTAGATACCTGCAGGCGCAGAGCAGTTGCCGACAGTCCCGTGCCACGTGTTTCCGGTGCACGTGAGCCGCCATTCCTGGTCGTTTGTCTCACAGCCAATCACAGCCTCGCTACCTTCTCTCTTGTACCAGGCGTTTGGAGGCCGAGACAGATCGGCACAACCAATGACTAAAATTGACATTATTAAAAATGAATGAAAATTCAGTTCATGTTGGTGAAAAAATTATCTATCAGATAGCAAACAAATTCACGCTGGTACAGAATAGTGTAACCTTCGAAACTGATGAGGAATCTGCTTTGTTGATTTCTGTTGATGAAGAACTCCACGCTGTTGGTCTTGGACGAGTATAGCGCCCCCTCTCGTTGTTTCCCGCCACAGATCGTATGGTTGATGCCCAGCGCCCTCTCGAGGATGTAGCCGTAAACATGTCGGCACGTGACCAAGCTTCGTGTCTCTCCGTCAACAGAGAAATCTATCAGAGACATGTTGACCGTCTGACCCGTGTTGACGGAAATGACCCAAGGTGACCTCGTGGTGCCACACCCCTTCTCATTGGTCATGTGACTTGATATCAGCCCGTGTGTTTGACTAACGTGGTTGGGACTGTTGGAGCTACATACTGATATCGCTGGAATATATTAACAAAATCAGTTGATAGCAAGAATATTATATAAATATAAAGTATACACTCAATTTGCTAGTATTGTACGTAAAACAAAAAAAAAGAGCAATATTCAGCGTGTAGGCTATACCTGTAACACAATCATAGCTGATCTGAAGATATTTTATGAGTATCGACAAGCAATTCTCATTCATGCTTTCAAGTTCTTCATTCGCTCCGAGAATTGTACACTCCCTGCGACCGGAGCACCACCTGTCGAGTAGCGGAAGAACGTCGTTTGTACATCCCATAAAGTCGTCCGTCTCCGTGATACACCGACCCACTTCCTTCCGGCCGTACTCTGCTGACGTCACTACGATCACCTCGCCTGGAGCACATGCTATTGCCTTCTGCTCAGTATTGCATATCTCCGTTGTCACTGTGCAAATGAAAAAAAAATAAGGAAAGAAAATATTTGTAATATCAATCAATCAATCAATCAATCAATCAATCATCAATCAATCAATCAATCAATCAATCAATCAATCAATCAATCAATCAACCAACCAACCAACCAACCAACCAACCAACCAACCAACCAACCAACCAACCAACCAATCAATCAATCAATCAATCAATCCCACTTCTATTCGTCACTCTGTCATCATATAGTTGTTTAATATTTGTAAACTAAAGAAATATGTAATTGAATGTTCCTGTGCAACGGATGGGGATCCAGTAATTATAATATAATTGCACGTTTTATTTATGTTACTAATCTACCATATCAGCATCGAATAGTCTCCATTTCCCCAGAAATAGTATGCTGCTTTCATCATTAATTGATTTCACCAGTGTGTATACAAGTACATCTAACCTGATGCCGCGTGTTCGAATTTTCCCGCCAAAACAGCAGCCAGCGTCACGAGCAGCGTCCCAGACATCTCGGGCTTTGTTTACATCCTGGCGGCCACGAATAAATTATGCGATGTGGATATTTTTTGCAACGTCCTTAGCCTTGCAATACAGTTAGATAGTAAACTAATATATGGAAATGCTAGGCCTACACGTTTTCCCGTTTCTGTATGCTGTCTACGATTCAATTTATACTGTCGCTTTCAGAATATAGGCTGAATATCGCGTATGATGCTCATTATTATGCAGAATATTCATGAGGTTGTTACTAGACCATCGTTTTTATACAAAATATTCTATCTGACACCGTATCACCTAACCCAAAATAGTTGTCCTACCGATTCTGTCGAGCCTATATCCAAGTGTAGGCCTTGTTGTGAGTTTGTGACCAGAGTATCAATGATATATCCACAGTTCACAGTGATAATTGGTGCAGACCTGACTCTCTGGTTTCCGTGTTCTGTGGTCGCAATCCAACATGTCGAGCTTCATCGATTGATTTGGACGGCCGCCAGATGGCGCTGTGTAGCCCACGGAGAATCCCGCTAGGTGGCAGCAGTGGCGCGGTGAGATTTCCCCGCCAGTTTCCCTAAATTCACTACCGAAAGCATTGCTGTAGCGATTACTGTACGGCGAGCTGCGGAGCTAAATTGCAAATATTACAATACCTTTACCTCTTCTCTCCAAAAACATTCGCGCATTCCACAACTAAAACGGAAAGCAATAAATCAGAACCCAGTTAATTCAGATCGGTTTAGTGCGTTATGATTTTAGTTATATGGTGTTACTATTTCAACTAACTAAGCCTGACTAGGTTCTAATTTAGCGCTTTCCAACAAAAAACAAGCTTTTAGCGTTGTATTTTGCAGGATTCATCTGATTTTTAAAAAAATTATAATATATATTTTTTAAATTCATCTTCTATTGTGTTCAATAAATCTCATCCATGCAAATAAAGAGATATAAAATACAGCACAAACATAGGTGGATATTTTCGTCAGTTCACACATATGTCATCAATATCTTTGACATTATAAAATTGTTCGTGAGATAAACGCAGGAAACCGTGACCGTCTTTGATCAAATATCATTGGCACACTGTGCTAACCACAAGAGCGCGTTCTTCACTGCTCAACAGAAATTTGCTCGTCCAATACAACCAACTAGAATCGTCATTTCCGATAAGTTGAATATTCAACTTGTTGATTTTAAATTTATTTTTCCCATGGTTAATGTATATTTTCAAGTCGCACCTAAGATTTATAATTACTGACGCGATTTCATGGCATCACGAAAATTGTACATGTAATTTGTAAGCATAGATTGTGAATGTATCTAGTGAATCTACGAAATGTTAACAGAAACCATTGTTTGTGATTTCGGGGATAAGCCCCAAAACAGACACACATTCCTGTGTATTTATTTGTGTACACTAAACGATTAAATAATATTAATGACTCATAATGCAAACAACATATACGGTCAAGAAGCGCTCAAACCAGCAAGGACAATCTAACAGCAAAATTTCGAGCGATAAAATTTATTTCCACAAAAATGCAAATAGGGCCTATAATGCAAATTATCACATTTACTACAGAGAGAGGCAGGATTTTTCCAGCTAGCATACATATGCACAATATTCCATACTGCCAAGTCCACACTACACCGTCAGTAAAAAAGAGGCTAAAGACATGGTAAATGTATTGACTATTTTTATATTGTCTTTGTTTATATTTAGGATAGTATTAGTTTGAGAACATATCGCATTATTGTACTAAAACGACATATCATATTACTTTAAAAATCAGCATTTGACCGGGTTTTTATTTTCGGTCATGTACAAATTAATTGATATGATTAGTTTTATTTTTTAAAACAAATCAATCCGGCCCGATAGAGTTGTAGACGTGCTGTTTCCCGAGCGATCCTCCAACAGACGTATTGCGGTTGTCACGTGACTGAAGCGTGGCACACGAGCATTGTCCCGGATATGACGTCAGAGTACCCGCCTCCTTGTCTGTGAGCGGCGCGTCCCACGAAGGCGGCGGCTGTTGATTTGTGGCGGGATCGGCGTTCACTGGGCGATAATAAGCCAGTGTGGTCCGGTCTACTGTGGCGTAGGTGTTCTGCATCTGATGAGTTTCTTGTCGAAGTCTCAAAAATGGGATAAAATTGAAAGTTTTGATTATTTTGAAGCTGACCAGCAAAATTGACGTGCATAATGTTGTTTAATAATCCCCACTGATATGCATTATCTATTATAACCGAAAGAAGCTTGAACTCATACCGATATTTCTTGATGTAGACGACCCCTATCACTATGGCAACGACCACAAGTATGACAGCTCCCCCGGCAATGGCCGTCATCATGATCACTGTAAAGCAACGGGGTATTGCTTTGAGAACATTCACAGCTGTGCCATGCAGCAATATAACAGATGGATGTCTTAATCCTTATTGATATGCATTGTAGACATAAAAGTACGTCTTGCTTACCTGACATCTCGTCATAACGTTCCATTTCCTTCTCTTTCTGTTGAGGTATTACGACTTCAACAACTGTGCAAATGAGACAGACGTGATATATTATGTTTTACTAGTCGTTCGAACTATATTTCAGATTCCTACAATCAGCCCATTATGCTAGACATCATATATAATTTCCATCGAACAACAGATTCCTAAAGCGGATTGCTCTCTACCTGCCGGGGCTGAGCAGTTTCCCACAGTTCCGTGCCACGTGTTTCCGGTGCACGTGAGCCGCCATTCCTGGTCGTTTGTGCCGCAGCCAATCACAGCCTCGCTACCTTCTCTCTTGTACCAGGCGTTTGGAGGGTGAGACAGGTCGGCACAACCAATCACTACAAATTATACAAGTTATCATCACTAATTAAATTCTTTCACAAGCCAGTTATTTCAGAATACAAAAACCAATAGCAGGGTTTTTTTCACATAACTAGTTTCCTTTCACTATTTGTGGCAGACACAATGGCTAATATTTTGAGCTGTCCAACCTTCAAAGCTGATTAGAAATCTGTTTTGTTGAATTCTGTTGATGAAGATCTCCACGCTGTTGGTCTTGGACGAGTACAGCGCCCCCTGTCGTTGTTTCCCACCACAGATGGTATGGTTGATGCCCAGCGCCCTCTCGAGGATGTAGCCGTAAACATGTCGGCACGTGACCAAGCTTTGTGTCTCTTTGTCAACAGAGAAATCTATCAGAGACATGTTGACGGTCTGACCCGTGTTGACGGAAATGACCCAAGGTGACCTCGTGGTGCCACAACCCTTCTCACTGGTCACGTGACTCGATATCAACCCGTGAGTCTGTGTGACTCCGTTTGGGGTGCTTGAGGAACATCGGGACAGTACTGCATAAAATAAATAAAATATATGCTCTCCATGCTATGGACATGATCACATGTTACTTGAAATATATAATTGTTCATGGCTCCAAGAAACAAATTGATGAAGTCTTCAGACTTACTTTGGAATATATCAAATGGTGGACGTAATCGAATCTTCTTTGTTTCATGTGACCAGAAAAATATCATCACATTTTCGGGATTTATTAGAACCTAAACAATTGACGAATTTTTAAGATTATGAACATGACTTACCGGGTACGCATGTATATTCTATTTCCAAATACATCACGAGTATTTCCAGGCAGTTCGTGTTGCTTTTGAGTAAATCTTGATGTGGAACGCCAACCTCGCATTCCGTTCGACCGGAGCACCACCTGTCGAGTAGCGGGAGAACGTCGTTTGTACATCCCATAAAGTCGTCTGCTTTCGTGATACACCTACCAACTCCTCTGCGGCCGAACTCCGCTGACGTCATCAATATTGCTTGGTTTGCTGAACAGGATAGCGATTGTTGTTCCCCATTGCAAACTTCGAAGTTTTCTGCAATTGGATATCATGCGAGCATTTATGTGTTTGTGTTTGTACGGATATGTGCGCTTACAAAATATATGTCATTCTTCTATTTTGTAATGTCCCTTTGCCCTGATTAATGACATCGAAGGTCGTATTACGTACAAGGAAAATAATGGAATGATATATTTTGGTATATGAACACAATTAAGTTTTATTCGTACATATTAACACACACGACACACTGGTGTGAACGCAAATATACCTGATGCCACGTGTTCGAATTTTCCCGCCAAAACAGCAGCCAGCGTCACGAGCAGCGTCCCAGACATCTCGGGCTTTGTTTACATCCTGGCGGCCATGAATAAATTATGTTATAGTTTACTAGCCTGGGTTAATGTATGTTATCAGCTTGACTTCTGTAGCTCGTTATCGTGTCATTATTATGTGCTAGTCTGCAAAGAAATAGAAAATAGCCTTCTATATAGTAACACTTTCGTTCTGTTTTCACACCGGGTGCTGTAATGTGTGTACTATGCTCATTAGTATTCCGAATACTGATGAGGCCGCCTCAGCATCGGCTTTGCTCCCGTTTCGAATCTATTCCAAGCCAGTTACTTGGTGTTAGTGCCTACTTACCACACACAAAATATCCCAGATGTGCACCAAAACTGTACAATTATGTAATGCATTCTTTTTACCTAGAATATCCATAGAATATAGCGGTAATTGATGCAGACCTGGCTCTCTGGCTTCCGTGTTCTGTGGTCGCAATCCAACATGTCGAGCTTCATCGATTGATTTGGACGGCCGTTAGGTGGCGCTGTGTAGTCAAGAGAAAATCTCGCTAGGTGGCAGCAGTGGCGCGGTGGGCTTTCCCGCCAATTTATCTCCGTTTATTGCTGACGGGAATTTTACGTTCATTAGCTTGAATATCATACGGATTTTTCTTTAATATTCATGAATGTACGAATCATAACGACAGTAATCAATGCGCAACCACGCTCTAAAAATTGGAATCTTTCAATCTTTGTAATAAATATTATTATATTCCTACGAAAATTCTACAATGGCTGATTACACAGAGTGCAATTTGTCTGAAATATTGCGGTATTGACCTCCTTCGACTGAACTGCATCGTGCAGGATAGCGGTCTTTTGACGCTACATGTATACGTATTGAATTTCATGCACTGATGAAATGACTTTTTTTGTAGTACATGAAAATGTCCATATTTTTTCTTCTTCAAAGGCTTGAAATGTCAAGCATCATATCTTGTAATCATATCTCTCCCGAGGGGTGTACATATCATGGGGTGTGGCATATGATAATAAGTTAATCGACTGGATACAGTGTTTGAGGCCCTCGTTCGTGACTGTGCAGCAGACGCACTCAGAAGCTTGTGCGTTGTATGGCCCAGCCACGACCTCGGGCCTTAAATACTATATCCATGCACTCAAATCAATTGCATATAATAGCCGCATGCGTGTGTTTTAACAATTAAATATCTCATCTATATTTCTAGAAATTATTACATTCGCCCCGACTTTTTAAAGAATGATGGTCCAATCCACTTTTTCCAGGAATTTTCAGGAATGGAGCGATGACCTTGTGGATAGGTTTTCTTTGAATTCGGCCAAATCAGATTGAAACGGTTACTTCGGCAAAGGAAAATCACATGCTGGCCAATACCTCCGGTTTTCGTCCAGATCATAATGTTTCTGGCTAATGTCGAATTTTTTCTCTGACGATGATCAAACTACGAAAAATCTCTTCATTATCATAGTGTATTATGAGCATAAATGGGAATATGTGCGTTCGAATTTATAAATGTATATATTCGAAAATGTCACATATTGGTTTCGCCGAGCATCTTTCACTTATAGATAATATTTCGTGAATGTCCCTAATAAGCTTCCCTAAGTTTCCCTAAATTACACCAGTTGCAAAAGTGAGTAATTAATTATACAGAAACAAAGTTAGGCCTAAAAAAATTAATTTACTGTTTCTCGTTCTCCCATTTTTTCAGAACTGGTTAGGGAGGGACTTTTTATTTTTTATTTTTCATTTTTTATTTTGCATAAAATACTGTCCTCAGCTCAAGAGAAAATTGGGTAGGGAGGCACTTTTTATTTTTTATTTTTGGTGGGACGACATTTCTCACATATGAAAATAAATTTGATTTATTGATTGTTTAAAAAAACACTTGCGCACAGACCCATTCAAGCCCAAATAAATCAAGACTTTTGAATTGAAATCATGTGTAACACATGACTTTAATGATTTCATTTCTAGAGGCTTGATTTATTTGGGCTTGAAACCTCTTGGCCGGGCACATTGGCACTACTGGTGTGCCATCATTATGGCAGTCAGCACAGAATGATTCTGTGTACTAGTAGTATTATTATCAAAAACCGTCAGTTGATACTATATTTCAATGAGTAATTGTTGAGAACCGTTCTATCAGTTAAAGCTGCTTTCGAATGTATGCAATATTTTTTTCAAAACCAATTTTTTGTTAAACACATCTGATGCAATATAAGAAAAGGTGTGCTCAATGATTTTGACGATTACAGTCCGAGTTGTCTTTTCACCCGTTTTAGTGCCAATTTTGTACCGGTTTTGTAAATAAACAAACGAAGTGTATCCATCAAACCCGAATGTAAACAAATGCCCAAATCGCGCTTAAAAGTCCACATCAAGTACATTTTCTGGTTCTTATGCGCATATATAGTGTAGTTATGAGAAAATAATCAGTGATATACCATGATGTGCGTGGAAATGTCAGTCTATCTCGCACTTCTATGCTTTGTTTACATCTGCGTGTGATGGATACAGTTCATGTATTTACGCGAGAACCGCCTGTTCAAATGAGCAAAATTTCCCTGAGGACTGGCTATTTTCATGAGTATGTTTCATTCAGTTAGTTTAGCATGTTTAATATGAAATATAGTTTTCAAAAAATATTGACCCGGGTTCGAAGGCAGCTGCTTTAATATGTCCTTTGAAGTATAACATGAGGAATATAGTAAATTAATTCTTGATCACAATTGTAGCCTGTATGTATTATTACATACACGTAACCACATAGAATAACTGTTTTTGAAAACTGGTAGCGTCTTTGTCTCATTTGGCGGAGAGTGAAAACAAGGAGATAAGTTAATATTTGCCTAAGTTGCATGCTGTGATTCGGTTTCTCGATCTTTCACTATCCTCAAAATACGGGCGGGAACACTTTTTATTTTTTATTTGAGAATCGCAAATAAAAAAATCCGGGAGGCTGCTTTTGAACACAGGCGGGCGGGGACGAGAAACAGAAAATAATTTTTTTTAGGCCTTATATCATAAATGAAATGAAAATGTGCCTTATAAGCTTCTCTTGTAATTTGTGTCAACATCGTGGATCGAAGAAAAGTAAATGTGGAGAGGTATGGTATATATTGTGAATACATACTTGAACCTTTCTGTACAGGGTTGTATTTATTTCCAGTCAGAAATAAGTGTAATATTCTCAATACACTCACAAAACTATCCACACACAATTGTTCTACTGGACATGATTTTATGTTATGTCCAGTAACCGTAATGGCCGGGCGAAATGTCATAATAACATGAACAGACTGATCACTTTCTACGACGTATGAAATCTTGCCCATGCGCATGGTGACGTATTTCTACTATTGGACTAATTAGTACATGTAGTCATACATGATGGACATATTTTAACGATGTGATCATTTTCATGCAGTACAAATAACTGCTTGTTTTGCAGTGAAAAATTACACACATTTCTTTTGCATGTGAAAAGCACAGCTCATGCAACTTACAGCCCTGGCTAGATCTGAACATCAATATAAACATGGCGTTCAAAGCTGGACAGTTCCGATAAAAAGAAAATTTTCACAATGCTGTGTCACGTGTGTTCTGTCGGTATTATACGTCACTCATTCCCGAACGACATGCCGAGGGCCAACACAAAACCGACCCTAACCTCAGGCATGATATTCAAAATAATCTGAACTTAAAAATATATTATAATAGCAAATAAGAAAATTAATCCGGTCCGATAGAGTTGTATACGTGCTGTTTCCCGAGCGATCCTCCAACAGACGTATTGCGGTTGTCACGTGACTGAAGCGTGGCACACGAGCATTGTCCCGGATATGACGTCAGAGTACCCGCCTCCTTGTCTGTGAGCGGCGCGTCCCACGAAGGCGGCGGCTGTTGATCTGTGGCGGGATCCACGTTCACTGGGCGATAATAGGCCAGTGTGGTCCGGTCTACTGTGGCGTAGGTCTTCTGCATGTGATGAGTTTCTTGTCGGAGCCTGACAGAATGTAAATTTTTTGATAAGTTGAGAATATAATTGGTTACAGAGGTTTAAAGTCCAGTATTTTGAATTCGTAGGTCCAGTATGCTAAATCTCTTACCGGTATTTCTTGATGTAGACGACGCCTATCACTATGGCAACGACCACAAGTATGACAGCTCCCCCGGCAATGGCCGTCATCATGATCACTGGAGAAAGGAGTATTTCATAAAATATCTTCACATGAAATATGCCGATATGGGCCAACAAAATTGTCCAACTTACCCGACATTTCATCATAACGTCCTCCTTTCACGTATTCCTCAGGCTGTGAGCCAACCGCGACGTCTACAACTGGAGAGATTGATACTCCGGCCTATAGTTCGCCACATTGCATGTTTTTTTTTGTAGGCCTATAACTACACACTCATTCAATGAAACGTATTTTGTTATACTCATTGCAATGCTGTACCACACCTGCAGGCGCTGAACAGTTTCCCACAGTTCCGTGCCACGTGTTTCCGGTGCACGTGAGCCGCCATTCCTGGTCGTTTGTGTCGCAGCCAATCACAGCCTCGCTACCTTCTCTCTTGTACCAGGCATTAGGTGGTGATGACAAATCGGCGCATCCAATAACTAGAATATAATTAGAATAAATAACTAGAATATATGTATTTCCTACATACATGTATATATACTAAGTGTACATGTATGTAAAACGAATGCAAGACTGGTCGCATTTATTCTGGGCAAAATGTGCAAATTTTCGTGTACAAAAAAGTTAAAGTCACCTTCGAAGCTGACAAGAAATCTGTTTTGTTGATTTCTGTCGAGGAAGATTTCCACACTGTTGGTCTTGGACGAGTACAGCGCCCCCTCTCGTTGTTTCCCGCCACAGATCGTATGTTTTATTCCCAGCGCCCTCTCGAGGATGTAGCCGTAAACATGTCGGCACGTGACCAAGCTTTGTGTCTCTCCGTCAACAGAGAAATCTATCAGAGACATATTGACAGTCTGACCCGTGTTGACGGAAATGACCCAAGGTGACCTCGTGGTGCCACATCCCTTCTCACTGGTCACGTGACTCGATATCAGCCCGTGTGTTTGGGATATTTTGTTTGGCGCATTAGCAGAACAGGTAGACAATACTGAAAGGAGATTGGAATCAGTATTATTTATTCAGTGATTGAAGATGATATATTTGATATACATCATGTACTGAGTGATTGAGGATATACATTTCCATTTTATCCATATAAACCCATAATCACATCAGATATACACGTGCACCGTCACTTTTTAATACATCTTGAGAACTAGATTCTCACCAGGGATGCAAGAGTATTCAATTTCAAGATATTTGATGAGGATCTTCAAGCAGTTTGTATTGCTGTTCGTCAAATCTGGATTCGGGACCTCAAATTCACACTCCGTGCGACCGGAGCACCACCTGTCCAGTAGCGGAAGAACGTCGTTTGTACATCCCATAAAGTCGTCCGTCTCCGTGATACACCGACCCACTTCCTTCCGGCCAAATTCCGCGATGGTCACGAAAATAGCTTGATTTTCCGGACATGTTATCGTGTGATCTTCGGCATTGCAAATTTCCACTTTTTCTGCAAATCAATAAAAAATTAAATCACCCACTCGATGCGCATTATCTGGTTATCTATAGCGGGTAAATATTGCAGCCATTGGTCTACAACTATTTTATTATATCTTGTTATAATTTTATTTTCGCAATGTCTTGTTTTTCCGTTAGGAATATGTCTTTGTTACAATCTAACCTGATGCCGCGTGTTCGAATTTTCCCGCCAAAACAGCAGCCAGCGTCACGAGCAGCGTCCCAGACATCTCGGGCTTTGTTTACATCCTGGCGGCCATGAATAAATTATATTTCAGTTTTCTGTCTGAATTACATGTACCACTGTTTACTAATTCAGTATCATGTACACATTATGTGTGATAATCAAACGAAACCCAATGTAACCCAGATGAACAACGAAATAATTGTTTAGTTCTTATACAGATCGAGGGGCTCAGTTTCCTAGCCTCTATGATGCTCATTAGTATTCAGAATATTAATGAGACCACACTCCACATCGGTTTTACTCTACTTTCGAGCCGATTCAGAGCCAAACACGCTGTATTCATGCTTACTTACCACATATAACGTATCCCGAATATGAATCAGAGCTGCACACTGCTAATCCCTGTTTATAACCAAGTAATTCAGAAGAATACTGCGATAATTGATGCAGACCTGGCTCTCTGGCTTCCGTGTTCTGTGGTCGCAATCCAACATGTCGAGCTTCATCGATTGATTCGGACGGCCGCCAGATCGCGCTGTGAAATAAAGGAGGTCGAATCCCACTAGGTGGCAGCATGGGCAGTGGGCTTTTCCCGCCAAATTATATCTGTCCATTGCCAACGGGAATTTCACTGTCACTCCAGCGTGAATAACATACAAATTCTTCTTTAATAGTCATGAATGTGCTAAATTCATAATGACAGTAGGCGTGTACTGCCACGTTCTATAAATAGGATTCCTCCAGGTTTTATAACAAGAAAGATTGCTGTTGCAAGCATTTCTTTTTACATTACCTCTTGTCTATTTCTTGAAATTGTTACACTCGCCCCGATGTACAATACTCCGATTGACCTGAAGTTTACAGGAATGAATTATGGTTCTCAACCACTTTGGTCGAAACTGGATGGAAATCCATGAACTCAAAATCCATATTGTTAAGTAAGTTTTCCATCTATCTGAGCAATTTTCTTTTACAAATTTCACTGGGAAATTGCACTTTAAAATTTGAGTGCTCAAAGTTAGAACGGCAAGACGTACGTAGGTCACAGACAAGGGTAAAAAAACCCGAAAAATCATCCCAATAACTTCATTTATTCACAAACAGACATCGAGTACAATATTTGGCGACTCGCCCTAAACGAAACTTAAGCAAATGATATACAAATAATTCATACATATGTCCAAGATGAATTTGCAGTATTGTTTGAGTGTGTATGTTTGCTGTATTACCAACTGTAATGTCAAATGAACATATGTTAACTCGGTGGCGGAACCACGATTTTTATAGAAGGGGGGAGGGCTGTTAGGGCCTCCAAATACGGAGGGTAAAAGAAATAAAACACGAGGGAATGGTCAATCACAGGCAGCATAGCGAGCTGCCATGAATATTTGGGATTTCAGAATTAATTTAGATGTCACAAAAATTATTGCTACCTTTGCGGTGTGGAGGCGCCGCCATCATATAACCTGTGAGGTGCATTCTGGCACACGTGCACGACAAATGGTATATAGCCAACTAAATATAATCTGAATGATGTCCGTATATGACCTTTAGAATGCTAAACTGACAAATGATGATATTGAATTGTAATGAATTGTAATAATTGTAAACAAATATTTTTGGATCAGCCACTGCAACTATATTCATATCAGTGTTATATAATGAAACCCTGTCTTTTAGAATTCCCCCCTACAGTATTTAGTGGCATATCCAGCTCATCACGATGATCAAAAAGAGTACAATATCTTTTGCAGCGCAATGACATTGGAAACATATTCGAAAATCCGTCTACAATATCAAATAAGACTGAGAGAAGAACACATGTAGAATTGGTTTAATATCATCTCTAATAAACTTAAATTTATTGCACAAGCTGAAAAATATGTATGATATATAAGTAACTATTTGCAAAAGTTGAGATCTATTTTCACGAAACTAAGAGTTGGGAATAGTATCTTGAACTATCTCAAATTTAACTTTGATCATGTTGATAATAAAAGTTGCCCACTGTATAATAATTATGCTATTAAGATCGGTTGAGCATTTTATCTTCGATTGCCTTTTATCTTCTAATTAAGAATTTTCGCAAAATGTATTCATCTGGAAAATTATTATCCTTGGTCTAGATATGCAAGATTAAATTGCGCATCCGCACAAAATAAGGTCACGAATATCTTTGTGGGATACATTGAAACGATTTACTCCATCAGAAGCCATCGATATACATGATAGTGCGTAGTTTTAATTTTAATATACTGCATAATAAATGCCTGCTTATATGTATTTTCTTGAATATGTATAATGGGTTACAATTTTTTTTTTATTTCCACCGAGCACTAAGTGTAGCATTATTAATATTCGGGGAAAATGGCATCCACAAAAACATCCACACACAATTACTTCACTGGACATGATTTTAGGGTGAAAGGTCATAATAACAGAAACAGACTGATCTCTCTTCTACAAAGTATGGAATCTTGCCCATGTTGACCCAGGTATATCGACTATTTTGACTGATTGGTACATGTAGACAAACATAATTGTGATATATACACAATATGAACATTTTCACGCAGTACAAATTATTGCGTGTTTGTTTCACAATTCCTTTGCATGTGCACAACTCAACGAACAGTTCTTGCTAGGTCTGGAGAACATCAATATGATAATATATACAAGGCGTTTAAAGCTGGACAATTCCGATAAAAAGGTGACTCTCACAATGCCGTGCAACAAGACTAGTGATCCGTCAGTATTTGCCGACCGTCGTGCCGATAGTCAACACAGCATCGACCTTCATCTCGGGCATAAAACTCAAAATAGTCTGCTGAATTTCCAAATATTGTAATATTGTCCAATATTGTAATAGCACGTAAGAAAATTAATCTGGCCCGATAGAGTTGTAGACGTGCTGTTTCCCGAGCGATCCTCCAACAGACGTATTGCGGTTGTCACTTGACTGAAGCGTGGCACACGAGCATTGTCCCGGATATGACGTCAGAGTACCCGCCTCCTTGTCTGTGAGCGGCGCGTCCCACGAAGGCGGCGGTTGTTGATTTGTGGCGAGATCCGCGTTCACTGGGCGATAATAGGCCAGTGTGGTCCGGTCTACTGTGGCGTAGGTCTTCTGCATCTGATGAGTTTCCTGTCGGAGACTGACAGAAAGTAATTTTTGAGATTATTGAGATTATAATTGGTGACAGATGTTTAAAGTCCAGTATTTTGGATTCGTAGGTCCAGTATGCTAAATCTTTTACCGATATTTCTTGATGTAGACGACCCCTATCACTATGGCGACGACCACAAGTATGACAGCACTCCCGGCAATGGCCGTCATCATGATCACTGGAAAACGAGTAGAGTATTATTGCATAAAATACCTTCACATGAAATTTGCCGATATGGGCCATGCAACATGTTGTCCAACTTACCCGACATTTCATCATAACTTCCCCCTTTCACGTCTTCCTCAGGGTGTAGGCCAACCACGATGTCTACGACTGGAGAAATTGAAGCATTGATCTATAGTTCGCCACACTGCACGTGGTCTAATCTTATTCAAGCTGACTGAATGAGACGTGCTTTTTATATATAACATTGTACTATACCAGCCGGCGCTGAGCAGTTTCCCACAGTTCCGTGCCACGTGTTTCCGGTGCAAGTGAGCCGCCATTCCTGGTCGTTTGTCTCGCAGCCAATCACAGCCTCGCTACCTTCTCTCTTGTACCAGGCGTTAGGTGGTGATGACAAATCGGCGCATCCAATAACTAGAATATAATAGTTATTTCCAATAGACATGTATATGTACTAAGTGTAAGTAAACCTCGCATGTACAATCGTATGTGACGAATGCACGATGGTCGAAATTATTCTGGACAAAATGTGCAATTTTTTCGTGCACGAAGGTTATTCACCTTCGAAGCTGACAATAAATCTGTTTTCTTGATTTCTGTTGATGAAGATCTCCACGCTATTGGTCTTGGACGAGTACAGCGCCCCCTCTCGTTGTTTCCCGCCACAGATCGTATGGTTGATGCCCAGCGCCCTCTCGAGGATGTAGCCGTAAACATGTCGGCACGTGACCAGGCTTTGTGTCTCTCCGTCAACAGAGAAATCTATCAGAGACATGTTGACGGTCTGACCCGTGTTGACGGAAATGACCCAAGGTGACCTCGTGGTGCCACACCCCTTTTCACTGGTCACGTGACTCGATATCAGCCCGTGAGTCTGGGATACTTTGTTTGGCGCATTCCCAGAACAGGTAGACAGTACTGAAACAACGGGGAATCAAATTGATCATTTGTGATTTTTCAGTGACGAGGAAAGTTCCGATATTGTCGCAACTTTTTATTAGCTGTGAGATATGATCGAGGCCATATCATGCGCAGCAAATGTTCATACATTAAAAAATTAGCATTATTTGAAAGGGATAAATTATTAGAGTAAATTGCTTCTGATGATCTCACCAGGCACGCAGGTGTAGTCGACTTCTAGGTATTTCATCAGGATTTTCAAACATTCCGTGTTCGAGCTTTCCAATTCTGGGTTTGTGACCTTAAATTCACACTCCCTGCGACCGGAGCACCACCTGTCGAGTAGCGGAAGAACGTCGTTTGTACATCCCATAAAGTCGTCCGTCTCCGTGATGCACCGACCCACTTCCTTCCGGCCAAATTCTGCCATGTTCACCAAAATCGCCTGGTTCACTGGACATGACATTGCGTGATCTTCACCAGCGCAAATTTCCATCTTTTCTATAAAACAATCAATAAATTGAATATTTTCAGTTATTGCAATAGATTGCTTCAACTGCGTATAGTTGCACATGTTTATCAAATGGGAAAGAATATTCCCGAGACGAATATACTGTTGGTCAAATTGATCTATAAAAACATGTATAATGGGTTGTATTTACACGTCTAGTTTCTTATTTTTATTCACATTTTTTTTACTACTAGGCCAATCTAACCTGATGACACGTGTTCAAATTTTCCCGCCAAAACAGCAGCCAGCGTCACGAGCAGCGTGCCAGACATCTCGGGCTTTGTTTACATCCTGGCGGCCACGAATAAATTATACTTCAGTTTTCTGTGTAAATTACATACAAAACTGTTCACTAATTCAATATCATGTACACATTAGGTGTGATAATCAAACGAACCCGATGTAACCCAAATGAACAACGAAATAGCTGTTCAATTCTATACAGATCGAGGGGCTCAGTTGTGTAGCCTCTGTGATGCTCATTAGTATGCAGAATATTAATGAGGCCGGCCTTCACATCGGTTTCTCTCTACTTTCGAGCCGCTTTGGGGTCACACACGCTGTGTGTATGTTTACTTACCACATATAAGGTATCACGAATATGAACCAATGCTGCACGCTGCTGTAATCCTCGTTTATAACCAGAGAATGCGAAGAATCTTGGGGGAATTGATGCAGACCTGGCTCTCTGGCTTCCGTGTTCTGTGGTCGCAATCCAACATGTCGAGCTTTATCGATTGATTTGGACGGCCGCCAGATGACGCTGTGTGGCTAATGCAAAATCGCGCTAGGTGGCAGCAGCGGCGCGAATGAATTTTCCCGCCAATTTTATGATGTGCGTTCTGCACAAATTCGCTTAGTAAATAGACCGCAATATGCGCACAAAAGTGTTGAATGCCATTATCAATCTGATAACAGAACAGAGTAGGATGATTGTATAATGATAACTATCAGAATAGGAATCGACACCACATTAAAAATGCATATCAGTGTATTCGGCTAAAAATTTCTTGCAATAATGATAGGGGATAAATATCAGAAAGCGACCCATTCTTGTATCAATATATACGCACCCTGAAATTGGGCGTTTTTGGCGGTAGCGGACTTCAAAGTAAATTTCACGGATTTTCACGAGTATGATTTATTTTCGTTTGGAGATGGCTTTTTTCATGGTTGCAATTTTCACGGTATTTTCACGGTATCAACATTTTGGCGCGATTCCTGCAGTTGGATGGGTCACTGCATATATATAAAATGAACATCCAGAGTTTTTGTGTTGGATACTTTTTGAAGGGGGTGCTGATATATGTCATATTTATAATTATTCGTGAACATTTCTAATGTGGTTTATGCATTACCACGACTTATAAAAACATTCTTGTGCGACAGATATGACAGACTGCCTTTATGTCTTAGCTCACTATAGATATTATATTAAAGTCGGAACACAAGACCACCAGAACATCTAAGTGGACATGGCATCTCTCATCAAACCATGCAATATCACCCGAAGTAAATTCATTGGTGGCGAGTGAGGGCATATCAAGTTTGATATATTGCACCAAATACCATTTAACCATTTACAGGATGACCGTGAACTCGTAGTATTCTCGATTTTGTACTATGTAGCTCTTTTTGGAATAATATTAGGCTATAGTAATATACTTTTGTTCATGATATTTTCTCTTTGCCAAATATTATTATTTAAATATTATATTATCATTTCTAGTCATTTTCAACATGTTGGACCGGCATTTCCTGAATATTGTCTTTTTAAACTTTCCAGATCGTTAACTTATTGAGATTATTTCAGGTTGTTCATGTGATATCTAAAGCGATCATTCCCACGATCAGGTATACTGGATAACGACAATTTTCGATGCTGCGTTTATTTGAAACAGAAAACATTAACAATGTCGATGATAAAAACAGTAAAATAAACAGATTTTCATCTTCATATAGAACATAGAATTCGTCTCCATATATGACAAACAGAAGTCAACAGCAACAAGTCTAAAAAAATAACATCTCAATAACAAAAAAATAAAAGTGATATTTCATCTTCATATAAAACATAGAAGTCGCCTTCATATAAACGTCAATAGTAGCAAGTCTAAAAAAGAACAACAAATCAACAACAATCTTTATCTACTGAGTAGTTCGTAGAGAATTTCAAAGCCAGCTCCCCTGACACTATAATCCGTGACGAACTTCAGGATCACACGATTGTTCGGGAAGTCCATGGGGCTGGGGATATCGTCAAGTCCGCCGCAGTACCGAGGTCCAGGACGTGCCACGTCGACCGAGTTAGTGGGACCTGTCTCCTCCGGGCCTACATCAAACGGGATCACCTCCAGGTAGTCACAACTACAGGTAACGCCGCAGGCTTCCATGTCAAAGTCCTCAACCATCAACCGGATACCCTGGTACGACAGATGTTTGTGAGCATATATTTTAATATGAACACTAGATATATTTGAACAGCTTGGGGGCGGTAATTATAGGAATTAGAGTATACAATAAAAATATCAAAGCACTTCATTATTGTTCCCATTGAACTCAATGAATTTAGGTAATATAAATTCCGAAATTTCACACGCCTAAAATTAAATCAAGGTTCGAAATTAATACGTGACTTGAATACGTAGGTTTTTTTCACAGTCAGTTCACAATACATAGCGGTCTAAAAAAAGTGCACAAGTGTATTGCAGAGGAGCCGCATTACATAAATATACATATGCCTACCTTATCGAACGGAGCCTCTATGAGGTACTCGCAGTCCACGCTGTTCGGGTACTCGGTTGTACCGTCGTAGTTCAGTGAAGTGACCAGGCCGCCGGGGGAAGCAGTGTAGACAAAGTGACAGGGCGGCACCTGGGGTGGTCCGGGAGGCGGCGCTTGTGGTGTTAGTGTCCAGGTCGCGTCGAACCCATCGTCAGTAATACTGTAATCCGTCGTGAAACGGATCTGAATAAAAGATAAGATAAGATAACATTTTATTTAATGTCGGATACAGGGGCAAACAGCAACATTAGCAAAAGTGCTATTGACGGACACAGTAAGAAGTATATGACATTCACGTCAGTTTCGGTGCTTTTGGTGTGCTCTGATTATTTCGGCGAGATATCATCTGGGTAAGACATGGCTTACACAGTAAGATTAGAAACCCATAAGACACATGCAGTCACCTTCATCTCGTTGGTTTGAGACACGATGACAGGCGGAATGTTGTAAAGACTCCCACACAAGGTGATGACCGGGACGAAGTCCGTAGCACGGTCAAAGATCTCAACTCTGTCACACTCGCATGTGTCACCACATCGCTCCAGAGCAAACGACGTGAACTCCAGGCGCACGAACTAGGTAAAGACGCATTTGTGAATTGATTATGCTCAAATTCTTCTTTTCCAAGGCATGCAGTAATTTTAACTTTTAAATCACACCTAACGTCAATTTGATGGAATGTAATTTAACTAGCGTTTTTCTAAAATACCATTTGGCTCTGATCATCTGGCGCCCGCAGGAGCCAGGCACAGTCGGTATCGCCCGAGTAGGTGCCATCGACTCTAGGAGAGGACAGGGAGCCGCTGACGCCGGTCGTCACCTCCGTGCACAGGTCGTGGCCGTGGTCCTCGTACGGTTCTTGTGAGTTGTCAACAGTCAGCGAGAAACCGCGGCCCGTGACACTGTTTTGAGGGATAGAAATTTGTCATCGTAAATAGTCCAGCGAATTCTGAAGTAATATGTTTCCGACATGCAAGATGAAAAGTCCCCCTGATGATTGTAAAAACTTAGAAGGCTCCTTGAAATGAAACGGAGCATCGTTAAAAATTGAAGTACCTGTAGTCGGATACGAAGCGGATGCGGAGGCTGTTGCCCGGGGTTATGATGTTTATGGGGGTCTGGGGTTCGCCACAGTAGACGTGCTCCGGAAGCAGAGAGTCCGGGGTCTCATAGATCTCCAGTCGGTCACATGTACAGGCCATCCCGCAATCCTCAATGTCCACGTCCGTGATCGTCAGTAGTGCGTTCTGAGGGATAACACGTTTGAAAAAAACTGTACATAGGCCTATACATAAATATATATAGGAGAATAGCAAACTGTCCTGTCGTCACTGTTGGTGTATCTTGAGTTGCTATAATCAACGTCCAATCAGGTACGATAGAAGCAATTAACGCATTTCAAACATGCACTGTTTGCCTCTGATGACGACCTCGTGGCTTGAAGGCAATATTGATGTTCGGGCTTTATTTGTTGTGGTATAGTGCGCTAATTCTAGTTCGATACAAATATTTATTTCGTTCTTACCTTGCTTCACAACGCTTTGAAATTGTCATCATTGCTCACCTTTCCCGTCCTTTCAAATCCTACACCATTTACCCCAAGCGCTATAGGACTACACTGTTACTACGTTCGGCTCACCTCCCCAGATACTGTGATGATCCAGGTCGAGTCGGCGTAGTTGAAATAACCTTGTTCCCCGTCGCCATACGACTCGATCTCGGTCGGTGCGGAGGTGATTTCCTCTACGAAAGGCCCCACAACATCCCACTCTAGCTCAAAACCACCCATTCTAACGCTGGTTAAAAAGGAAGATTGGAGGATAAAGTGTACCAAGTAGAATTACAATGAACAACATTTGTACCAGTGACATGATAATGGTTGGTATATGTCGTCTAGGTCCCAGCAAATATTTGGATTTGGGAATGTATTGCAGAATTTCAGGTGTAAAACAAGTTCGAACCCTTAATTGGCCATTGCAGTTCCCGATGTGTAACATTCCTATAGCCTGTGTTTATGTGCCGCCCAATTCCATACACTGTACCACAGTGATTTATTTCAGAAAAGCAGCTCGCGGTATCAATTCAAGCACGCACCTATAGTCAGTGACGAAGCGGACTTTGAGCGTTGTGGCCTCGAGGACGACAGGGCTGATCGGCGAGTTTCCACACAACACCGCGGACGGGATGGTGGACTCCAGGCTGTCGAAGATCTCCAGGCGGTCGCACTCGCATCCCCAGCAAGACTCCAGCTCAAACTCTGGGAAACTCACGAGCACCCTCTACAGCAAAGTGTTTTGATTCAAATGAACTTTAAAAGGTTTTATACTGAACAGTTCTTTTCTAAGAGTGTACATATATAAAGTAAACATAATACAACACTACCAACACGGCAACCCTTGCTGCGTTTTCGCCTAATTTAACGGAAGATAACACCTAGCTGAGCACCCATGCTCTAAGAAACGTCTGAATTTGAATGTGACGTAAATCACAGCATCATAACGACATCAACATGTATTTGCTGATCTTATCGTCTGTTATTTGTCATTACCTTCAAATCATCCTCATCTGCTACTTCGATGTGCCACTCACACGTCAACAGGTCAGCATACTCGCCGTTATCATTGACTGGACTTCGGAAGTCGCCAGAGGCCGCGGTCAATGTCCCCCCGCACTGCAAGTGGGCGGGAGGAGTCGGGAGAATGGCTGGACACGGTTGGACCGCGGTCCAGATGATCGCGAACCCTCGCTCAACGACGCTCGAGTCCGTCTCGAAGAGGATCTTAGCTTTTGATTGGACGAAGATCGGGTCGGGTGTGACGTCACCACAGAGCACGTCAGAGGGCGTGGTGTCCGTGATGTCGGTGTAAATCATAAGTCGGTCGTATGGACATCTGCTATTAACTACACCGTCAAACTCGATGTTCATGGAATCGAATCGTAGCTCGATACACTGGAAATATGGATGCATCATTTGTTATTTTGCACAGCCAAAACCAAAGCGAAACTTCTTTAATATAAATACCGAGTACACACTAAATGCAAAAGTTTTACTCAATCAGAAAGTGAACTGCAGCCGTACTAGGATACATACAGAGTTACATGTAGAGAGAGAGAGAGAGAGAGAGAGAGAGAGAGAGAGAGAGAGAGAGAATTAGAAGCCTCCACAACGAATCACATCAAGTTCAAAATAACTCGCTGGAACTTGCTCAGATCGTCGAGCAGACGAGTCACTTACGGTGTCATCATCGGCCGCGGGCTCCAGAATCCACTCGCACTCCTCGTCGTCCAAGTAGTTAGCTCCGACATCATATCCGGGGGAGTGAACGACCCCGATTGTCTGCCGGTAGAGGCCGCCACACTGCCCGCGGCCGGCGAGAGGGGGGAGCACCTGCGGGCGCTGTGGCACGCCCCGGAAGTAAGCCTCGAACCCACCTCCGCCCACGCTGTAATCAGAGCTGAACTCGACCTTGAGACTATTGGAGAGAGAGTAGATCTCCGGGGGCAGGTCATCGCCGCAGAAGATGTGGCTGGGATTCGAGGCCGCGGGGTCTGGGTAGATTTTGACGACGTCACAGCCACAGTTCCCACCACAGTACTCCAAATCAAACGTGTTGAATCCAAGCTTCACTATCTACAATCAAAGCACTATGTTTTTTTTCTTTGAATTTTGGATTTTTTTTCTTTCACAGCTGTAGAAAATAACGATACGGACTCGGACGAATGCTCTGGAAAGTATCAGTTATCAAGTTACCCACCCCGGAGTTGACATATAGTCTGTACACACAGCGGGCGTCGGGCGGGTACTCGGAAGGGTAACCCGGCGACGAGAACAGGGTGGGGGATGTGCCACCGTAAAACTCCTCAGGACCACACGACACAGCTGGTCCCGAATCGGGCCACACAGGGGTCTCTACATGAGGAAGAAAGGAATTAACTTTTTTTTCAAATGCAAAGTTTGTTTTGTGAACTACAGATACAAATTCATATCAGAAACAACCTTTCTGGTAGGTCGAATCTTACCGTCCTGGTCTAGGAAGTTGGGGGTGAACTCGAAGCCGCGGTAAGTGACGGAGCCGTCTGTCGAGAAGTAGAGAGCCAGCTTGTTGCCCGTGGATACGACCCGGCGGGGTGCGTCCCTAGCATCGATCCCGTCCCCACAGTACGACCCGATAATCGATATGGAAGACTCGAATTCGCCCTCGTACGCCGTCAAGCTGTCGTACGGGCAGTTCGTGCCTCCTTCCACAGCAAAGTTCGTGAAGATCAACTGGATCTTCTGCAAACCACGAGCTATAGTTTTATGTCAATTGTTTTTCTTTCGTGAAAATGACGTAGGTATTTCCGCTTTTGCTTTGGGCACAGCAGAGCCAAAACAATTACCGGACATTTAATATCAATTGTCTCTTAATTGAAAACGATGAAACGCAATCAATAATCACTGGTTTACACTAGATTGAGAAAAAAAAAACCCATTATACCTATAAGAATGGACGGATACTATGTCAGACATTGATGTATCAATATTGAACGATTCAATTTCAGCAATACATACCTGACCCTCAGGCGCCTCGATCTGCCAGACCGCCTGGTGGTTGTTGGGGTAGACGGAGTCACTATAGCCACACGACCTCAGCGTCACGGGGACGGTGATGTACTGGACATCCCTCCGACACTCCGGAGCTGGGACTGGGAGGGAGAAGAGAAGTTATATGGGCGTTCACGTGAGTTTTAAGGACTGACTGGCCATGTATATGTCTGAGCGGATCCAGCGGTGGGCGGGCTTGAGACGGGACGAACTAATTATAGACACCGACGACATGAGCATGTTTTTTGCATGATTATTTTTAACATATTAAGAGTAAATCGATGTCTTTTTTCCCCCGTGGCGATACTGACCGTACATCTTGCCAATTAAAAAAAACTTGGCAGTTTCCTACTCTGGAGTACGTACATAACAGTATGTATACAGTAACTCACCTGTCATGTTCCTTATAAACTGTTTTATTGTCTTATGCACAGGGTTGCTTGGTTTCCCAGCCTGATGCTTGGCATTCTCTTTCTGTGTACACGAAAATTCGAAATTACGATTGATCTAATGATAGAACAGTATACGATCAACCCGCAAGTGAATTTCGTTTACTGGATACACACCTTTTTAAGGCTGTCACCGGGCGGGAACATGGTCCCATCGTGTCCTTTGCCGAGCGGGTTTTCTTTATTGAGGAGGTGTTCCTTGCTTGGAGGAAGTGCCTTACTGGGGGCATGCCATTTGTCGAGTGGGTCTCCTTCGTCTTGGGGGTGTCCTTTGTTGAAGGGGTGTCCTTTGTCGAGAGGGTTTTCTCTATTGAGGGGATGTCTCTTGCTTAGCACGTCGTGTTTTGCGTGTTTGTGGGTTTTCCATTCGTCTTTTGTCGGGGATACTCTGCAATACAAAAATCCAGGACTTCGTCTTCAACTTGTACATTCAAAATTATGGTTTTGAGGATCTCGACATATACGAGCCTTCCGTCCCAAAGTTCGCCAACAGAGCTTTCAGGCCTTCTAATGCAAATGAAACCAACCAGTTCTATCATCAGTCGAGACCCAGACTTTCAATTTTTGTACCAGCAGATTGTTTCTCACAGAATGAGTTTTGGAGCTATGATAATATTGAATTGGCGAATTTTGGGATGCAGCGAATTTAGGACCGATGGCTCGTACTTGGTCTTCAAAAACAGCGTGAATTCCAGCTTGCATTGATGAAAAAATCGTTATTCTCATTGCAATTTTGAAATTCATTGTCACAAAAATATCCAAAATATACCACAATGACATGAATACTAATTTGAAGAAGAAGTGTTCCATATTAGGCATACATACGGAAGTATATCCGCAGTTTCAGGGTGGGTAGACAGATCCTTCTTGGGCCGGGACTGTACGAGTGTACACAAGGCGTACAGAGCCGCGTACAATAGTAACACCCGCATATTTTGTAGTACAATACGGAAGGTTCCAACGCTGACCAGTCGAGCAAATCTCGAATGTCTTCGTCAGTGGTCAAAGAGTTGATATTCCGAAAAAAGAAACTCTGAATGCTGAGAGAGAAATAAGGATAAACTTGTGACCATTATTTCATGAAATTTGTGTACGTAAAAATAGCTCTGTCATTTTCTTTTTTATACTACCAAATTTACGTTGTAATACTTATTATTGCACACTATTGTAAGTTAGGATGATTTTATAACGTTTGAGCTGTGAACTTACTATAACTTTATCCGGGTGTAGCCCTCAAAATATTCCACCTAACCCCATGTGGTCTTTGTGTACGCCTTTTTCCCTCTCGCTCTTCGTCAAACTGTGATAGTCACTGTATAAGAGAAGACGTTACCCCGTCAAGCCATTTATTTATGTCAAGCCATTGCTCAACTCCCGATAGGTGCCGACCAATAGGAAGCCCAGCAAGCGGGATGTTCGACCAATCACGTGTCGACCTCACACGCCGTTACACTTGAATGAATGAGTTGACTCTGAGCACTCGAGTGGCGAAAAACTCATCAATACAGAATGATTTTGAAAGACAATGTGTGAATATGGATTGTAAAATTTGACATTATGACAAACACATTCTCAGGGGCGGATCCAGAAATCTGCCCGAAACGACATTTCAGGAATCTGGGCACTTTCATATATCGTGTGTAGATTTACCGTGAATAGAAGTATTTTTGTAATTTCACACAAGAATACACTGGGTGTATTCTGCACAATCATAATTTGCTGCTCGAGAGCCCCTGTCCAGATACAATAGCCAGAAAGTGCACAATCTCCTACAAAATCGGGTACGGATGAAGGAATTCTACGAGGGGCTATAATTAACATGGAGTACATGGACGTTTTGAATTTTTGTGATAGAATTCTGAAATTCGGCAGAAATCGTAAAAGAGTCTTATTTCCATATGAAGATATTGCCACGAAGTGAATTCTTTTTTTTTAAATTCCGCATGCTCACAAAACAATACAATAACTCAATAATATAAAGTGAAAAATGAAATAATATATAATCAAATGATGAAATAATATGTAATGAAAATGTTATTATTTCAAATTATAATTTGGTTTACTACACGTTGTATACTAATTATATATCCGTCCCCGTGATCTTGGCACATGATGGTGATTCACGATAACAAAAAATGGGTTTCACTTGAGAGTTATGTCTAGTCTATTCGTTTTAGTTTTATGTTCAATACGTGTGTGTGTGTGTGTGGGGGGGGGGGGGTGGAGCGGAAGGGAGGGGGATGAGGGAGTGCTCCTTAATTGCTGCAATAAATGTATAATTGTATCAATATTTTTATTTTAGAAATGACTCATTCACATTTCAGCTATATATAAGATTTCACATTTCCGAATAGATCATGGTATATTACCTCCTGGTATTTTGGCCATAAAATCACTATAATTATATATGATCAGTTTTGAAATACATTCAATTCAATTTCCCCAATATACTCTTTCGTCTTATTTCCTGTGTGTTCATCAAACAGTGCTTTTTCCTTCTTCCAAATTGCACATCCATTTCCCTGTATCACCCATACAGGCACAACGCGACTGTGGCGCCACCTGAAGTGTATGGGCTACAATGGCGCCACCTGTCGGGCGGCACAACTCAGACCCGCTCTCGCTTCAGTCTGCCGGCTCTCGCCATCTTGGATTGACACCAAAACACGGAAGCCACTTGATAGCGTATCAGTCTGTTATCACTGATATAGGAGGTGTGAACCAGTGATTGACATTGCTTGGCCTTCGTAAAGGTACGTAGAGTGGTTTAGTTCTATTTGTTGACCTATTTGTGTGTATATCAGTGCGTAAAATGGCGATCGCTCGTTTGTTTACAAGTAGCTGATTAGTATTCAATATTATAATGAGCCGGGCTCGTCAATTTTCGGTGCTGTAACGGTGAATTTCTGTAATATTTAATCAGTATCATATGGTTTTACATCCAAATATTCCATTTATTATTACCATGGGTTTTATATTTGTTGTATTAAGGGGTGAGGGAGTATAAATAGCTGTACATATTGCCGAGCTCGACCCGAAAGCGAGGGGACGCGATGTCGGCTCGGAACAAAGGCCTGCTAGAGACGCTGGCGCTCGTATTGACCGCATTTTTGGCGGGAAAATTTGAGCGCGCGGCATCAGGTTAGAAGCTGGGCATGCTCCCTTCAATCAGAGTTTTTTTTTATTATAATATAATATAATATAATATAATATAATATAATATAATATAATATAATATAATATAATATAATATAATATAATATAATATAATATAATGCTATTCAAATATGAGATTTAAATACATCTGCTTTTTGTGAATGTTTTGTTTTTGGGTCCTTATTTCACAGTTGAAGTTTGTAATGGAGAAGTGTTCGAAACTGCGTGTGCAGCGGAAGAAATTATCTTGATGACGTCAGCAGAGTACGGCCGGAAGGAAGTGGGTCGGTGTATCACGGAGACGGACGACTTTATGGGATGTACAAACGACGTTCTTCCGCTACTCGACAGGTGGTGCTCCGGTCGCAGGGAGTGTTCGGTTAATGTCCCAAATCCGGATATAGAGAGGAGTAACAAGGCTTGCCTCAAGATCCTGAAGATGTACATGGAGATATCTTTCAGTTGCCTCAAAGGCAAGACATTACCTACAAATTATGACAATCAATTTTATCGCTCTTCACAAAAACAATCTCACATTCAAGACACTTCATATGTATCATATTTTTTGTATAATAATGTATTAAAGTTTAAAAAGTTATACTTTTTCATTCGTAGTTATTAACCACTGTACACCAAACGCCCCAAACTCGGTCCCAGCCAATCACGGGATACTGTCGAGTCACGTGACCAGTCAGAAAGGATGTGGGTCACAGAGGTCACCTTGGGTCATTTCCGCCAATGTCGGTCAGACGGTCAACATGACGATGCTGGATTTCTCTGTCAGTGAACAACCGGACAATAACCTGATTAAATGTAGACATGTTTACGGCTACATCCTCGAGAGGGCGCTGGGCATCAACCATACGATCTGTGGCGGGATACAACGAGAGGGGGCGCTGTACTCGTCCAAGACCAACACTGTGGAAGTTTACATCTCAAGACCCGCACAAGATGTGCAGTTTTTGATCAGTTATCAAGGTGATCAATTTTATATTACATGTATGGCTTTCCATTTTAGTGAGAGAAATTATGTATTTTTGATCAAATTATGTGTTGGTATGAAGGTGTTCAATTCTATAAAAAATCGACTTCAATAAAATTCGGTGCAGGCTTGTTTATCATGAGGCGTAATGTATCATGTAAACTTACGTTTTCCAGCCGTTGGATGTCCGGATATGGATCCACCGAACCACGCCTGGTACAAGAGAGAAGGTAGCGAGGCTGTGATTGGCTGCGAGACAAACGACCAGGAATGGCGGCTCACGTGCACCGGAAACACGTGGCAAGGTGTCGTCGGCAATTGTTCCGTCGGATCGGATCCTGGTAAATGACAGAGTTATAGTTCAGATATTTTTCTTGTAATTTGTATATACCTGGAAATCCCATCAATAAGCTTCACGATTATAATAGAATCAATTTATACATAATTATTTTTCTTAGTTATTCGCGTGAATATTCCGGAAACAACCGACGACGAGGCAGGCTTTGAGATGCCGTCAGGTGCGTCGACAGTTTGATTTGTTTTCCTAATTAAAGCCTGTACTAAAGGATATAAAATATAACGACGAGATAATTCGTTCACAATTTCAGCTGTGTTTCTGATGGCGATCGCTGGGGGCGCTGTAGTCGTCATTGTTGTCGTTATCGTCATTGGAGTCGTGTATCTCAAGAAATACAGGTTAAAATGTCATATATGTTTTCTTCCGATAGAAAAATCATTCCACATTGGAATCATAATCGTGAATATCATGAATTGACTCAATTTACTATGTTCGTGCCGCCAGACTTCGACAAGAAACACATCAGATGCAGAAGACCTACGCCACAGTAGACCGGACCACACTGGCCTATTATCGCCCAGTGAACGCGGATCCCGCCACAAATCAACAGCCGCCGCCTTCGTGGGACGCGCCGCTCACAGACAAGGAGGCGGGTACTCTGACGTCATATCCGGGACAATGCTCGTGTGCCACGCTTCAGTCGCGTGACAACCGCAATACGTCTGTTGGAGGATCGCTCGGGAAACAGCACGTCTACAACTCTATCGGACCCGACTGAATAAGGACACAAATTATTCACAATGCTGCAGACAATAGATGCAAGTTATTTTACTCTGCACCATTTTCAATATCATACATCCATAGCTAGTTGCCGAATGGAATTGAGATTTCTATTTAGATTCCCGTATAAAAGAACGTCATTAAAGCTTGTATTAATAATGAAATGAGTTACATGTAACAAGGCCCATATTTTTGATGACATATTATTCTGAAAAAAATTGAGATACGATGCTATTTATAGTGTTTGCAATGTGCAAGTGTAGGCCATTGGAGGTAGAATAAACTATTGTTATATGATTGCAGATAACTAAACCAGTTTGCAAATATTGTAAACCCTGCCGCAACAAATCAGTAATCCAAATCACCAAACTCCAACATTGTAAACTCGCCGTCGATTGTCTAGCTACTTCTAAAAGATGTCCACGGGGTATTGACTTGCGGGTGCCCTTTTATCACACGAAAATTCATCACGGTCGAATTGATTTTGGGACCAATAGAATATTGTCTTTCTGATGCATGTATATATTTACTAGTGAGCATATGACTAAGTATATGGTTCAAAATTATTTTCTTCCATTTTTTTTGCTGTATACATCACACAGTGTGCCCTGGATTCTGTTGGCACATATTTGTTCATTTGTTCCTTTTTGTTCCAGTCAACAAATCAGAAGTATTTTCCAACCTCTATGTTATAAAATGCATATTGTTACCGTTAAAATATTGAATGTTGTATCAGATCTAATATCTGAGTCGTGAATAATGAAATCAAAACTTCAGTGATTTAGTAGGGCTATTTCGGAAAATGAATGTTTTGTATTACTATATTAGGCCCTAATATTATTAGGGTGACGTTATATAAAAAAATATGAGTGTTTAATCGGCTACCTACTGATAGGATAACAGATATCGATTTATATAACCATTTCAATAATTGGAGACGAACGATATTGGACATTTTGTTATATATATATTTTTTTCCTTTTCTTTTTCGAATCGAGCAACATTAAGCTTGATATTCAGCTAGAATCAGAATATATGTACTCAGTTTGAACTATGCCAATTTTAGTACTTCAACTGCTCTACTATCTAGAGCCGCTGCACTAGCATGTAGACATTTTTGTTAGTCATATCAATATAGGAATTTGTGTACATGTATTACCAACAAAAAATACGTGAATTACCAATGTGCAAAAAGAAACTTAATGTGACCGGTAACATCCGAATCTCAACAAATTTGTCATATATGCACATTAGATCTATGCTTGCTTCATCTGTGAAATTTACTATTGTGTATCCGTGGTAGGCCTACAATACATTCTGTTGTATTATCATACTTTTTTGTCGTTTATACCTCGTTCAATAAACTGTGTTTCCAGTCTTAACCATGTTCTTCATTTCTTTTATGCTTATCCGAATTGAGTTGTATTCAAACATTATTATAATACGTCGCGTGATACATGAAACTTACATTATATGTTATTTTGCTTTTCGTGTGCCATCGTTGCAATTATTATTACAAAGCGCGGTACGGCAAGCAGTCCATATACATCCCATATACTCGTGGCGCCACCTGAGTTGTAATGACACACAACGCCATCTGTCGGCAAGGTCTGCCATTACCCACAGCTCGGCCATATTGGATTGGTATCACACACACGGAAGCCACGGCTAGATCAGGATACGATATATCACTGAATTTTGCGTGAAGTTTGTATCCAGAAGCTGAACTTGGGCGGTTAATTATATTGCAATATATCATAGGTGGGTTTGTCATTAATATTATTACAATAACCTATCAGTTTGCTGTATATTTTACGAAAATCATCTTTGTTTACATGTAGCTCATTATTATTCATTATTATAATAAGCTGCGTCTCTTGCCAGATGATTCTTCTGCATCCAAAACGTCCAGACATATAATCACACTGGGCATGTTTCAGCAACGCTATTTACATAATACATATTATTAGTAATACGTGATGATTTTAAAATGGTTGCGTCAGAGAGAGTTGTACATAACGCACCGTTAGGTATTGTTTCATTTAGAAGCGAGTGGACGCGATGTCGGCCCGGAACAAAGGCCTGCCAGAAACGCTGGCGCTGGTATTGATCACATTTTTGGCGGGAAAGTTCGAGCGCGCGGCCCTGGGTGAGTGGACATTTTCTGCGATATATCAACGTTTTTGTTTGTTTACGAGTTAGATAAACAAAAGTGTTTAAAATTGGAAAAAAAAAACAATGTCTATATAACTCAAATTGCAAATTATGTATATGCATGTTCAGCACTACATTGATGCCGCTGGTGTCGTTTGCATGAAAATGCCGTTCGCATTTCATAATTAGGCCTACTTTTCAAGATATGTACAGAGAAAATCAACCAAACCTGTGAAATTCGACAATATATTCTTTCACTGTGGGCCATGATGAATTAAACACTTTGACAAATGATTTATTTTCACTATCTATTATTTTAGGTTTCAAAGCAAACCAATATGTAGTGACATTTTTTTTTTGGCAAAATATTTGTTATAGGCCCTATATTTCTTAATTAGTTACCGAATCACGGGTGTATATGGATTTAATTAGTCACATGTACAACCATTAATATTTTTTCCCTTCAAACATATTACCACTAGAGGTTAATATAATTTATATTTTGCATGAGATTAGGCCCACTAAGGCCATCTTGTTGTTTTTCTCTTTGTTTCCCGTGAAATTTTAGAATAGCTTTTTTTTTTAAAAGACAACGCTAATGACGCGAGAGTCATGTTTTGAGAAACAAATAAAAATGACCAGATTGCGTTGAACACTTGTCTTTGTGTTCAACATGAAATAAACCTGATAACTGCAAATATATTAATATTTACTCGCACTTTAATGAAATGAAACGATATTTGCACACAGCTGATGAGGTTTGCACCGGCGAAGTTTTTGAGGCTTCTTGTGATCCGGACGAAGTTATCCTAGTGACGTCAGCAGAGTACGGACGGAAGGAAGTTGGTCGGTGTATAACGAAAAGTGACGACTTTATGGGATGTACAAACGACGTTCTTCCGCTACTCGACAGGTGGTGCTCTGGTCGCACGGAATGTACAGTTAATGTTCCAAATCCAGATATAGAAAGGAGTAATACGGCTTGTTTGGAGATACTCAAGATGTATATGGAAGTCTCATTCAGCTGCTTGAAAGGTGATTGTCGCTAACCCCTTGCCCTCTCACTTTTCTTGTGAATCTTGAAATTCCGACTTAAAACCGAAATAACCATTAAATTTTCGCGTCATTCCGTATTTTGGATCAAACTACTAGTAGTTAAATCCAGTTATCATTAGCCAAACTTATTTTTCTACACCAGTTATCCACCAGTGCACACTAAATGCCCCGAACCCAGTCCCAGCCAATCACGGGATACTGTCAAGTCACGTGACCAATCAGAAAAGATGTGGATCACAGAGGTCACCATGGGTCATTTCCGCCAAAGTCGGTCAGACGGTCAACATGACGATGCTGGATTTCTCTGTCAGTGAACAAACGGACAATAACCTGATTAAATGTAGACATGTTTACGGCTACATCTTTGAGAGGGCGCTGGGCATCAACCATACGATCTGTGGCGGGAAACAACGAGAGGGGGCGCTGTACTCGTCCAAGACCAACAGCGTAGAAGTTTACATCTCAAGACCGGCACAAGATGTGCAGTTTTTGGTCAGCTATCAAGGTGTTCAACTTGATATATGACTTTCCAACTTAGTGAGATGATTTTTAATTTTGATAAAATTATGTGTTGATATGGAAGTGTTCTTTTGTATAAAAAATTGACTTCAATAGAATTAGGTGCTAGCTTGTTCATATTCAGGCGTAAAATATCATGTAAACTTACATTTTCTAGCAGTTGGATGTCCCGATATGGATCCACCGGACCAGGCCTGGTACAAGAGAGAAGGTAGCGAGGCTGTGATTGGCTGCGAGACAAACGACCAGGAATGGCGGCTCACGTGCACCGGAAACACGTGGCACGGTGTCGTCGGCAACTGTTCTGTCGGATCTGACCCTGGTAAATGATATTTTAAATATTTTGTTTTTGTATTTTCAATACACGTAGAGTCCCATTTATACGCTTCATGGCCATATTATAATCAATTTAAAGGCACAAATTTTATTCTCAGTTATTCGCGTGGATATTCCGAAAACAGCTGACGACGATGCAGACTTTGAGATGCCGTCAGGTACGTGGACAGTTTGATTTCTTTTCGCACTGACTATAAAAATGAAAAAAAAATCAATTAGGGCAAGTACTAAGGGATATAAAATATAATGATGATATGAACTGAAATAATTCGTTCACAATTCCAGCCGTGTTTCTGACGGCGATCGCTGGGGCGCTGTAGTCGTCATTGTTGTGGTCATCGTCATTGGAGTCGTGTATCTCAAAAAATATCGGTGGGAGTTTTAGGTTATCGACCCTTTGGTCCGATAACCTATTGTCGTGGCTTGCGTCCGTCGTCGTCCATCCACATTTTTATGTTAAAAGTTTACGGTCGAATCTTTCTGAAACTTTGCACAAAATACCTAAAAATATTTATAGAAAATTTAAATTTGTCTTTTTCGCATTTTTTTCCGTAATGGCGGCCATTTTTGACGAAAAATGTTCAGTATTGGACAGTACTAATACATATATGATCATATATATCCATATCTACGTAAATGTGAAGCGCACGAGAAGATGGAAAACAGCCTAATGTTTGTTATTAATAGATGCCTGCGCTTTATCAAGCTAATAATATTGAATTTGAAATTTGATCACTTTCAAATAGCAATTGTATAATGGCGATTTGTGCGCTGACCTTGAATTTGACCTTCGATGACCTTGAAAGATCAAAACAGCCAGTTTTGGGCAAAAAAATGACCAAGTTTGCTTCTACAGACGAAATGCTGCTCGATAGCGCTTAGGTTTGCATTATGAGCATATAGGAAGTCATATATGGAACAACTAAAGATGGCCTTGACCTTGAGCTTCACCTCGGATGATCTTGGGTGCTAAATGTCTGACGTGGAATGTACACCTTACATTATATGTGTATCAGCCACTACAGACAGAATGGTTGATCTAATGGTGACTCTTTCGGTGAGATTGAACTTGACTATGATGACCTTGACTGGATAATATCAAGGTCACCTTGCAATGGTTAAAACTAGATTTGTCTGGTAACCTATTTTAGCCCTTAGATTTCACGATGTTTCTACTTTTACAATGGCTTACAATGTCTCTACTCGTAATTTGCAAATCGGTAATATATTTGTCTAACTAGATTGCGACAAGAAACTCATCAAATGCAGAAGACCTACGCCACAGTAGACCGGACCACACTGGCCTATTATCGCCCAGTGAACGCCGATCCCGCCACAAATCAACAGCCGCCGCCTTCGTGGGACGCGCCGCTCACAGACAAGGAGGCTGGTACTCTGACGTCATATCCGGGACAATGCTCGTGTGCCACGCTTCAGTCACGTGACGGCCGCAATACGTCTGTTGGAGGATCGCTCGGGAAACAGCACGTCTACAACTCTATCGGGCCGGATTGATTTTAATGCAAAATAAAATATCGCCACTCTCAAAATTAATGAGATGCATGTGGTATGCACATGGAGCAGAAAAAGAATACAAATGACTTTTTTTTATCGCCAAACTATAACATGACCAAATCCGGACCCTCCTGTTTGTCAGAATGTCCTTGAGCCAGAAGGCCCGGTAGACAGAAATTTTTCAGCATTCTCTGACTAACGGGCCTTCTGACTGAAGGGCTGAATGTTAAATGTCCAGACTAATCTTTTAACTTCATGTGAAATTCTGACAAATTAGCCATATAGGACTTGAGGGCCTTTTGTCTAACGGACCGCCTGATTAAAGGTCTTTCTGACTAACAGGCGGACCTTCGTAAAATCATAATACACCCAAAAGGTACAACACGTTATATATCAACAATAAATGACAATTTATTCCACATGTAAACCATTCACATGGCTCTCGGGGTATTGGCAGAGCACGATAATGTATATCCAATATTGTCACCCTAAGTGTGCTGTTTGCAAGATTTTTATGGAATATTTTAATGTTGATACCAAACAATGCACCGGTAGTTGTAAGTGTTGTGAAAATATTAGCCTACAATGTTAAAGATGTCCAGAGAAAATTGGTAAATGTATTTATATATAGATGTATCAATTAATATACCATGTATATATATTGCAAATGATAACATCTTCGATGTGCAGTGTTAGTAATAAAAATAAGAACAACAATAATAGTAATAACGGCTTTGCCGGTTTAGACCATCTGAGTGCAGTTCATTGTAATGAATATGTTCAAAATGTAAGTGAATATCTGTTTTAATCATGCAATGCAAATGAAACAAACAGACGAATGAATCGGTATCTCAATCATGTCAATAGCAGAAAGCAATATAGGATTGAATCATGGTACAATACTGAATATTTAGTATTTAAGAAAACCAAACTATAGGACAAATATTTACTTAATAAAACATTTTGACGGTAAAGGGGAGACTTGAATGCGTCGGTCGTCATTAGTTATTTCTGATTGGTCAATGTGTGGTGATATCAGGGTGATTTGGTAAACATTCGATAATTATTATAATTGAGGATGCGCTTGTGCATATGTAACAGCACTAAATTAGGTACAAATATTTTACAGGATTCACTTAAGGGTTCGTCGGCTTAACGAAAAAAAAAGTTTAGCAATCGAACGCGAGACCTCCTATATCTCAAGCAGGGTGTGTACAACAATATAACTGTCAGTACTGACAGTAACGATGCGACGCTATCCATACATCATAACGGTCTCGGTTTGAAGAATTCGCGGTCGACTGTCAACTTATCTTACAAAATGTACCACTTCACTGTAGTAAGCTGACTCAACCAAATTATATTAAATATTATACTTTCCGTAGTTGAATTGAGATCGACTTCCATGCTTGTCGATGGGACCCTTTTACATTGTGATATTTCCCAACATCGGAGAGACATTTCCAATATAACTACAAACTACAATGCAATCAGCATGTGACGCCATTATTACTTCAATAATTCAATTTATGGCGAATGTTTGATCAGTATATTTATATAATGCACATCCTGACGAATTTCGAGCCAATACGTAATAAAGTATGGCATACTCCAATTTTCTAGATGGGTATCCTTGTTATATTTTATTGAATTTATTGAAAAAAAAAATGTTCACGGAAAAAAAGGTATTGCTGGTTTCTACATGATAGCTGTCCAAATTCCTAGCCGCGTGTGTGTGTATTACTGTTATCATAACCATTAAATAACTGTATATCACAAAAGGAGTTGGCTGTAACGAGCAACCATCGTTGGGTAGTTACATGCTGTATATTTCCACCAGGTATACATGTAGTAGACGCGAGTGAATTGAACTTGAGTGTTTGGTCGGGATTTTTTTTTGTATTTCTAGGATATTCGAATCAAATTTTCTGCTGGCTGCATTATAATTTGATGGTACTGGTTCTCAATGTTCACAATTGCCATTTAATTTGCATATAAGTGAGAAATCCTCTTCATATATTCATCAATAAATTTGTACCACGGATATATTGCTCAGCCCACTAAATTATGTTTTCTAAGTGAAATCTTATCACATTTTCATCTAACAAACGAATAAAAACAATTATCGTGCATTTTTGTACATAAAAATCACCAGAGTCGGACATAATGCAATCTTTAAGCCACACATACCCGTGGCGCCACCTGAGTTATGCTGACACAAGGCGCCATCTGTCGGCGAGGTCTGTCATTATCACACCTCGGCCATATTGGATTGGTATCACACACACGGAAGCCACGGCTATCACTGGATACGATATTTCATTGAAATCTAGGTCACGTTCAGGTCCAGGAGGAGAACTAACTTATTAGTTTGAACCGGAATATACCGTAGAAAGGTACGACAATATTCAGTTTGAGGTAGCGCTCGTCTTTTGAACGGAAACAGCAAGAAAATACATTTGTTTACATGTAGCTCATCAGTATTCAATATGATAATGAGCACCTAGACGGGATAACTTGCTGCAAATAGATTTATACATGGCGAATACTTAGAATATATAGGGCCTACATTAGTACAATTATGTGCAGTTTATGGGGTAGAAAGCGGAGCAACAAAATGTTCAATCATGGTGAATCTTCGTTCAACATAATTTGCAGATAACGTGGTTTGAATATTTGTGATCTTGTAGAAGCGAGGGGACGCGATGTCGGCCCGGAACAAAGGCCTGCCAGAGACGCTGGCGCTCGTATTGACCGCATTTTTGGCGGGAACATTCGAGCGCGCGGCACATGGTAAGAGCAAGAATAGTATAGATAGTACATGTACCACTACCTTACGTGGGATAATACTTTATGTCAAAGACCATGTTAATACAAATATAATACAGGGTCTATCTATGGGGCTATTAATCACAGCGACATAATTGTTGTGTCAAGTCCAGTTGTTTTTCATACTGATTTGTGATTTTATTGTTGAAACTACGTAGTGTATGCAATTTTACGAATTAATAGATTGCTGATGAAAACGATGTAGCCGAAAAGATACAAGTTATTTCTTATATTGCCGCTTTTAATTGATATTGCCATGATCAATAAAATCTCCACATGCACCAACCATGAAAGAAACCAACATATATAATATTTAGGTCAATTGAATAAACTGTGACGTAATTATTTAATAGCAAATACATATTCATTCAAAAACAGCAGCAGAGGTGTGTACCGGCGAAGATTTCCAAGCGTCGTGTGATCCGGACGAAGTTATCCTGTTGACGTCAGCAGAGTACGGCCGGAAGGAAGTGGGTCGGTGTATCAGGGAGACGGACGACTTTATGGGATGTACAAACGACGTTCTTCCGCTACTCGACAGGTGGTGCTCCGGTCGCAGGGAGTGTGAATTTGAAGTGCCAAATCCAGACATTGATTCAGCAAATACTGACTGTCTGAAAATCTTGAGAATGTATTTGGATGTCACATACTCCTGTATCAAAGGTAGACAATACACAATTCCATACCAGGTTTCACATCAAGTTATTTATTTTAGATTATACATAAAAAGCGCACGTAGAGAGAGAGAGAGAGAGAGAGAGAGAGAGAGAGACACTTTTTATACAATTTCTACAGTACAAAAGATGAACAACTATCTGTAGTGTTGTTGTTCATGATGTGTTTTCGCTAAAATTATTATTTTTCTCTGATTATTTTTCTATAGTCCAATCTCGATGTAACCCAAATACTGGAAATATGATATCGGCCAATCACGGGATACTGTCGAGTCACGTGACCAGTCAGAAAGGATGTGGGTCACAGAGGTCACCTTGGGTCATTTCCGCCAAAGTCGGTCAGACGGTCAACATGACGATGTTGGATTTCTCTGTCAATGAACAAACGGACAATAACCTGATTAAATGTAGACATGTTTACGGCTACATCCTCGAGAGGGCGCTGGGCATCAACCATACGATCTGTGGCGGGAAACAACGAGAGGGGGCGCTGTACTCGTCCAAAACCAACAACGTGGAAGTATACATCTCAAGATCGGCACAAAATACGCAGTTTTTGATTAGCTATCAAGGTAAGTGATTATTCTGTAACGATAACCAATAAAAACACTTCAACTACATCTATAATATACTAACACCATATATATTTTTTAAAATGTTTTATGTAATGCTTTACGTATTGGTGTAAATGTTGGTGTAAACAGCCGTGGGATGTCCGGATATGGATCCACCCGACCACGCTTGGTACAAGAGAGAAGGTAGAGAGGCTGTGATTGGCTGCGAGACAAACGACCAGGAATGGCGGCTCACGTGCACCGGAAACACGTGGCACGGTGTCGTCGGCAACTGTTCCCTCGGCGTAAAAACTGGTGAAAATATGAATGATCCTATATTGTTGTTTGAATTTATCTTAGGAAACAATTCCCATCGAATCATGTTCGGTGACAGGACTGACATTCTGCTATTGTGGAAAGAAACTCACATAGATCGCCTATATTTTTTCAGTCGTCCGAGTCGATACTCGAAAGACCGCGACAGACTCTGAGGCAGGTTTTGAAATGCCGTCAGGTGCGTACAAACATCCAGGATGTTTCTGTGAAGAATATGCTTCAAGTTGCTGCAATAGACTTGTGTATATAGATATTTATTTAAGGATATGCAAATTGTTGTGAAACTGCATTTCCTCTCAATTCCAGCCGTGTTTCTGACGGCGATCGCTGGGGGCGCTGTAGTCGTCATTGTTGTGGTCATCGTCATTGGAGTCGTGTATCTCAAGAAATACAGGTAAGAAATATTTATGACCTGGCTATCCTAATGTTACTGCAATACGTAAGGATATACAAAATTTATATTAGTTTTTGTGCGATCAGATTGCGACAAGAAACTCATCAGATGCAGAAGACATACGCCACAGTAGACCGGACCACACTGGCCTATTATCGCCCAGTGAACGCGGATCCCGCCACAATTCAACAGCCGCCGCCTCTGTGGGACGCGCCGCTCACAGACAAGGAGGCGGGTACTCTGACGTCATATCCGGGACAATGCTCGTGTGCCACACTTCAGTCACGTGACAGCCGCAATACGTCTGTTGGAGGATCGCTCGGGAAACAGCACGTCTACAACTCTATCGGGCCGGACTGAATTATTCAGAATTAATGTATCCCTTGTTAGAAAAAAACGTATACAATATGATATATATAATATCCTCTATAAAAAAATAATCTGCTAATACATACTTCAAACATAATTTCTTCCGACATTTTATTTTTCATTCTGATATCCAGTGCCAAAAAATATATTTGTTTTTACACAAAATAGTTTGCTTAGTCCCAATCCACCCCGACATTTCTATCTAGACTTTGATTTTTGTTTTCCTTTGGTAAACCCCTATTAGGTAGGACTAAAGTTTGAATAATGGTGGTGTATATATGTGCGTGTATTTGGTGGTTGTCCTGTCTTGATTGATTAGAAAGCATTTGGTATAGACTTTCTGAGCTTTCTCCAGCAATTGCAGCTGCTTAAGTGGTGTGTGGGCGTCTTTTTGTTAATTAGCTCGGGCTTGTATGTTTATTTTTTGTAGCCGTATTTTGATATCTCGAATAGTGTGTTTTATAATATTCAAAGAATGTATGTCCATTTCAGAGCTAACAATATTATTACACACCTGTATTATTAATGAATAAAATAGGTTGTCTTTATGAAATGTATTTGTTGTGTTATTCATGTAGCTTTCTTTATCATTGATAGGACTCTCAACGCATTCTATTACAGTGTACAAAACCACAGAATTCATTGCGATATCAACAACTGCAGTAAATATTAAACGATTTCATACGATCGAGAGAATACACTCTTGGTATTCCATTCCGTACCCGTGGCGCCACCTGAGTTGTTCTGGCACGTGGCGCCACCCGTCGGCGATGTCTGTCATTACTCGTCAGCTCAGCCATATTGGATTGGTATCACACACACGGAAGCCTCTATACGAGATCAGGATACACTATTTCATCGAAATTCACATGAAATGTGTGTCTAGGAGTTGGAATTATATCGGAATTTACTTTGGAATTCACTGTAGTGAGGTTTGTCAACGAAAATTATATCATATTTGGCAGTTATATGTTGTAATCAATAGAAATAGGTTTTGTTTACATGTAGCTCATTATTATTCAATATGATAATGAGGTCGGCTGTATCAGCCTGGTTTTGTTGTGTAAAAAACTGGTAGAATTGTTGGGATATCAATATCGTTGCGTTAGTCAGCTCACTTCAACGAATATTCTGATGTTGTGAAGCAATTGGAGTCTTTAAACGTAGATTTCAGCAGTATTATGGCAGAGAATAATATAGTTTTTATCTGCAGAAGCGAGTGGACGCGATGTCGGCTCAGAACAAAGGCCTGTTAGAGACGCTGACGCTCGTATTGATCATATTTTTGGCGGGAAGATTTGATCGCGCGGCATCAATCGCTGGTAAATAAGGACACACGTTATAATACACCGGCTTCAAATTATATAACACGAAATAACTATAAACCATTAACTACATCAGATTGTTCCTTTGTAGCTTCTGGATATTTCCAAACATAGCGACAAACATGGAAAAAACACATGCATGTATTTTTAGAAGGTCAAAAATGAACATTAAAAAAAATATTTTAGCCTAAAATGCATGAAACAATATTTATCAACAGCCGAGATCTGTACTGGAGAAATATTTCGAGCCTCGTGTGAACGCGATGAAATACTTGTGATGACGTCAGCAGAATACGGCCGGAAGGAAGTGGGTCGGTGTATAACGGAGTCAGATGAGTTTATGGGATGTACGAACGACGTTCTTCCGCTACTCGACAGGTGGTGCTCCGGTCGGAGGGAGTGCGATGTCAGTCTTCCGAATCCCGACATCGATGCCGCTAATTCGGAGTGCAGAAAAATATTGAGGATGTATTTAGGCGCAGAATATTCCTGTCTTAAAGGTAGGAACCTCGTGCTGTGTTTAATTCCTTTAAATGTAAAATACGATTTGCGATTCAATTTCGGATAATGTTGTTTCATTAATTCTCGCTTCTGTAGTTTTGGCAAGTTGCAATCCGAACACACCAAACCAGGCCCCAGCCAATCACGGGATACTGTCGAGTCACGTGACTAGTCAGAAAGGATGTGGGTACCAGAGGTCACCTTGGGTCATTTCCGCCAAAGTCGGTCAGACGGTCAACATGACGATGCTTGATTTCTCTGTCAGTGAACAAACGGACAATAACCTGATCAAATGTAGACATGTTTACGGCTACATCCTCGAGAGGGCGCTGGGCATCAACCATACGATCTGTGGCGGGAAACAACGAGAGGGGGCGCTGTACTCGTCCAAGACCAACAGCGTGGAAGTTTACATCTCAAGACCCGCACAAGATGTACAGTTTTTAATCAGTTATCAAGGTTAGTGTTTCCATCTATATAATTAATTAAAGAACCAAGGAAACAAATTAATTGGTAGAGTTAAGCTATACCTGCTGCAACAGTGCTTAAATGAATTCCTTAAAGAAAATCCCGTTTTTTTTTCGATTATGCTATTCCTGCATCGTCTTTTATTCAACAGCCGTTGGATGTCCGGATATGGATCCACCGGACCACGCCTGGTACAAGAGAGAAGGTATCGAGGCTGTGATTGGCTGCGAGACAAACGACCAGGAATGGCGGCTCACGTGCACCGGAAACACGTGGCACGGTGTCGTCGGCAACTGTTCTGTCGGCATAAAACCAGGTTAGGACATCGAGTTGGCAAATACAGCTGAAATCATATGGAAATGAGAACCGAATAGACCTATTGGATTAGTATTGACATATTTTTACATATATTTCCAGTTGGGTCGGTTGATGTTCCCGAAAGCAGCGGGAGAGACAACAAATCCGGTGTAGAAATGCCGTCGGGTGAGTATTCCGGATTTACATTTCATAGAGTCTCACTGGTTCATTGTTCGCTTGGTTTTCGAGTCATTTATTTCGCATGCCATGGATATAATTCAGCCGTGTTTCTGACGGCGATCGCTGGGGGCGCTGTAGTCGTCATTGTTGTGGTCATCGTCATTGGAGTCGTGTATCTCAAGAAATACAGGTGAGACGAACACATCGCATTGCTTTCCTCCAATTCAACCTTTTGATGTCTTTAGGAGTTTTGGTACATCCTAATGGGATTATCATTCCGCTGCATCGCAATAAATATAACATGCTTGTTACTCAGACTGCGACAAGAAACTCATCAGATGCAGAAGACCTACGCCACAGTAGACCGGACCACACTGGCCTATTATCGCCCAGTGAACGCCGATCCCGCCGCAAACCAACAGCCGCCGCCTTCGTGGGACGCGCCGCTCACAGACAAGGAGGCGGGTACTCTGACGTCATATCCGGGACAATGCTCGTGTGCCACGCTTCAGTCACGTGACAGCCGCAATACGTCTGTTGGAGGATCGCTCGGGAAACAGCACGTCTACAACTCTATCGGACCGGATTGATCGAAGGCGTAGGAATCAAATTTGATGATGAGTTTTAATGTGCACTCGTAGTGTTCGTTTTGCAATTTGCGAAAAAAATATTATGTTCTCAGCAGTCAGCATTTCTACAACAGTACCGTATAAATTCCAAATATATTGCAGTGAATATGATTATGTTTAGAGCCAGCAGAAAATGGTGCAGGGAAACGTTGTCATTGGTTGAATTAAATGAGAATAAAAGCATGAACTTTATGAATGTGGATTGAAGAACCAAGGTGTTGGATACTTTGTGTTTGTATTCATGTTTGTACGGAGCCTTTTTAGCATGTATTTTTTTCGGGAAGATTTGCTTCATTTGTGCCCTTGCATTCTGAATCGGGTTTCCTCACGATCTTTATGACTGTATTTCCTGGTGGTGATCTTGACTGTGCCTATGAGAAATGTTTGCTGCAAGATCATGAAGGAATGCGATCCGAAATTCGAGGGAATGCAACAACAATGTGCCAAAAATACATGTCTCCTCTCAGCGCCTCTGTATATGTTTGCGCCTTTTCCTATTTTTGTTATGAAAGCTGTATTTTGCAATCTATGTTTAGTCATATGTGATAAAGTTAATATTAAAGTTTTCACGCTCAAAATATCATTTATGTGACATGACCGTAATTTTTTGTATCATTTTCTCCCATTTCTGCCAAACGTTCATTCACAACCTGATCACCCAGAATGTTACTCGGTTTCTACATTGATAAATGTATTGTAGCTGGTTTAGTTATTCGATAATTATGTAATCTTGTCTACAAAGCGTGGTTGTGAAAGCTGTAGGTTTGATTATATATAATGAAGGTAATATTTATGTTCTCACGCTCAAAATATCAAGGCCTGTACAAGGCCTCTTTAGGCCCTGACGTCTAGTTTAAGGACTGTTAATCACCATCATATTATTCAATATTATTCCGGATGCGTGCATTATGATTTTGAATTGTGCGATATGAACTCGACGAGTGCAGTTATTTGTGAGATAATGAACAACACTATGTATCAATAGATCTATATACATATTAATTCATCTCTCTTTGATAAAATGTTGGTTATTATCATAATAGGTATACCGTGGTTTGGTGACGATGAACAAATATAGAAAACGGACATCAGATAAAATATCAGATCAAAAGCTCATTACCCGTACTAGCTCCAGAGCACCTCAATGTACACTGTACTGCAACATTGCACCCATCTCCGCCCCACTTCTTGAAAAATTCAAAACCCCCAAAATATTTGTTTAGAAACTTTTCTGCTACCCCCGCCCCTCTCACTGCACATGATTCTGATAAAATCCCGTATATATGATATACCTTGAGATCCTTCAAGTTATCTTCAAAATCCTTCAAAACGGCCCTAAATTATTATTATAAGCGCTCCAAAAACGACCCTATTAATCTAAATGTATTTAACTTATTGTGAAATCAGTGAAATCCTTTAAACATTGGAATCTATGAAGAATATCCGCAAGTTCTTCACGAACGTCAAATGTACACGCAGGGTATTTTAGCTTATGTTAATCATAAATAATGTGTGAGAATGTCACTCAATCGACACACAGGGCATAATGGGTTCCAAACTACTGTCGTTTAGGGTATAGTTCGCTTTTCATTATGAAACTACCATAATATCTCGATTCCGCCTTTTCAGACGATCTGATCACTTACCTAAATTTACCTAAATGCGCTTCTCTCAAATACAATACCTCATTACAAACAAAGGCCTATTCTACCAGTCGGATTTTCAGAATATGTCACCGATTCGAAATCCTTAATGCCAGGGTTTACCAAAAATCCCACTTTTGAGGCATGTTTGCATGTATACATGGTTAAAAAAAATTTGGGCGCTTCGTATCTAAAATGATGTAACGGCGAAAATACAAAGAGAGAGATGTCATCATAGATTTTTATTCACAAATTACAATTAACATATTCCAAACGGAAAAAAACAGCTACATCGTGAATACAAAATAGCACACTGAGTTTCACTTAATTCATAACTAGATACCATTTATTTAAAACCTAAGGACACAACACACGCACTGAAAATTGGAATACATCATAACGTACACAGCAAGACGATCTCAATCATAACCAATCGAACTCAACAGGTTACCGATGACTGATCTCATTCACAATCCAGTGACATTTCATACGTTTTTTAGGGGACACAAAAATCTTGATTCGTGGTCGAAGAAAATGAACCTCATGTGTGACCTTATCAATTATTATCTCGTAGACTTTAAGATTTACCATTCAATATCAAGTGAGACGAATGATGAATAACGATAGGCGACTGACGTATCGTGACGCAAAAAAGGTTACTAGTATTGTGCCATTGTTGGGCATAAGACACAATTTCGAGTTACATTCAACTCCCCATGTTAAACCTACCTTACGATGAACGATGTACAGCATTCCCTGCGATACTTGGGGCTTAGCGATAAAATCCCACAAATGCCCCAGCAATGTGCCTAACAAAAAATGTACATTTCATTATGGATCGACAGATTCAGTTTTTGGCTACAGTTTGTTGGAAATTACCTAATATATTGGTCAACCACTACCTCGTGTGCCAGTTCTCACAGGACATTTTTCCAAGTGCAGTACGAATATATCACTTACATTTCAGTTTCACATCGTCCATTCACACATATACTATACATTACTCACTGATATTGGCGAAGCGTATCCTCACCGTGACCGTGCGGAAGCCACGTGTTTTTGTTTATTTACAAAATCGTTTATTTACAAAATTGCGCATGTGTGGTCTTCATGTTGCAGTAACTTCAAACCTGGCAGTTTCATCTCTGCCACTGGCATGCTCTCTTCACAATGAACAGAGGATTTGTCGCCCAGACATTAGGTATCATACAGATATTAGATACTGTAGTCTCCCGTTATACGAACCCCTTCTTCTTAATATCTTTAATCAACTCCGACAGTGAAGACGCTAACTAGCTAACGTGCACTCGTACATACGTTCCATATTTGTGCAACCTCTAGAAAAAGGACCTTCGTAGCTTATGAACATACATTAGAATCCATCTGTACATGCGCATTGTGCGTTCGCTTGCAACAACCGTTACCCATCCATCAATCCGGTCCGATAGAGTTGTAGACGTGATTTTTCCCGAGCGATCCTCCACCAGGCGTATTGCGGTTGTCACGTGACTGAAGCGTGGCACACGAGCATTGTCCCGGATATGACGTCAGAGTACCCGCTTCCTTGTCTGTGAGCGGCGCGTCCCACGAAGGCGGCGGCTGCTGATTCGTGGCGGGATCCGCGTTCACTGGGCGATAATAGGCCAGGGTGGTCCGGTCTACTGTGGCGTAGGTCTTCTGCATCTGATGAGTTTCTTGTCGAAGTCTGGCGGCACGAACTTAGTAAATTGAGTCCATTGATGATATTCATCAGTATGATTCCAATGTGGAATGATTTTTCTATCGGAACAAAACATATATGACAGTTTCACCTGTATTTCTTGAAATACACGACTCCGATGACGATGACCACAACAATGACGACTACAGCGCCCCCAGCGATCGCCGTCAGAAACACGGCTGAAATTTGACAGTGAAGGAGAACGGATATTATACATTCCATTTGGGAGAAAAAGAATCGATATAGGAATGAAGTGCACGTATGGTGTGAATTGTAGATTTGCAGCAACAGATATAAGATACATACCCTGTAATTTCAACGAAATGGTACTAACCTGAGGGCATTTCAACTCCTGTGTTGTGAGGGTTCTTCTTGTTGTCGGGAACATCAACAGGCACAACTGAGAGATGTATGTGTCAAATACTATCATTAATGCTAATAGCAAGCATATATATGTTACTGTAGTAAAACTGTCATGTGATCCCTGTTTAGATTTTCTATCAAATGGATGCTATCACCTCTTTTCACGCCGATGGAGCAGTTGCCGACGACACCGTGCCACGTGTTTTCGGTGCAGGTGAGCCGCCATTCCTGGTCATTTGACTCGCAGCCAATCACAGCCTCGCTACCTTCTCTCTTGTACCAGGCGTGGTCGGGTGGATCCATATCCGGACACCCAACGGCTGTAAATGAATAAATGTATGGTTCGAAAAATCGAACGATACTTGATAATATATTTTGTTTATGTGGAGATTAAACTGAAATATTTATAATATTTTCAGCCTTATGGTGAAATAAACACCTTGATAGCTAATCAAAAACTGCACATCTTGTGCGGGTCTTGAGATGTAAACTTCTACGCTGTTGGTCTTGGACGAATACAACGCCCCCTCTCGTTGTTTCCCGCCACAGATCGTATGGTTGATGCCCAGCGCCCTCTCGAGGATGTAGCCGTAAACATGTCTACATTTAATCAGGTTATTGTCCATTTGTTCAGTGACAGAGAAATCCAGCATCGTCATGTTGACCGTCTGACCGACTTTGGTGGAAATGACCCAAGGTGACCTCTGGGACCCGCATCCTTTCTGACTAGTCACGTGACTCGACAGGATCCCGTGATTGGCCGATATCATATTCTTGGTATTGGGGTTACATTGAGATTGTGCTGTGAAAACAAATATCCATCCATTAGACATTTAGCTCAATAAAATTTCATTGACTGAAAGGTAACTTTACACAAGGAAAAGAAATATAACACTGTGCGAACTTTGCGTTTTAAAATTTTAGGAATTTTTCATCAGCTGAAACAAAAGACACACAGAAATCTGTTGTGAATTTGTTATTCAGCACACCTCTGATACAGGAATATGTGACGTCAAGATACATTCTCAGTATTTCCAGGCATTCTGTGTTCGCGGAATCAATGTCTGGATTTGGGACCGCAAATTCACACTCCGTGCGACCGGAGCACCACCTGTCGAGTAGTGGAAGAACGTCGTTTGTACATCCCATAAAATCGTCTGCCTTTGTGATGCACCGACCCACTTCCTTCCGGCCGTATTCTGCTGACGTCACCAGGATAATTTCGTCCGTGTTACAGGACGCTTGGAAACCTTCGCCGTTGCATACTTCGGCTGGTAAAATGAATGACATTCAATTGTGATGAAGGTCAATCTAATGCTGAAATTACAAGCATTCAATATTTTTGTTGCATGAATGTGCGAGTTAATTCAAAACATTACCCCTAGAATAAATTACCACACTATGTTTACAAAAAGAGGCCCACGAAAGAAATTTTTTAGTTCTTCACAGTAGATTGGGCTCACGTAATCAGGTATGATTTTTTCCGAATGGAATAAAATAACATACACATTTTTTAATCCTAATAGGACATAATTGTAGTAAATATTGCAAATGTATATTGTGCATATAGTATGACATTCCAAGATCTTTATATTTTACAGCATGATAATATTATTCGACCTTTCTCACGTCAACAGTCACGTTTTTTTGCAGTAAACCAATCATGCTCATTCACTAACCTAGGACAGCGCGCTCAAAATCTCCCGCCAAAAATGCGGTCAATACGAGCGCCAGCGTCTCTGGCAGGCCTTTGTTCCGGGCCGACATCGCGTCACCTCGCTTCTTCAAGCACAGCATAATACCCTACATTAATTGTTGTTGCATTTTACGAGACTTTTCCAATTCTTGACCAAAACTTGTTTGATACAATACGCCGTCGATCTTAATACAGTCTAAACACGAAGATATTTCGAAGGAAATATCCGTATTGTACACTATATTATAATACCAAGGTGCAGCCTGGCTCATTATCATACTGCATAATAATGAGCTACATGTAAACAAAAGCATTTTCCGTACATTTCTGGAGATAATAGCTAACTACCATATCTTTACCAGTGGAAAACCTGACTATGGTATATCACGAACCCAAATATTGATTCAAGTTACCCTAGAAAGGCTAATTCCACGCAGATTTCAACGATATGTTGTATCCTGATCTAGCCGTGGCTTCCGTGTGTGTGATACCAATCCAATATGGCCGAGCTACCAGATAATGACAGACCTCGCCGACAGATGGCGCCGTGTGTCATCACGGCTCAGGTGGCGCCACGGGTACGGAGTGGAAATCTCTCTTTTAGACCATATTGTATGTGGAATTTAACTTGAGTTTGCAAGTAATTCCGAAATTCAATTTATTTGTTAAAACCACCAATGATACCAGCAATTCAGCAACAATATATTCACAGATAACAGACACAGATTCGCATCCAGAATAAAATATTTTTCATTGGCTCAAGAGATTGACACTATCTTGAGAAACAGATAAACGAAGAGGAAATATCATGACATTGGGTCACAAATCATGGCAGTAATTTTTTAATCTTTATATTATTCTGCGAAATATAATTGTACACATATAATTATGAACATAATGTCTACTATACATTTGCCTGCATATATCACACGTGTATGTAGCCAAGTGATTACACATATACGTGTGTAAGTCTTGACTAACTCGATGTAAAAGACAGTCCAAATTATGTACATTGAAAATGATGATTGTAACGACATTTATATAATTTGATCACAAATACATGTATTAGCCCTCAAATTAGGTGATAAAACAAGTCATGTCTTGTATATGAGATAACTCATACAACAATGGGTTTATGGGTTTCTCTGTCATAAAAAATTACAATTTAGAATTTCAAATATACCCAAAATAATACAGAATGAATATACCCACTGCTTACAAATACGTAAACGTGCCCTGAAAATCGAATGAGTTATAATTAATTTGCATCAACTTGTTGGTTCATATCATTCCAATGTTTAGTATTTTCGTGGTAACCTCTAATTATATTGCTAACCTCAGAGACAACCGGTCAAAATGTTTCCGAGCCATGATTTTCCAGGACAATCTGATTTTTGATCGGCTGTTGGTTACATTGTTCAAATATGTCAACGATATAATGAATATCTTTATCGGTATTACTGCACATGTAAAATTTACAACATAAAAAGCTGGAAAGTTAGATGTTAGCACTCAAATGAACGAACAGCGGTTTATCATAATTTCAGCTATTCGAAACACATCAAACTTGAACACGAATATTCCACGCAAACGTTCCGTCATATATACAATAGGCCTACTAGTACCTAATTTTCAGCGAAATATGATTTGACAATCCATTAACAAATACGAAGTAGCAAAATTTGTTTAAAACATATTCTTCAATCCGGCCCGATAGAGTTGTAGACGTGCTGTTTCCCGAGTGATCCTCCAACAGACGAATTGCGGTTGTCACGTGACTGAAGCGTGGCACACGAGCAATTTTCCCGGATATGACGTCAGAGTACCCGCCTCCTTGTCTGTGAATGGCGCGTCCCACGAAGGCGTTGGCTGTTGATTTGTGGCGGGATCCGCGTTCACTGGGCGATAATAGGCCAGTGTGGTCCGGTCTACCGTGGCGTAGGTCTTCTGCATCTGATGTGTTTCTTGTCGAAGCCTGGTTGCGTGAACGTAGCAAATTTAGTTATTTCATGCTATTCGCAATTTACGATAAAAGTTTGGAATGAATGTTTCCATTGGAAAAAAATATGTATACATGTTTAACCTGTATTTCTTGAGATAAACGACTCCAATGACGATGACGACAACAATGACGACTACAGCGCCCCCAGCGATCGCCGTGAGAAACACAGCTGAAATTTGACATCAGAGGAGAAAGAATTTCACATACTTTCAAGTTGGAAGGGAAAAAGCGATCTGATAACGTATTGGATGTGGGGATGAATTGTAGTTCCGCGGAAACAGATATTTTATAGCGGGTAATACTAAGAAAATCGTGCTAACCTGACGGCATTTCTACCACAGCGTTGTCAGAAATCTTGTTGTTGTCGGGAAGACCAACAGGCACAACTGAGAGATGTGCCAAATATATACCATTGATGCTAATAATAACCATGGGCTAAAACAGTAAGGATGCCATTAATGTATGTCGAGATTTTATGCTATCACCTGTTTTCATGCTGAAAGAACAGTTGCCGACGACACCGTGCCACGTGTTTCCGGTGCACGTGAGCCGCCATTCCTGGTCGTTTGTCTCGCAGCCAATCACAGCCTCGCTACCTTCTCTCTTGTACCAGGCGTGGTCCGGTGGATCCATATCCGGACATCCCACGGCTGTAGTTTCAATGAAACAAAATCAATAGGGACAAAATGTAAATATTTAAATGTGTCAGAGGGGGAACCTATGTCTTTGTACATTTTTTTCACCTAATTTCATCCAATTACTGGACAGCATTTTATCAATTAACATAAATGAGGTCCGAAATGTCAACAAACCATGAAAATTTATCAAAAACTGCACATCTGTTCCCGGTCTCGATATGTAAACTTCCACGCTGTTGGTCTTGGACGAGTACAGCGCCCCCTCTCGTTGTTTCCCGCCACAGATCGTATGGTTGATGCCCAGCGCCCTCTCGAGGATGTAGCCGTAAACATGTCTACATTTAATCAGGTTATTGTCCGTTTCTTCACTGACAGAGAAATCCAGCATCGTCATGTTGACCGTCTGACCGACTTTGGCGGAAATGACGTAAGGTGACCTCTGTGACCCACATCCTTTCTGACCAGTCACGTGACTCGACAGTATCCCGTGATTGGCTGACACTCGAGTTGGGGTTGAAGAACTGCACTGACTGATAACTGTAAAGTTGACATGCAAGTACGTGAGAATATTTGGCACCTTACCAACTGTCATCCGATGTACCGGGGATCCCCGTATTTAAGTCCTGGACTTATAATTGGGGAGAAGGGGTTGTGTGGAATGAAATTTAACTCCATATAGAGGCCCATGGGCTTATATTTGGGGAATGATTTTTCACGTGTTTTTTTTTTGCACGCTTAAATTTACAATGGATTAGACAAGAAAGCACTTCTTATATGCGTAATAACTATATTTATAAACATTTTATTCTGTAGTTCCATTAAGATAGAATATCACAGATATTGACTGTCATGTTAAACGCACGCATGACGAATAAAAATGTACACATATACATGCCTATGCATGTATGTACCTGATAAAATCCAGCTGGTCACGTGTATACGTACTATAGTAGCCCTAGGCAAGGCATATACATACGTCTTTTATCAATTTCATTTCAGTAGCTTATTCTAGGGACCAACATTTACCAACGTCTCCTACGGACAACAAAACGTAAACTACGTTTTCCCCAAATATAGGCCCAGTTCTGATGCGAGACAAAATTTTATTCCGTTTATAAGCCCATGGGCTTATTCAAGAGTATTACTCTCCTTGTATTAGCCCATGGGCTTATCCAAAGAGGGGCTTAAATACGGGGATCCCCGGTATCACGGGAAATAAACATGCATTGAAGTGAGAGCTATGCAAAGTCGTTGATTATATTCGTCAAAAAAAAATAATAATAAAAAATAAATAAAAATACCTTTGAGACAAGTGTATATCGTCTTGAGATACATTTTCAGAATTTCTAAACATTCTGTGTTGTAGCTTTCCAGTTCTGGGTTTGTGACCACAAATTCACACTCCCTGCGACCGGAGCACCACCTGTCGAGTAGCGGGAGAACGTCGTTTGTACATCCCATAAAGTCATCACTTTTCGTTATACATCGTCCAACTTCCTTCCGGCCGTATTCTGCTGACGTCACAAGGATAACCTCGTCCGGACCACACGACGCTTGGAAATTTTCACTATTACAGGTCTCAACCGTCACTAGAATTAAAACACCGGACTGTATTAATTCGAATAATAGAAAAATAAACCACACCATTGACTACGCTTAATTAGCCAAATATGTATTTGATGAATGTCTGAATGTATTTTTTTCCAATTCCGTAGGATTTTTAATACTAGTATCGTAGACGTTTAAAGGTCCTCAAATAATTGTTATTAAGTTTGTACACAATTATATGACATATTATCATCAAGCAAAATTACATTTTTATTCGATTAGGTACAGCTAAATTACCTTATTTATTAACAGTTGTGGATACACCCGTTCAAATAAATTAGCTACAATTTCCAACCGTTCAAAACGACGCTGTAAACACTGCCACGTGTTTCGCGCTCTGTTTACCTGATGCCGCGCGCTCAAAATTTCCCGCCAAAAATGCGGTCAATACGAGCGCCAGCGTCTCCGGCAGGCCTTTGTTCCTCGCCGACATCGCGTCTCTTCGATTTATCTGTCTGGCAGCCAAATTACGTCTATATCTGGGTGTATATGATAATATTCCACTTCAATTAGGTACATTATATGTTCTCTTATGTATTTTTGAACGATATATTACTGATTTGCTCGGTTAAACTGGAAAAGATTGTAGCTGAACTATATCCTGCATACACAAGCTTATTAGCATACTGAATATTAATGAGCTTCATGTCAACAAAGTGTATTGCCAATGTTTCGACCGAATTCCAAAGATTTCGCCACAATCGAATGCACATACCTGTCTATGAGTCAATCCGAGTACAAATATATCTCCCAAAATCGAAATTACGTCTTTGCACATGAATAAAACTCGGTTATTATAGCAGTGGCTTCCGTGTGTGTGATACCAATCCAATATGGCCGAGCTGTGGGTAATGACAGACCTCGCCGACAGATGGCGCCGTATGTCACCACAACTCAGGTGGCGCCACTGGTATGGATTTTTGTATTGCAAATGCATCTATGATAAGGCTGGGAAATCACAGGGTCACTCGTCCGCATTTTCAAAGCTACGGTAGTATTTTTACAAACCTTATCCAAAATGTCCCCTGCTTGATATGATATGAATCATGATTTTGGCATTGGCATTTGCCGTTTGCCACGAGCGTGCAGTGTTTTTTGCGACGCAGAATTTTGAAAAAAAGATAATATCGTATCGATGCTTAGAGAAAAATACGAATATCAACGAAATGATTTCGTACGTTTACATGTTTATTTATTTATGCATTGAATTATTTAAATATTTATCATTTTATTTATTAATTTTGGCCTAAAAATTTAATATCAAACATATTGGGTCAATACAAAACTCAGTTTTTCAGTATAATGTGCTTTCGTATGCCTCAAAATTTTTGTAATTTCGGCCATAAAATATCGGGTACATTTTTTCAAAGTCTAAATAAAGGAAATCCTTTTATATATCATATTGCTTAATCATGTATTATTTGGTAAACAAAACCGACAATAGTTGATCCCGATATTTATAATTATTTAACAGAACCTCAAGCTGTAGTGTCATATGTAATGCCGATCATTTTGGAATGTTCTTTTCTGGAACTCTGATTTTAAAAAAAATCGTATACACCGCTTTGGTTGCTATTTTTGCAATATTATATGGTATTGTGTTATAACTCGACAATATTTCACATGCATGCGTGGGAGTCAAATGGCGATTCGCGAACAAATTTCAAACTTCCATTGCAAAAAATAGCAAAAAAACTATTGCAATCTATCCCATAAATATGTTAAACCTATAAGCCGAAACGGGATCTCGGGAAATCTCAGGATATTCAAGAATTGGATCGTGTTCATATCGACCAGGAATGGAATTTTTGTGTGTAGTTTTGGCCCAGAAGACACATTGCAGTGTCTTTTAGACAAGCATACTGATTTCAATTGATTACACCGCTACAAAAGCAAGCAAATGAACAAATTCGTGTGCGGACCCTGGAAATCTATGATGGGACTGAATTCGGAAGTCTATGAAGTTTTCGAGCTGAAAGTATGAAACTTTGCAGGAAGTTGCTACTTGATTCATTTGTGAAGAATGTCGAGTTACGCGTGCTAGCTTTTAGTTAGCCCCAGCAGTGGCTACGGATAAAAAAACGTGTGTGAACAGGATCTATAAATAAGAGCATAGATTTTTCAAAAGCGAATGTAAATATGAAACATCTAAGGTATATGACAAGAAATGACATACACGTTGATATCGAATTTGGGGTATTATATACATGTATAAAAGTTAATATGAAACTTGAATTCTGAGGCTACTTACAGGGTATACTTATCATGGAGAGTAGGCCTACTCATTTTTATAATTTTTGTGTGTCTGTGAAGGTTTTTTTCTTTCTCCCGTCACGGTGCAATACCCTGTCGTGTATATTTTATCTTGAAAAAAATATTGACAAATTGTATTTAATGTTTGATAGAATAGCTTGTTTGTATGTTTAGCAATTTAGAATAATGATGCACAATTAACGTTGAATCTTTCTGATACGATGTCGGATGTGACAAATGCATTGTGATTTTGCTACTGTATAATTATGATGAATGCTTTTTTAAGCGGGCTGTCGGATAAAATGTCAGTTTTGCGAGATACAAATATAAAGTATAATTCTAATAAAACCGGATAGTGTCTCGGTTACAAAGCTTCAAATCTACCGTACAGAACTGAGTCAAATGTATCACTCAAAACTTATAGAATGCGTGTTGGATCAGGGTACATTGTACGCTATGTGAGTGTTAATTGTGTGTGTGTGATATTGCCTGCCCAGACAACTTGAATAATACTCATGTGCTTACTGTACTGTACTGCTTACTCCGAGTTTGTAATGCGATTGTGCAGTCATGTGAAACCACGCTACTCGGTCTCCGATTGGCTGAACGTTGCGCTACTCTCTGCGTGATTGGCTGAAGACGGGCACTCCCTTGTCCAATCTGTTTGCCTTAAATACGGGGCAGGCGCGGTGCCTGGGCACCAGAAGTCGTCAAAAACGTACAGCGGGGACAGCCGGCGGACAGACAGGCATCAGTACGGGAAAGGAATTTCTGCTAGGACGTTCTATTTGTCGCAGCGGAAAAAAGTAAGTAATCATGCTGTAATTAAATTTGAGTGAGTTTGGCGACACAAAATTCCTAGTAGTAATGTATCTCTCATGTCTTAGTTTTTGATTTGGTGTGTTTTTATACCTGCGACCATGTGCAAATCTGCCTCCAAACCGGCAGTAAAACGTTATTTCAAAATTATGCCAAGAATCGCATGTCCCATCCAATATATTTGTGTGTATATAATGTTCCGTGCTTTGAAATGCCTTCACATAATTTATTATCGAGCAAACTTTCGGGAAGAAAAAATCGTTTTGATATAGGACAAATCGTTGGTTATATTGCAGTTTTGGAAATCTAATGCAACGCTGAAAGCACTATTCAATGCTGTAGCGTTCTGATGCAATTATAATTTGAATGACTTCAGTCTCGAGTTAGAAATTACCGAAAAAAAAAAACCATTTATTGCCGAAAAAAATACCATTTATTGCCATGTTCAAATCTCCACCTATGGTTCGGATGAGAAAGATTCGGGTTGAAAAAAATTCGAAATAAGAAACGCCCGATATTTACTGTAATCTTAACATAGTTAACGTGCAGCATCATTTTGTGTGTATTGTGAAAAATTTGCTGTAAGAACTTTGACTGATTTATACACCCTTTTTCCCACAGTATGCGCGTGTTACTGTTGTACGCGGCTCTGTACGCCCTGTGTACACTCGTACAATCTCGGTCCCAGAAGAACTTGCCTCTCCACCCAGACACCGGGGATATACTTCCGTATGTATACCGTCATTTCATTTTCACATTAAATTTGATTGCGTAAATTTGATCACGAAAACTTCGCCTTTCATAAAACTTCACACGCTATTCTTGGTCGAGATTGGTATAGAATGTAAAATTTGACCATGCTGTTTAGTTGTAACTTGGAAATGCTGATAATTCCAATTTTTACATGATACCGATCCATAACCCTCCCCCGCAGAATCTCTGTCGGCAAGGATACATCCGTCGCTCAGAAGCACGCAAAACACGTGATGAACAAGGTGTACGCTTTCTCCAATGAGACTGGCATGGAACACGTGAAGATGTCTCGCAATAAACGAAAAGAGGTATACCAAAATACCGTACATGAATAAAATTTAGAACTCGGGGGACATGTCTACACCATTTATCTTGGCCTCGTCATCGCTGTATATTCTACTGAATCCGCCATCTAATCACAGGAGCGGGCTGATGATGATCGCGAGATTCTAAAATTGCGAGACATGTTGGTGAAAACTCTGGAAAAAACACTGAGCAGCGAACGTGAGTCCTAACTGGAACGTTATGATTTGTAGAGACATCATTTCCGAATAATGACAAATTGTGGTAGCAAGTTTTGCGTGTTTTTAAGTGTATACGTATATCTTCCACCCCTACTTTCACAGCCTTGGAGTGCCGCAGTGAAGTCCAGACGATCGACTCGCCCACCTCCCTCAAGTCCTGTGGCTTCCCGAACTCTACCTACCCTAACAACTTTAACTCCACCTGGCAGATTAGGGCGGGCACTGGCAAGGTGCGTGTCGCATTCCAACTTATTTGGAATCCGGGCTGATATCGAATAATGTGCGCTCAAATAGTCATAGCTGGTGTCGTAACAGTCTTGCATACATTTATGATTAACAAGAAAATGCAGCTAACTGCGAGAGATGACATTAGAGCTCGAGCACGTCATCACCACCACGACAGCTGAATGTATCTTGCACAACGTTACCTCTTTCCTCTCCCCCCCCCCCCCCCCCCCAAAAAAAAAAACAAAAAAAATTAAAAAAAATTAGGCCAAGGGCCAAAGATAGGTTACCGGACAATGACAATATTTTAGATGTCAGCCAGGTCACTGGTTGAATTCAAGGTCAAGAGAATATTCAGCATATATAACATTAAGCATATATCATGTCCATAGTTGATTGCTAAGCTGTAAATTCAATAATCAGCGAGATATTAGCAATTTTGTGCTGTGGCCTTGAAAATGAAGGGGCAAAGGTCAAATTCAAGGTCATCAAAATATTCAGTGTTTTTTTTATCATTTTTTATATCATGTCCACAATTGATTCCCAAGCCATACAGTCAATAGAGGAGCAAGATATGAGCCAGTTTGTCCTTGGACCTTGAAAATGAGGTCAGAGCTCAAATTCAAGGTCCGAGAATATTCAGCATATATCATTTCCTACATGTCCACTATTGATTCCTAAGCTGTAAAATCGATAATTAGTGAGATATTAGCCATTTTGTCCTGTGACCTTGAAAATGAGGTCAAAGGTCAAATTCAAGGTCATGACAATAGTCTGCATATATCATTTCCTATATGTTCATAACTGATTCCTACGCTGTAAAGTCGATAACAAGCGAGATATCAGCCATTTTGTCCTATGACCTTGAAAATGCCGTCAAAGGTCAAATTCAAGGTCATGACAATAATCTGCATATATCATTTCCTAAATGTTCATAACTGATTCCTAAGCTGTAAAGTCGATAACAAGCGAGATATTAGCCATTTTGTCCTCTGACCTTGAAAATGCCGTGAAAGGTCAAATTCACGGTCACCAGAATATTCAGCATATATCATTTCCTATATGTCCACAATTGATTCCTAAGCTGTAGAGTCGATAATAAGCGAGATATCAGACATTTTGTGCTCTGACCTTGAAATTGAGGTCAGAGGTCAAATTCAAGGTCACGAGAATATTCAGCATATATCATTTCCTATATGTTCACAATTGATTCCTAGTCTCTAATCTTAATATTAAGTGAGATATTAGGCATAATGTGTCCCATTATAAAGCATAGGAGAATTTAACATGGGAAAGTCCCATTTGGGCCGAGTTTGGGCCCAAAATGGCCCACTTTGAGCGATTCAAGCGCAACGAAATTTATAGACATCATAGGAGTACATATGAGGAGTGTTATGTATCAAAAAGAAAAAAAGTTACTGAACAGATTTTGAGAAAATGGCCACCAAAGTCCAAAATCGGGCATTTTTCGTCGAAAACGGCCGCCATTTTGAAAAAAATGCGAAAATAAAAAAACTAAAAAATACCTCCTTCTTGAATTATTTTTAAGTATCTTTGTGCAAAATTTCAGAAGAATTCGGTCGTAAACAAAAAAGATAAAAATGTGGACGACGACGACGGACGACGACGGACGACGGACGCAACGCCATGCCAATAGGTTATCGGACCATAGGTCCGGTAACCTAAAAACAGAAGCTATCATTTCATTTCCGTATCATTTCATTTCCGTATATTAGGATGAAAAATATGGACTACTAATTCATTCATATTCCTAATAAGTAAGCATTTTCGATCAATGGAACAAATATGCCTGCTAAAATGATTTGGAACCTCATTAAGATATCCCTAAAACATTGGAAACTATGAGGAATATCTGCATCTGATATCATCAGATATAGCCTAACACATGCCTTTACTGGGCAAATTAAAATACCAGTTTAAAATAAAAAGGCTTCGCAATCCAGCACGGAACACCAGCTTAATTGTCATGTGATGAAATACTTCAAATTACGGTAAATGTGCCGTGGCGTTGCAGACGAATCATTGTGTTTACTTCATAACGCCAAAGATGCCCACACGCAGATGTATGCATGCACGAATCGCTGAACAGAAAATTGTGTTCCAAAATACGCGTGATTGTGGTAAAATTTGCTTTGCATTCTGGGAACGTCAATTTCCACCGGCTCCGCCATTTTGGGACGTTTTTAGATAATTTCAACATTTTACGTAATTTTCTCAAACCTAACACATCGATTTACGCCTAATATATCTGTGGAATAGTCAAAATTTCCCATCAATTCGAGAGATTTTATGTCAAGGACGAAGAAAATCCTGATTTGAAGTAGGTGTCTAAACGTTTAGATGCCAAAACGAGCGTCGATAGGTTGGCATGAAACCTCCATAAAAAAGTCGGCACATAGACATGTAGAGGGTTGTGGGCTTCGCCCCCAACGCTCTAATGTCAAAAACGTGTATATTTAGTAGGATTTATCGGTAAAAAAATCGTAGAAACCCTATGGAGGGAGGGTAAAACTGATATTAATCCACCAGCTACTTTGCTGCACAAAGTCTTCACAGGCGTAATTTCAAATAGCGATTTACTCTAAGAAATTAGTAGTAAATAGCTATTGCTTGTATTTTACATTTGCAGAAGATCCAGCTGATATTCGATAGCTTTGCTGTCGAGGCGTATGTTGGCTGTGGCTACGATAACTTGACCATTTACGATGGCGACTCGGAGACTCACGGCTCGATGATCGGGACCTATTGCGGCGAGGACCTTAGATCGCCTAACGCACCCCGCCAAATCGTCTCCACTGGTAACCAGCTCCGCGTTGTCTTCAGGACAGACGGCTCCGTCACATACACCGGCTTCCAGTTCACGGTCAACTTCCTCGACCAAAGCGGTGAGATGTGGTTCTCGTAACTATCGAAGTGAAGTTGTGCATCGACATAGGCGTTGCACTCTTAAACAAAAATGATGTCGCACTTCGGTACTAAGTACCCAGTCTTCCTTGTATTCGCAAAGAATTTGAAATATACACGGTTTTTCAATCGGGAACACGATCTTTTTATCCAGACACGCCCGTGTGGCCGCCAATGCCGTCCACCCCGACTTGTGGTGCCCAGGATTTCGTGGGTACGACGGACCAGGCCACGATCCAATCTCCCGGCTTCCCAGCGGCGTACAGTAACTACCAGAACTGTTTCTACAGGATCGAGGTCCCGGCAGGGGTAAGCGACGCCATACAGTATAATTTACAAGGGACCTTAACCTCATCGGATCTAATGCGCATCGTGAGACTTGGTTCTCCATTGCCTCCAAGATACATATTGATTTAAGACAATATGTCCATTCCATGGTGGCAGTTATGTTACTTTTTCAGAAGTTTATCAAGCTTGGATTCAATCGGTTCGATCTGGAGTACTGTGGCGGAAACTGTGCTTGTGACGTCGTCAAAATCTACCCAGACCTCGCGGCCTCGACTCCCAGGCACATTCTGTGTGGCGACGACGTTCCCGAGGAGATCTACTCCTTAGCCAACAGCCTCAAGATAGAGTTCAGTTCTGATTATAGCATCACCAAGAACGGTTTCGAGGCGTATTTCCAGCAAGTGGATTTCGTACCGGACGTGCTGCCCCCTCTTGCCGGCCGCGGGCAGTGTGGCGGCCTCTACCGACAGACCACGGGAGTCGTACACTCCCCCGGATATGACGTCAGAGCCAAATACAATGATAACGAGGAATGCGAGTGGATTCTCGAACCAGAGGTCGCTGGGGACACGGTAAGTGAAATCTTTGGCATTGTTACATGCAATGTGTTGGTAAGCTCAGCAAGCCTGATAAATTATCTGGATTTGTAAGCTCCGTACGTGCAATCGGTCTTAAGATGTCCATTTGCATTAACCTATCGTGCTCTCGTCATTTGCAGTGTATTAAGCTGGAATTTCAATCACTGGATATCGAGTCTGGCGGAACAGAGGAGAGCAGCTGTCCATACGACCGACTCCTGATCTACAAAGATCTAACAGACACCACGCCCTCTGACGTGCTCTGTGGTGACGTCACACCCGACCCGATATTCGTCAACTCCAAAGCGAAATTGATCTTCGAGACCGACTCGAGCATCACTGAACGAGGTTTCGGCATCATCTGGACGGCGAACGAGCCTTGTCCCGCCAGGAAAGACGCGTCCAGCCAGAGCAGCTCGTCGAGCTACTTGTCGCCCCACTGTGGCGGCACATTCACCTCGGCGTCCGGTAACTTCCGAAGTCCTGAGAATGATGACGGCGAGTATGCCGACCTGATGACTTGCGAGTGGCACATCGAAGTGGCGCCTGGCAACGAACGAAAGGTGATGGTGCATAACTCGAGGCTTTTACCGGATGATGGCTAATAATTTGAACTAGAAATTTGTTCCGTTTAACATTTGTATGTAAGCAACTGAAACCACTGCATGTAACCAAATCCTGGTTACTTTGCAGAGGGTGCACCTGAGTTTCCCAGAGTTCCAAGTGGAATCTTGTTGGGGATGCCAGTGCGACCGCCTGGAAATCTTCGACAGCCTGGAGTTCAACATCCCGTCCGCTGTGTTGTGTGGAGACTCGTCGCCCAGCCCCCTCGTCCTCGAGGCCACAACGCTCAAAGTCCGCTTCGTCACCGACTACAGGTGGGAGATATAAATCTTGAAGGTTCAGGAGAAATTTATCGAATCAATTGGTGTAATATGCAGGAAGCAATATGGAAGACTTCCAAATGCCCTAATCCACCGTGCATTTGTCGAACGCGAGTGCCATGCAATTATTTTCTACATTGTATATTTGATGATTTTAGCGTGACGATGGAGGGTTTCAAGCTTGACTGGGAGGTCGTGGAATCCTGTGGGAAAACGATCGACACCGTCCCAGCTACCATCGAGTCCCTGAAATTTGGCGAGCACAACTATCCAAACTTCGATGACTGTTTGTGGACGGTCACAGTACCCGGGCAGGTGAGTGTTTTAGCCCCACTGTACCATGACGCTAAAAATTAGATCTAGTTCACAGATGAACTGAAACTAGATGCACTCGGCAATATCGACTGTAATATAATGTTTTTTGCATACAAATCCTCCATGGAAGTCTGAAAGTTTTGGTTTATTCCGGTACAGAACGCCATGGTGACCATCACGGACTTGGAGATGGAAGAGTGTGGCAATGTGACTTGTGTCTGTGACCGTCTCGAGATCTACGAGACACCGGACTCTCTGCTTCCGGAGCACGTCTACTGCGGGGAACCCCAGACCCCCATCCACATCATAACCCCGGGCAACAGCCTCCGCATCCGCTTCGTGTCCGACTACAGGTACTTTGGAAAGCTTTGCGTTTTGACACCGAGTCGTATTTTGCATGCATCTTTACGCTTCAAACATCTCGTGTTCTGTATCTCAGATTTATCGTCAATTTGTTCTACCCCGCATATAGCATCACGGGCCGCGGTTTCTCTCTGACGGTGGACAACTCGCTAGAGCCCTACCAGGCCCATGGCCACGACCTGTGTACGGAGGTGAGGACCGGGGCCAGCGGCGCCCTGTCGTCTCCCAGGATCGGCGCCACCTACTCGGACAACAAAGATTGTGTTTGGCTCATTCGAGCGCCTGCCGACGAAAGTCACAAGGTAGTGAATCTGACAAAGTAATTGGTTCAAGGTGTATCCTCGTTTAATCTAGCCATGATAGCCACGATTTGATAGTCCATATTGGCTATAGAAGTTAAAGCCCCCATCGCACCTAATATTTTTATCCTTTCACCACGATCTTGTACACACCAGTTCGTGCGCCTGGAGTTCACAACGTTTGCCCTGGAGCGATGCGGAGACACTTGCGAGTGTGACAAAGTTGAGATCTTTGACCGTGCTACGGACTTCGACCCCGTCATCACCTTGTGTGGAGGTCTTCACAACATTCCGCCTGTCATCGTGTCCCAAACCAACGAGATGAAGGTGAATATACCTCCTAAGCAGACATTTAACGCTATTACTACTAAAAGTCTATCGGGATTGCTAAACGAGCACGCCAAAAACACCGATCTAACCGTGAATGCTGTATACAAACTCTTCCAGATCCGCTTCACGACCGACTACAGTATAACGCAGGCTGGTTTCGACGCGACTTGGACACTGACGACACAGCCGCCTCCACCAGGGCCCCCCGAGGTGCCGCCCTGTCACTTTATGTACAGTGCTGCCGGCGGCGGCGTTGTCACCTCGCTGTACTACGACGGAGCGACGCCGTACCCCAATCACATTGACTGCGAATATGTCATCGACGCCCCAGTTGGCAAGGTGTGTTCACGTTCTGAACGAGGCCGGTATTGTAATTTGTATTTCTTCCATTTCAAGCATATTTCAATGTGCATGCAGTATGTTGCGATTTTACTTACAATAAAAGAGTTACTATAGCCAGCCATCTTCCCTCTTTCTATCACCTACAGGGTATTCGACTGATCGTGGAGAGCTTTGCCCTGGAGCTCTGCGGGAACAGTTGTTTCTGCGACTACCTCGAGGTTATTCCCGTCGATTCCAACGGTGCCGCCAACTCTGGTAATACCTACTGCGGTCCCATCGAAAACCTTCCCAACACGGTCATGGAGTTCCCGAACAACAACAAACTCGTGCTCAAGTTCGTCACTGACTATAGCGTCGGCTTCCCGGGCTTCGATATCATTTATGAACTTTACGAATAGACTTTGTTGTGGATTCGGTTGATGTTGTTGTTTACTGTTTGTATTTGGCTATGTTACAAATAAACAACTACAATGGGATACCTGTTTCAAGTTTGTTTCGTGCCAATTATCATTGGACCCGGTGCATTAGACTTGCCATGAATATCGATTCTTCACACAAAATTTACCAGGTTTAGGGTCGCCATGTTTATGGATGTAATGGGTCTAGCTGCTTTCTATATCGTTTTCTATATCGTGTTCTTGTAAGAACCCAGAGTTATTTCGGACGCTAACAGTTGAAGCATTGTACGAATGTCGCTAGATACTTTGTGATAATTCAAGGTTCGACGACCATAAGCAACCCTGAGGCGATCCAAAGCAGACGGCAAACCATTTGGATGCTATCCAGTATCCTGGAAAACCCCAATACAATTAGGTTTCGAACCGGTATAATTTTGTATCGCTACTTCTGAAGCCAAAATGTGCTCAAATTGAATATAATCTGCGCCAAACACGGTTCCTTCGCATGGCAAGCAAATTATTTCGATTTCAAAACTCCTCCCAATTCTCTTCTCGTTCGGATCTTGTACATATTCCGGAGATATCCCTTGCTGACTTGATCTGTTCTCAAACCTTATTTTGGACCGAACTATAATTGGGAGAGCTTTTTGATTTACGACTTTCTCCCTAAATCAGAGAACCGAGGTGGTTCCCAAGTAACGTGAAATCCGATTCACAACTGAACTACAAAGCAAAAACAACAAACCCTATCGAAATTATCCGTAGCCCATTCAATATAACTTTCTTGCAAGGGTTTGATGAATCTATTCGCGTATGCTCACATTTTCCGGATTGTTTCTAATTTACGTTTTCCCAAATGATAAGATAAGAAATTATACTGACACTAAACTAAATTGGCGGGAAATACTAATCGCTGCTGCCACCTATAGCCGTAAACTGCCTGGGCCAGGTAGCGCCATCTGGTGGCAGGCCAAATCGATCGATAAAGCTCGACATGTTGGATTGCGACCACAGAACACGGAAGCCAGGGACGAAGGTTGCATGGATTATCATCGAGAATTAGTCGTAATACATCCAATATAGCACGATTAATGCAATAACCATCTCGAAACTTCTATTGGGAATATACCAGTTACGGTGGGTTGCCAGCAATTTACAGTAATACCGTGGTTTCAGGCCTATGTCGAGTAAAATACCGTTGTGATCACACGGCCTCATTAGTATTCTGAATAGTAATGAGCATGATACACACATTTCGGTCTTTATACCGAGATCTAATGCATTCTGGTGTATATATATATAGTATGTGTCCATTCATTGCCATACCATGGAATCAACGAGACACGAGTGTACATTACGCTATTATGGGCTAGTAAGGATCGGTAAATTGCCCAGACGAAAGCCTAACATAATTTATTCGTGGCTGACAGGATGTAAACAAAGCCCGAGATGTCTGGGACGCTGCTCGTGACGCTGGCTGCTGTTTTGGCGGGAAAATTCGAACACGCGCTATCTGGTAATTCATATAATACATTAAGTCTTACGCTATTTCGATCACCGGTCTAAACTGGTAGGCATCGCAGATCGCAAACACAACGATATCAATTATCTTATATTGTTTAAACGATAAATATTTTAGCTAAATACATACTGCAGAAAATAACACACGAATGCGTGAAAACATGAACACAGAAACGAAATATGAATAAGAAACATAGCTTATTCGTTTATTCGTTTATTTATTTATTTATTATTTCCGTTCAGTTCTTTGTTTCCTGTTGTTTTTACGTTATTTCACAACACAATATGAAATTCGTGACATTTTGCATGGAATTCGATTGCAGAAAACTTGGAAATTTGCAATGGCGAAGAACAGTCGATTTCGTGTTCGACGAATGACGCAATATTGATGATGTCAGCAGAGTTCGGCCGCAGAGGAGTGGGTCGGTGTATCACGAAAGCAGACGACTTTATGGGATGTACAAACGACGTTCTCCCGCTGCTCGACAGGTGGTGCTCCGGTCGCACGGAATGTGATGTTGAAGTCCCACATCAAGAACTTACTAACGACGATGCCAAGTGTCCAGAAATAGCACTGCTGATCAAATATCTAGAAATTTCTTACACATGCGTTCAAGGTATTGAAGACAGGAAAACGATTTTCGATGAGTGTTCCGATATTGTTATTGATATTATTAAATACAATGAAATTATTGCATGCATACTAAATTGTTATTATTGCAGTGATATCTTCGTGTTCGGCAACACAACCAAATACGCTATCCCAAACTCACGGGCTGATATCGAGTCACGTGACCAGTGAGAAGGGGTGTGGCGGGCATAAGACACAATTTCGAGTTACATTCACTCCCCATGTTAAACCTACCTTACGATGAACGATGTACAGCATTCCCTGCGATACTTGGGGCTTAGCGATAAAATCCCACAAATGCCCCACCAATGTGCCTAACAAAAAATGTACATTTCATTATGGATCGACAGATTCAGTTTTTTGCTACAGTTTGTTGGAAATTACCTAATATATTGGTCAACCACTACCTCGTGTGCCAGTTCTCACAGGACATTTTTTCAAGTGCAGTACGAATATATCGCTTACATTTCAAGTTTACATCGTCCATTCACACATATACTATACATTACTCACTGATATTGGCAAAGCGTATCCTCACCGTGACCATGCGGAAGCCACGTGTTTTTGTTTATTTACAAAATCGTGTGTTACCGGATGTGACCCATTTGCGCATGTGTGGTCTTCAATAGGACAACTTTTAAAAATCTTCTAATGCAACTGCATATTATCAAACTACCTGTATATGATACTCTGTATGTGAAGTTGTAACTCTCTCAGAGCTATCTTGAACTCTCAGTACAACTTTGAAATTGACCCTCCCACATGCACTAAATGCACATGTGAACTGCACAAGCACCCACAATGGATATATTTAGAAGTTCTAATTTACAGATTGGTGGTAAACATGACTATAAATACCTTTTTGAATTATATTCCATCTAAATTTAGTGATATATCAGTGATCAGTGACCTTAGTATGATTAATGTAAGGTAAGATTGATTAATAATTGAAAAACGCAAATTCAATTACAGTCTGATCATGTATGAAAACACTCACAAAATTTATTTGAATTTCAACAAAAACGTAATTTTTGGCTAATTTGATATCTATGGAGCAATATGAAACAAAATAATGTCAATGACGATTGGATACTGACAGGATCAAGGGTCGTTAATTGCAATAACCACCCAATACTCAAACGAGGCGTGAAAAATCAGCACCTTGCCACTGCAGCTTTCATCCAATAAAGGAGAAATTCTGATTTGTTTTGGTGATATTTTGAATGAAACTATAATAAAATGAATCCATGAGGTAATTCTGATATATTTTAGATGGCAAACCCCACACTATATTGCCTAATGAAATATTCCATCGCTAACTATAGCTCTTTTCATATATGTTTAATCATATTCCCAAGTTAGCACCCTGATCACAGTAAAATGATTTATTATTCATCTCAGACATCAAATAACTACTATACCTTGAAAACTAAATCATATTTATGTTAAAAATGTACAAAATGGGGAAAATAAATTTCTGCATTGAGGGCATAAGACACAATTTCGAGTTACATTCACTCCCCATGTTAAACCTACCTTACGATGAACGATGTACAGCATTCCCTGCGATACTTGGGGCTTAGCGATAAAATCCCACAAATGCCCCACCAATGTGCCTAACAAAAAATGTACATTTCATTATGGATCGACAGATTCAGTTTTTTGCTACAGTTTGTTGGAAATTACCTAATATATTGGTCAACCACTACCTCGTGTGCCAGTTCTCACAGGACATTTTTTCAAGTGCAGTACGAATATATCGCTTACATTTCAAGTTTACATCGTCCATTCACACATATACTATACATTACTCACTGATATTGGCAAAGCGTATCCTCACCGTGACCATGCGGAAGCCACGTGTTTTTGTTTATTTACAAAATCGTGTGTTACCGGATGTGACCCATTTGCGCATGTGTGGTCTGGCACCACGAGGTCACCTTGGGTCATTTCCGTCAACACGGGTCAGACCGTCAACATATCTCTGATAGATTTCTCTGTTGACGGAGAGACACAAAGCTTGGTCACGTGCCGACATGTTTACGGCTACATCCTCGAGAGGGCGCTGGGCATCAACCATACGATCTGTGGCGGGAAACAACGAGAGGGGGCGCTGTACTCGTCCAAGACCAACAGCGTGGAAATCTTCATCAACAGAAATCAAGAAAACAGATTTCTCATTAGTTTTGAAGGTTACTCCATTGCATCGTGAATTATGTTGATAACTGGTAGTACGTTAGATATAACTGATATGTTGTTATAACTGATGTGTTGTTATGTTGATATATCATATAGATCTAACTGAATTTCGAACCCTGTCTAATTACATCAATTGCAGTCATTGGTTGTGCCGACCTGTCTCGACCACCGAATGCCTGGTACAAGAGAGAAGGTAGCGAGGCTGTGATTGGCTGCGAGACAAACGACCAGGAATGGCGGCTCACGTGCACCGGAAACACGTGGCAGGGAACTGTCGGAAACTGTTCGAAGCCTGCAGGTGATATGTAACCCTGGATGTGATATGGTTTGTAAAAACATATATCTATTTATTCACGACAGTTGCGCCAAATTTGAGCCTTATTAGGTGGTATGATGTGTTATCTCTTTTCAGGGTCCTCTGTCGTTGTGCTGAATGAACAACAAGATAAAATCCTCACTAGGCCTGAGGCAAATGCAGAATTGCCAGGTGACTCAATTTTAGAAAACTCATAAATTACAACAATAAAGTTTGAAAAAATAAACGAAAAACATTATATCGGGTATGTAATTGTTTCAGTTGTGATGCTGACGGCTATCGCTGGGGGCGCCATTGTTCTCGTTGCCATAGCAATCGTGGTGGGGGTTGTCTACATCAAGAAATATAGGTAGGTCTACACGATCGAAATCGGAAGCAAAAAAATCAGGCAAATACTCACATGCCTCCATTCAGCGACTTATTGAATAATTATTTTTCCAGATTGCGACAAGAAACTCATCAGATGCAGAAGACCTACGCCACAGTAGACCGGACCACACTGGCCTATTATCGCCCAGTGATCGCGGATCCCGCCACAAATCAACAGCCGCCGCCTTCGTGGGACGCGCCGCTCACAGACAAGGAGGCGGGTACTCTGACGTCATATCCGGGACAATGCTCGTGTGCCACGCTCCAGTCACGTGACAACCGCAATACGTCTGTTGGAGGATCGCTCGGGAAACATCATGTCTACAACTCTATCGGACCGGATTAATATCAAGAATATTTATCCAAAACCACTTTATTTACTATGTATATTGGTGGACGTTTAGACGTCTAGGCCTATATGTCACTGGCATTGACATATAGTGTTCCAATATGTGAATCTACATGTGTATTTTCCTTTTTTGTGTGTGTTGACATATCTTATAGACCTATAGCATGTCTTTTATAAAGCTGAATTCAGTCGACCTGTGCACCGAGGATTGAATATATTGTATACATGACATGTTCCTGTGAAAACCTCCTTAGTTATTGGTAAAGAAAAGTATGTACCAGGTATATTTTGGTAAAAAAATACTCACAAGATTGTGTTGGTATATTCTATATACATATTAAATTTTATTATGGATAATTATACATTGGAGTCCCCTGTACATTTTGTATTTCTGATACATCAGTTGATATTACGATGAAAATAAATGCTATTAAATGTAGCATCAGAAAAAAAGGCAGTACACTGAAAATTACACTGTAGCTAGATTTTTATACAACGCAGATATGGCAATGAAACAAAACCAAGATGACTCAATTAGTTGATGTGGATTGAGCGTTCACATCTTGCACACTGATTCGTTATATACATGTAGCGTTCTACTAGGTATTCTGAACAACGTGAAATACCATGCTCACTATTGTCCAGTAAAATAATGCAATCATCCCAACTATATGTATTATATTAGGCCTATAGGCCTAGAACCGGTCGTATATGATTTATATCTTGTATATTTCTGCCCTCTCAACAGTTTCTCACAATCTTTTTTAATGTATTTGATGCGTGCAATAAATAACCACCCGTTGCAATGAGTGACGTCAGTCATTGTCTTTTTGTGCAGAAGAACGTGATATACATATTTAAACCAAATACTACATTGTACTGGAAATCATTCTCACTTGGTCCTTCCGCAGAGCACTCGTAAAGTCGTTCTCCGTGAAAGGATGCGTGTGAAATAAACCCCAGCGAGCAGGCCCACAATGCAGTATTTGGTTAGACTTTAACTGGCCAATAAAACTTGCAGCACGCGATACAAATATGGAAAATATATTGGATATTGCTAGCGACTTAGATACTACAATGTAAAAATTATTGACGCAGATCTATATAGTGCCAAACGCTTGCGGTCTTGTACGTGTTCAGAAATAAATGATGTTTGAAAATTTATTTTCATATTCCTATAAGTGTCATTCGTTTTCTACATTGACTTCTATATGGTCCATTTATGCATACGAAATAATGTCTTGTGAGTGTAATCACGGAATGCCCTCAAGTCGCAAACTACAACTTTACCACTGGGCACAAATGCTAACATTTTGGCGGGAAATTCTATCGCGCCACTGCTGCCACCTAGCGGGCCTCTGTCTGGACCACACAACGCCATCTGGCGGCCGTCCGAATTAATCGATGAAGCTCGACATGTTGGATTGCGACCACAGAACACGGAAGCCAGAGAGCCAGGTCTGCATCAATTATCGCTGGGTACCTCGGATATATCAGCGATATACCGTTCACAACTAGCTGTGTACAGTCGGATATAAGTTCAAGCTGCTAGGTAGGTCCACACATGGGACCAACGTGTTAAAATTGTCTGGCAAATACAGAAAATTACGAGGTCTGTTCACAACCTCATTAGTATTCTGAATAATAATGAGCATCATTGCAGCTATTTAGCGGTGATGGGCTCTTTAAAACAAATCACCAGTTACATAGATCTACAGAAAGATCATAGTACAGTTAGATTAACTAGATGATATTTGACCTAATGGTGAGCTAAAATAACGGAGATGAACCAGAAATCTCACATGAAACACAATAATTTATTCGTAGCTTGGGGATGTAAACAAAGCCCGAGATGTCTGGGACGCTGCTCGTGACGCTGGCTGCTGTTTTGGCGGGAAAATTTGAACACGCGGCCTCAGGTTATCCTTGGTTTTTCATGGCGAAAAAACTGCATTACGCGACACACCTTTCGGTGTGAACTGCATCTGATACAAAATTAACTTTAATGAGTAATTATTTCCAGTAAATTAATGCAATCATTTCAACTATAATATATTATATTGTAGGCCCACATAAAATCGGTCGTATATGTTTTATATCTTATATATTCCTGCCTTCACAGCAACGGTAGAAATTTGCAATGCCGAGGATTACACGATATCATGCCCGACCAACCAAGCAATTTTGATGACGTCAGCCGAGTTCGGCCGCAGAGGAGTTGGTCGGTGTATCACAAAAGCAGACGACTTTATGGGATGTACAAACGACGTTCTCCCGCTGCTCGACAGGTGGTGCTCCGGTCTCACCGAGTGTGAATTTGAAGTGCCGAACCAAGAACTGGCGGATAGCAACGAGAATTGCCCAGAAATCGATTTGCTGATTAAATATTTGGAACTAGACTTCACCTGTGTACCAGGTAATTGGTTCAAACTTCTTCGGCAAAAGAACACTAAGAAAAGCCAGGTCTACAAATAGTATATAGATGGTAAATTATATTAGTCATTCTGATAAAGTAGCGTGTGATTTTTTTACAAATGCACTCAACTTTGAACCAGATAACAAAGCGGATAATACTATTATGAATTTGGTCGATGTGGTGTGTGTATGTAACATTCTGAAAAAAAAAATCAAAACAAATAATAACTAGAAATGTATCTATGGAGTTTAGATTGATATATTTTTTCTAGCAGAAACAAATACTGACTATATTCAAATAATGATTATTTTTACTGCAGTATTGTCAACCTGTTCTGGAAGTGCACCAAATCAGATATCCCAAACACATGGGTTGATATCGAGTCACGTGACAAGTGAGAAGGGGTGTGGTACCACGAGGTCACCTTGGGTCATTTCCGTCAACACGGGTCAGACCGTCAACATGTCTCTGATAGATTTCTCTATTGACGGAGAGACACAAAGCTTGGTCACGTGCCGACATGTTTACGGCTACATCCTCGAGAGGGCGCTGGGCATCAACCATACGATCTGTGGCGGGAAACAACGAGAGGGGGCGCTGTACTCGTCCAAGACCAACAGTGTGGAGGTCTTCATCAACAGAAATCAACAAAGCGGATTTCTGATCAGTTTTGAAGGTCAATGGACTATTATATAGCTATCCGATATTAAATCATTTTTGCTAGCGTCATATTTTTTGTTCTTATTACAAAGATAACATGGGTTCTAAAATGAAGTATTAGTGTAACTACTTGAAATTCCCTGACATATTCATAATTTTATATTTAGTGATTGGTTGTGCCGACCTGTCTCGGCCGCCGAACGCCTGGTACAAGAGAGAAGGTAGCGAGGCTGTGATTGGCTGCGAGACAAACGGCCAGGAATGGCGGCTCACGTGCACCGGAAGCACGTGGCACGGAGTTGTGGGAAACTGCTCAGCCCCGGCAGGTATAAAACTAATATCTATACCAAATAGATGAATTCAAATGAAACATGCAATGCGGCGAACTCTCAAACGCAACCAGTAGTGCATTGCTATAATGCCTTGATTTTTTATTTAGTTGTAGACGTCGTGGTAGGCTTGAAGCCTGAGAAGGAGATCGAGGGAGGACGTTATGACGAGATGTCGGGTGAGTTGAAAACTTGTTTGGCCCATATTTAGAATCTACATGTTTTTTGTTTTGTGTGTGTGTGTGTTTTTTTTTTATTCTTCTCTTCTTTTTTGCAAACGTTTTTGATGGAATCGGAATACTCGTTATACAGTTATCATGATGACGGCCATTGCTGGGGGAGCTGTCATACTTGTGGTCGTTGCCATAGTAATAGGGATCGTCTACATCAAGAAGTACAAGTAAGAATTGATTTTGCTGTCGACTTAATCATCAGCTGCCTCTTCTCTTTGTTCCTTGTGTCCAGAGTGTATATAATAGCACATTTTTTGTCTATATGATAATTGGTGTTTGGTAGTCATTTTGGCCGATAAAAAATCTCAATATTAATGAATCAAAATCGATATATTTGCCAAGAGGTGGAAATAAGTAAAATTTCTTGGTCCGCTCACGATCGTGTGCATTTTTACGGAAGTCTGTTGCGGCCAGATACTGCAAGGTATGAAAATATATTTATCTGGCGGCCGCCACTTGAATATATTTCCACACCTGGCACTAACTATGTTCCGTATATAATTGTTTGCTTTTCAGCTATGCAATGTTTTACGAGCAGCATATGAGAAAGTGTGGCCTGGTGAATGTGTAACAAATTCTGAGTATGCTCAGATTCTGGAGATCATGTTTTGAGCTGAAATTTACCATATATTATAGAAGATCCTTGATCGAAGTCTGATACATATAGATTTGATATACATGAAGAAAATTGCCATTTAGGGTGGAGTTTTCTAGGTTGTGAAACGATACCACTTAGCATCGCAAAAATATAGGGGCCTAAATAAAAAATGTGTATGCGAGTGAACAAAATCAGAGTGATGAACACTATTGTTACATTAGATTTATGACGGACCCTCCGATGTCCATGAACGTAAAGTACATGATTCTGTGCTTTCATAACGTTTGGTCAGTTTCAGGAGGCATACTGGTAAATCCTGATTATCGATCTCGGAATAATTATGCATAGCATGAACTTCATGGGAAAATAGTCACGCTGTAACACAGACATGACATGATCAACGAATTTCAATATTTTTCTTATTATATTATGAATTTCTTTACAGATTACGACAAGAAACTCATCAGATGCAGAAGACCTACGCCACAATAGACCAGACTACACTGGCTTATTATCGCCCAGTGAACGCGGATCCCGCCACAAATCAACAGCCGCCGCCTTCGTGGGACGCGCCGCTCACAGACAAGGAGGCGGGTACCCTGACGTCATATCCGGGACAATGCTCGTGTGCCACGCTTCAGTCACGTGACAACCGCAATACGTCTGTTGGAGGATCGCTCGGGAAACAGCACGTCTACAATTCTATCGGGCCGGATTAATATGTCAAGACAATGTTATCCAAACCACAATATTTACAATTTTTATTCGTTGATATTAGCCTCACTGACAATGACATATTTTTTCCAATACTCCTTACTCGTTCGCGAAAGATTTATCTTTTGGTCAAGAACTTACAATATTTGTATTGGGATATTTTATGTAAGTGCAATTTTATTATGGATGTGTATTCAAGTCTCCTCTTTATTATCAATTATCAACAATAAAAATACACTGAATATGGATATACATGAGATCTTTTGCTACATTTCACACATTGCAAAAAACCAAGATGACTCAATAATAGTTGAAGTGAGTTGAGCGTTCGTGTCACGCAGTTATCGGTTGCACAGTGTTGTGCCAGCCATTCTGAACGTGAAATTATCATGTTGACTTTATTAGGAAAATCTAATCTAGCACGCGCTTCAAATTCAGAAATATATATCACATATGTTGTTAGCGGTTTGTGACCAGTCAGCAGTTGTGACAGTCGAGGAAGTTGTGCCACTTAGTGAACATTTTATATGCAAGTCCCAATCTTAACGTTATGTTAGCTTTGTTCTATACAAGTGTAACGTTAATCATCCATGGACACCCACCATTAGACTTCATGAAAACCATTATAATTATACATTTAGTCAAGAATACATGTGGTGGTATCAGTGATGTGAATAACTATAGACCCATTGCTTTAGTGACTGCTGTGTCCAAGCGGTTTGAGCGTATTGTGTTGGATAAACTACAGGAGTTCCTGATAATTTTGATAACCAATTCGGTTTCAAGAAAGAAAACTCTACAGATCAATGTATATAAATCTGAAGTGGATCATACAGTACTAGAAAAACCACAATAGCCCAGTCTTTACCTGTTTCTTGGATGCATTTAAGGCAGTTGATCGGGTTAACCAGTGAACACTTCTAAATAATCTTCTTAATCGGGGTGTTCCTGATATATTTGTTAGGATAATTATGTACTGGTACCAACAACAAATATTCCATGTAAAATGGGGAACACATTCATCTAGAGCATTTCATGTTAGCAATGGTGTTCGTCAGGGTGGTGTCATGTCGCCTTATTTATTCTCTGTGTATGTTGACGACCTAAGTGTCAACCTTACTAATATTAAATGCGGATGCGGTGTAAATAATCTCGCTGTTAAACATATATTTTATGCATATGACCTGTGTCTGCTTGCACCCAGTGCTAAGAGTTTACAGGATTTAACTGATACATGTACAGAGTATAGGAGCTCCAACGATATTACCTACAACCCTCTCAAGTCTGTAGCGGTAGTCTTCAAACCTCCCAAATTCAAATTGGGTTGTCTTGAGGTATTTCTTGGTAAACACATACTTGAATACAAAAGTGTTGTAAAATATCTTGGAGTTTTCATTACTCATGAGCTGTGTGACGGGAAAGACATCGTTCACCAAATGAGAAGTCTCAATGCAAGAGCCAATACATTACTTCGTAAATTTTGAAAATGTTCTCCAGAAGTAAAAACGTCGTTGTTTGTTTCATATTGCTCCACCATGTACTGTCCACAGCTGTGGATTAACTACACCAAAACTATGTTTAACAAACTCAAAGTAGCATACATCAAAGTCAAAGTAGCATAAAAGTGTAACTTGGTGGTTACAAATTTACAATACCCCATGTCTGTCATTTTCCTATGTTTTTATTCATTTTACACGTGGTTGATATTTGCACATGTTTTATTGCTATGTTCCTTGAGCCTGAAATAAATGTCTTTAGTCTTTCGTCTTTAGACATTGCCATGTAAAAATGTTGACTGTATAGTGCCAAACGCTTGCGGTCTTATACGTGTTCAGAAATAAATGATGTTTGAAAATTTATTTTCATATTCCTAAAAGTTTCATTTGTTTCCTACATTGACCTCTATGAGTCCATTTATCAGTTTATGCATAATGAATAATGTCTTGTTTATAAAGTCACGTCTATTCCTCAAGTCGCAAATTACAACTTTAACGCTGTACACAAATACTAACATTTTGGCGGAAATTCTATCCCGCCACTGCTGCCACCTAGCGGGGTTCTGTCTGGACCACACAACGCCATCTGGCGGCCGTCCAAATCAATCGATGAAGCTCGACATGTTGGATTGCGACCACAGAACACGGAAGCCAGAGAGCCAGGTCTGCATCAATCATCGCTGTGAACTGTGGATATATCACTGATACTCGGGTCATAAACTCCATAGACAAGGTGCACACTCGGATATAGACTCGGACGAATTGGTAAGTCAGCACGGTAGGCGAAATATGAGATGTGATGTGTGAAAACATAGGATACCGAGGTTTTTCTACAACCTCATTAATATTCTGAATAGTGATGAGCATCATACCAGCCGCGCACAACATGTTTGTTCAGAGATATAATACATAATGAATGAAACGAATGATAAGATCTACATATTGGTATAATAACCTGCGACACTTCAATCCTTCGAGCTCTTTCAAACATGTCGGTACATCTTAACTGTGCTTCAACAGTCTTACAAAGATTATAATTTATTCGTGGCCGCCAGGATGTAAACAAAGCCCGAGATGTCTGGGACGCTGCTCGTGACGCTGGCTGCTGTTTTGGCGGGAAAATTCGAATACGCGGCATCAGGTATCTTTCACTTGTATGCGCTGCAGCATACATTGCGAAAACAAATTTCAGTAGGCCTACAATATGCATCTTATCCTACTGCAAGTCTGAGTAAGTGCTCCAAGCTGAGCAGCCAGTTGCGTTGAAAAAACATATTTACTGTAGTATGAATTCAAGAGTTGATGAATCGCGCATATCCGTGCGTTCAATTTTATACTTTCATTTATTTTGCAGAAAAGCTAGAAATTTGTCATACTGATGAGAGGACAATAAGTTGCGCAATAAACGAGGTGATTGTGATGACGTCAGCGGTATATGGACGGAAGGAAGTCGGACGATGTATCAACAAAGAGGAACCACACATGGGATGTACGAACGACGTTCTCCCGCTACTCGACAGGTGGTGCTCCGGTCGCAGGGAGTGTGAAGTTGATGGATCGAGTGAAGACATGGAAAATCTCAACACTAACTGCCTGCAATTTTTGAAGATGTATCTTGAGATATCTCTCAACTGTGTACCAGGTTTGTATTTCCAGATGAAATTCAGGGCCAGTCGTTGGCAAAACTTCGTAATTATTGGCAGGCATACTCTATAGTTTGTTCTATACCTGAAACTATATGATCTTCAAACTTTGCCGTTTTGTTTCCATTCATATTTCAGTGATATCTAGCTGTACCACTGCCACACCGAATCAGATATCCCAAACACATGGGTTGATATCGAGTCACGTGACCAGTGAGAAGGGGTGTGGCACCACGAGGTCACCTTGGGTCATTTCCGTCAACACGGGTCAGACCGTCAACATGTCTCTGATAGATTTCTCTGTTGACGGAGAGATACAAAGCTTGGTCACGTGCCGACATGTTTACGGCTACATCCTCGAGAGGGCGCTGGGCATCAACCATACGATCTGTGGCGGGAAACAACGAGAGGGGGCGCTGTACTCGTCCAAAACCAACAGCGTGGAGATCTTCATCAACAGAAATGAACAAAATCGATTTCTCATCAGTTTTGAAGGTCAAATTGCTGTTATGTAACTATCTTATATTAAATCATTGTCATTAGTAACATACCTTTTTGTTTGCTACAAGAAGTGGGTTCTGAAATGAAGTGTTAGTGTAACTACTTGAAATTTCCCGACATATTTATAATTTTATATTCAGTGATTGGGTGTGCGGACCTCTCTCGGCCGCCGAACGCCTGGTACAAGAGAGAAGGTAGCGAGGCTGTGATTGGCTGCGACACAAACGACCAGGAATGGCGGCTCACGTGCACCGGAAACACGTGGCACGGAACTGTGGGAAACTGCTCAGCCCCGGCAGGTATAAAGCTGTATACATACCAAGTAGATTCAATTAAATGGGTTCAAATGAAACTAGGCAACAATACGCAATTTGGCGAACTCTCAAATGAAACCTAGCTGTGGTGCATTGCTATGATGCATTGATTTATTTAGTTGTAGACGTCGCGGTAGACTCGGAGCCCGAGAAAGAGATAAAAGGAGGACGTTATGACGAGATGTCCGGTGAGTTGGAAACTATTTCGGATCAGATTGGGAGTTTTTTGGTTTTGTGTTTTCGTTTTACAAATGTTTTTTTTTTTTGATGGAATACTCGTTTTCCAGTGATCATGATGACGGCCATTGCCGGGGGAGCTGTCATACTTGTGGTCGTTGCCATAGTGATAGGGGTCGTCTACATCAAGAAATATAAGTAAGAATTGAATATGCTATCGACTTAATCATCAGCTGCCTTTCCTCTTGGTTCCTTGTTTCCAGAGTATAGTATGTTTCTGATAAACAGATATTGGCCACGATATGTATTGGCACATTTTTCGTTTGTATGTTTGGTAGTCATTTTCGCTAATAAAAAATCTCAATATTACTGAATCAAAACCTGCTAAATCGCACAAATACACCACAAAGTGTGTTCTGGTGGATGTATACCAAATTCTGAGCAGGTTCTGATTCTGGAGATCCTATTTAGGGCTGAAATTTAACAATGGGGGTAAATTGTCAACAATCGAAATTTGCTGTTTGCGGAGGAGTTTTCTAGACCTGTTGTGATATGATACCATTAGCATCGCAAATAAATATTTTAAAAAGTCGTACAAATGAGTTACATGCACAAAATCAGAGTGATGAACACCAGATAAATTGTGGATCTTTGGATGTCTATGAACGATTTTGCGCATTGATAATGTTTGATCAGACACTAAAGGCAACATCCCTAGCTATTGAGCTCGGATATGTATAGCATGAACATCATGGGAAAAAATCTCTTGAATTTCGTTGCCTTTGAAATGACGGTCTGCGTGGGGCGGCCATTTTGATTTTTTGACGAGTCAGCAAAAAAAATTTTTTTTGTCCCAAATCGAGTCACCATTCGTTTTTTTTTGGCCATTGAAAATTGTTTTGGACTTTTTTCACCCAAGTTTTCCTTCATAATGGGAGCTATGCAGAGTAATCTCATAGAACACTTCGAGATAGAGCCTAAGTATTGGCACATTCAAATGGGAAATCATGTATTGCGGTTGAGTGGTGACCTTGAATTTGACCTTCAATGACCTTGAAAGGTCAAAACGACCTTTTTTGTCGAAAAAGCGATGAATTTTGCTTTTGGTGGTCATTTTATCGAAATCTATTCAGACAGTTTTCCTCAAAATCATGTATAAGATTATCCTTATGTACGTTTGTGATGTGTATAAGTTTTGTTGCCTTTGAATCGACTATGAAAATTTGTCATTAACGAAAAAAATCTTTCAAGATGTAACTTGATTTCGTATTATAGTCCATACAGAAAATGTGTTTCTATCAACATTTACGAAGATGTTTTAACATATTCATTTTAACATCAGTGTAACAATTTATATGTATTCAGTATTCTATGCAATTCACATGATTGCCGGTAAGCTACAGCACCCTTGGTGCTATGTTTTACAGACTGCGACAAGAAACTCACCAGATGCAGAAAACCTACGCCACAGTAGACCGAACCACACTGGCCTATTATCGCCCAGTGAACACGGATCCCGCCTCAAATCAACAGCCGCTGCCTTCGTGGGACGCGCCGCTCACAGACAAGGAGGCGGGAACTCTGACGTCATATCCGGGACAATGCTCGTGTGCCACGCTTCAGTCACGTGACAACCGCAATACGTCTGTTGGAGGATCGCTCGGGAAACAGCACGTCTACAACTCTATCGGGCCGGATTAGTTCATTGAGACGATATTTACCATGCAAACAACGTGTGTAAATTGCTGACCTTGCACGACCCTGTTCGTTTTTGACATCCGGGTTGATTAACCATATACCCAAAGGGTTTTGTATGGGTAGGAAAGCCGCACTCAGACGTGGATATGTAGAATTCCAATGCTGGAAGGTCACTCTCTCATGAAGGGCGTATTGAATGTTCTATTACTCAGAGGTATTAAATAAATGTGACATGCTTTTTGGCCATATATAATTGTTATGTATCATGGGATCAACTTGAAAGTGTGTACATGTCCTATTTTTGGGTATCAAGCCGCGCGCAATATTTCACCAATTTCACAATTTTGTCTATTTTTTTTTAAATGGCAATCTAGCCCAATGTTTCAGTCCAAAGTCATGGGATCAAATAAATTCCCACGAATTCAATTAAGGTAGTCCGCTCCAAACAGTGGAGGGAGGGGTTCGAAGAGTTTTTTTAAAAGAAATAGTTGCATCAACATATTCTAGAGCTTCAAAATGACATACATGTATTTGTGGAGTAACTGATCAGCATCCTATAACTGAAAAGAAAATAGGGGGTCACCGTGTCCGTTCGCATAGAAAACATGATGCAAGATGTGAATATGGACAAAAAAATGTGCAAAAATGTTATAATTTATGTCATTTTAGGTAAATGTTTATGACTTTGATCGATTATGTCGAAGAAACCAGCTCGGTGACCCCCCTATTTTCTTTTCAGTATTAGGATGTTTATCAGTTACTCTATAAAATAGGTCATATTGAAGAGATAATATTCAAGATATAACTTTTAAATTTTGAGTCTTCGTTGCCTCACTGTTTGTAGCGGACTACGTCAAACCCTATGCCATTGAGCTGCGTTTTATTACTACATGTACCTCTGGTCATCTGGTGTTTTGTTTGTGTTTTCGCAATGCGTGTGTTTCGACGATATTTGTTGCACTTCTAGTCATAATACAGTGACAGAAGGAGGAGAACATTCTGATTTACATACAACACAACTCTATATTAAGCATCAGACAGTCCTGTAATTTAACATCGGAGAAGTTTGCCAACTTTCTCATTTTTTTCGATAGATTTCTGAAACTTGGTGAGAAATTTTAGCTTGATAATCAAACAAGGACATACAAAATTTCAAGTTGAAAAAAGCGTGTTAGGTTGTTAAATATTTGAGTCGGAGGTTAGTAACGAGTTAAGAGACGGTGTTGCGTCTTATTCAGATCACACTGTTCGCTATCTCTACAGATGCATACACTGCATACACTTTGTCATGAACAAAGTCCGCTCCCCAACTTTTTGTGTATATATCTTGCAATATATAGTCAAAACATATGTATACTCAGCGCGTGATTAATTTACAAATTTTGTTTCAAAACTTTGCGCTATCTATATTTCTCTTGAATCGGTTAAATACTTAACCTTGCCTGATTCTGTCCTTGATTTTCAAGCAATAAAAATAGTGACGAAAATAAAACAATATTATCAGTTGACACAACCATTTTCCTTTAATCGTGACAAACCATTAAGAACAAAACTAAATATAGTATAGGCCTAATATGTGTACTGTATATGTACTGCAAATATATGTACTTTTGAAATAAAGCTGCTGTGAAACACAAGTCAATTATTTTTACGCCGATACGGCACACATAATTACTGCAATAATACGGCAGAACAGCAATGATAACAAATTGGCGGGAAAATTCACCACGTTGCTGCTGCCACCTAGCGTGATTCTACCTGGGCTACACAGCGCCATCTGGCGGCTGTCCAAATCAATCGATGAAGCTCGACATGTTGGATTGCGACCACAGAACACGTAAGCCAGAGAGTCAGGTCTGCATCAATTATCGATGTGAACTGTGGATATATCATTGATACTCGGGTCACAACAAGCTACACTGTGGAAAAGGAACAGGTTAATCAAGAGGTCAACACGGTAAGTGACCTGGTGAATGTTCACGAGTGAAAATACAAAGAATGGCAACATCTTTACACAACCTCATTATTATTCTGAATAATAATGAGCGTCATATACCATCCGTGCATATCGTGTACCGTCAATAATAACATGCCTTGGTCAAGAATCCGATTATCTTGTGCATCACAGTATATAGCTTACTTATAATCTGTATCACATCCCTATGAACTCATTTAATGTGCAAATGGTGTAACATCAATCCTCGCGATAACATAATTTATTCGTGGCCGCCAGGATGTAAACAAAGCCCGAGATGTCTGGGACGCTGCTCGTGACGCTGGTTGTTGTTTTGGCGGGAAAATTCGAACATGCGGCTTCAGGTAAATTGGAATCTATGACAAATGTCGAGGCTTTCACGTCAGTTTGACGCAATGGTTTCTTTGCTGAAATCATCAACTGCTTATCCCGTGTTTTTTTTTTTAATATATATAATCCAATATTTTGTAGAAAGGCTAGAGATTTGTCACGCCGATGAAAAAATATTAAATTGCGCAACGAACGAAGTTATTGTGATGACATCTGCGGAATTTGGCCGGAAGGAAGTGGGTCGGTGTATCACGGAGACGGACGACTTTATCGGATGTACAAACGACGTTCTTCCGCTACTCGACAGGTGGTGCTCCGGTCGCAGGGAGTGTGAAATTGATGGGGCCAATGAAGACGTGGAAATTTTAAATACGAACTGTCTGAAAATATTGAAGATGTACCTGGAAATAAATTTCAACTGTGTACCAGGTTTGTATTACAAACAAAAATATTATCAAGGATATCAACGCTGCCTGACATTGTAAAAACTTTACTTTGTCCGTGTATTTGGCATTTCCTTTTCTAAAAGTTGTAACGAAATACCAGTATCTGGTATCAGATTTGTTGTCAGATATTGGGAATGATCCACAAAATATTCAGTCAAGATTTTACGGATAGTAATATTTTTCGCTAGTTGAACATAAAATATACTCACAATTCTCACGGGTATCTCAGGGGTTCGTGAATTCGATTTCAAATAAACCTCTTTCATTCATTTCAGTGATATCTAGTTGTTCCACCATTACGCCAAACAAAATATCCCAAACTCACGGGCTGATATCGAGTCACGTGACCAGTGAGAAGGGGTGTGGCACCACGAGGTCACCCTGGGTCATTTCCGTCAACACGGGTCAGACCGTCAACATGTCTCTGATAGATTTCTCTGTTGACGGAGAGACACAAAGCTTGGTCACGTGCCGACATGTTTACGGCTACATCCTCGAGCGGGCACTGGGCATCAACCATACGATCTGTGGTGGCAAACAACGAGAGGGGGCGCTGTACTCGTCCAAGACCAACAGCGTAGAGATCTTTATCAACAGATATCAAGAAAACAGATTCCTCATTAGTTTCGAAGGTTATAATATTTTTTTCATTTAAAAGCATATAAGTTTGTTCGATAACTGATCGCTAATTGTTTGATTAACATAATACTTGAATTGGCATTTTCTGAATTAACAGCAGTTTTTAATTACGTTAATTTTTAGTCATTGGTTGTGCCGATCTGTCGCGCCCGCCTAACGCCTGGTACAAGAGAGAAGGTCGCGAGGCTGTGATTGGCTGCGAGACAAACGACCAGGAATGGCGGCTTACGTGCACCGGAAACACGTGGCATGGGACTGTGGGAAACTGCTCAGCCCCGGCAGGTATTTGCTTTAAAAGGGGAGTTGAAATAATGATATTTGAATATTTAAAACAAATTAGAAATCTATACTGGGGACATTACAAACATTATTAAAAATGACAAACATATCTTTTGAACAGTTGTTGATATCGTCGTAAATTCACAATCAGAGGAAAAGTCGGAAAGGGGACGTTATGACGAGATGTCAGGTCAGCTAATGGCCTATGTGAAATGTTGTTCACTTTAACTACTAACACCACTTCTATAATTCGGATATTTATTATTAAGTCGTACTCCCACAAATTAATTACAGTGATCATGATGACGGCCATTGCCGGGGGAGCTGTCATACTTGTTGTCGTTGCCATAGTGATAGGGGTCGTCTACATCAAGAAATACCGGTGAGATGTCTGAGTTGTGTTATCAGGGTCACGACGTTTATTTTGCATAAAATGTATTGTAACATGATATTCCTTATAGCATTATTGACGGTCATTATTCTGATCTAACATGGCGTGTGTGCAACTCATGCTAACCCCAGATGGGGGGAGGGGGGTGAAAAGTTACGTCCTATTTTAGACAATTTAGTTATTATCTCTTATAATAATTTGAAATTTCCAGTCTTCGACAAGAAACTCATCAGATGCAAAAGACCTACGCCACAGTAGACCGGACCACGCTGGCCTATTATCGCCCAGTGAAGGCGGATCCCGCCACAAATCAACAGCCGCCGCCTTCGTGGGACGCGCCCCTCACGGACAAGGAGGCGGGTACTCTGACGTCATATCCGGGACAATGCTCGTGTGCCACGCTTCAGTCACGTGACAACCGCAATACGTCTGTTGGAGGATCACTCGGTAAACAGCACGTCTACAACTCTATCGGACCGGATTAGCTCATTGGGACAATATTTACCATGCAAGTGCAAACACAGCCACTACTTGAGGGTGATCAAGTCCCCAAATATACGATCAGTTTTCGCCAAATTTCGAATTTATGGTGGAATTTCCAATGTTCAGTTCAAATCGGAAGACACAATCAAGTATTGCCACATGTCTTGTAGCAGTTCTCCAGAATCTATGACACGTAATATTTCAGTGAGATAAGCATACTGCAGACAGACGCATATTTATGCAAGAAATGGATAACATTCAAAACCATTTTAAATCATTTTCTTCGGATGAAAAAAATAAAGGTAATTTTAGACCTACATTTGGAACGATTTCCAGTCAATTGTCATCACACAATGATCAAAATAATAACATCTTTCGTGAACGAAATATACTTCACCAGGGCCTCGCAATGATTGAATGAGCAACTGATGTCATTTTACAGTGTTGTGATATGTTTTTTGTATCAGCATCCTGAATTTTTTACATGCTAGTTTTAATTGCTAGTACCTCTAGACATACCTATATATACGTGATGTATGCACCCTAACATGTAGCTATCATCATCCTGAAATTGTTTTTCTTTCCAGTCACAGTTCTGCATAAGTGTAGGCCTATCTCTAGGCATACCTATGTGGTATGTACATGATGTATGCACCCTACATGTAACATGTGACTTTTTTATATGTTGTGGTATGTTTGCACCTTGTACGAATTCACCAATAAAATTGAATTGTGTAAATTGCTGACCTTGCACGATATATTGTGTTCGATTTTGACATCCGCGTAGATTAACCATACCCAAAGGGTTTTATATGGGTAGGAAAGCCGCACACCCACTCAAATGGGTGACTAGCCCATTAGTCTACGATGATATACAGAATTCCAAATCTGGAAGGTCACTTCCTCATGGAGGGCGTGTTGAATGTTCTACTACTCAGCGTTATTAAAAAAGGGGACACGCTTTTTGGCCATTGTTTTGTTTTGTATCATGGGATCAACTTGAAAGTTTGTACATGTCCTATTTTTGGTTTCAAGCCGCAATGTTTCACCAGTTTCATAATTCTGTTTAAAATTTTGAAAAACAAATGGCAGCCCAATATCTAGCCCAATGTTTCTGTCCAAAATCATGGGATCAAATAAATTCCAACAAATTCAGGGCTTTTATCGTGTTTATGTCCGTTTAAGCTATTGCGCTGATTTTTGGACGTTGATTTGTAGTACGTGTATGTTGAACCCAATGCCACATTGAGTTGCGTTTTACCTCTGGTCATCTAGAGTTGCCTTGTTTTATGTTTTCGAGATATGTGTATTTCGACGATATTTGTTGCACTTCTAGTTATAATACAGTGGCAGGAAGAGGAGAACATTCTGATCTATATACATCAATCTCCATTAAGCATCAGAAAGTTGTTTGTGTGGAAAATACCAGAGCTACCTATTTTATAAATTCCCAAACTGCCATGGGTGACACTGCAAATAGTTCAGGCTGCATAGAGTTAAATGAATAATATTATTTTGAAGCTAAAGCCTATGGCATTCGACCATTTTTATAAATTGGCACATACTCCAAAATTCCATATTTGGCCTGAAATTCAACATCGAGGAAGATTGCCAACTTTTTCATTTTTTCTTTTGATATAATTATTAAACTTGGTGAGAAATTGCGGCATGATAATCAAAACTAGGACATACAGAATTTCAAGTTGATTTGATGATCCAAAAAAGAACAATGGCCAAAATGCGTGTTCCGTTGTTAACCGAGGCGAAGGATAGTAACGAGTTAGAGATCGTGCTGTGTCTTATTGAGATCACACTGTACGCTATCTATACAGTAATGAATAAATGCATATACATGTACTGGGATTTACTTTGTAATGGACGAAGTACTTTCCCCAACTTTCTGTGTACGTATCTTGCAGTATAGTCAAATATACACTCATCTTGTGATTAGTTTACAAATTTTGTTTCAAAACTTTGCGCTATCTATACTTATCTTGAATCAGTTAAATATTTAATCTTGCCTGATTCTCTCCATGATTTTCAAGCAATAAAAATAGTGACAAAAATAAAGCAATATTATCAGTTGAAACAAACATTTTCCTTTAATCATGATGAACCATTCAGAACAAAACTAAATAGAGTGTAGGCATATCTGTAAATATATACTTTTGAAATAAAGCTGCTGTGAAACACGAGTCAATTATTTTTACACCGATACGGCACACACAATTACTGCAATAATACGGATGAACAGCAATGAAAACAAATTGGCGGGAAACTCCCCACCCCGCTGCTGCCACCTAGCGGGATTCTACCTGGGCTACACCGCGCCATCAGGCGGCTGTCCAAATCAATCGATGAAGCTCGACATGTTGGATTGCGACCACAGAACACGGAAGCCAGAGAGCCAGGTCTGCATCATTTATCGCAGTGTACTGTGGATAAATCAGTGATACTCGGCTCACAACAAGGTGTACACTTGGATATAGACTCGGCCGAATTGGTAGGTTAACAAGGTAAACAACATGATGTGTGTTAGCAGGTGGAAATACATGGATTAGCGAGATCTTTCTACAACCTCATTAATATTATGCATAATAATGAGCGTCATGCAAGATGTTGAGCCATACATGTAATGTTGAGAGTATAGCATGAAATTGTGCAAACCGCAGGCGAAAAATAAGTAAATCTGAATTATGACTGTTTTATATTAGTCACCTTGCAAATTGTAGTGCAACGCTGAGATATATTGCAACAAGATATCAACATCGCATAATTTATTCGTGGCCGCCAGGATGTAAACAAAGCCCGAGATGTCTGGGACGCTGCTCGTGACGCTGGCTGCTGTTTTGGCGGGAAAATTCGAACACGCGGCATCAGGTTAGATTGATGTCCATGAGATATAATCAGCCTGAAATAACTAAATCATTCTGGTGATCGAAACGAGAAGAAACGATATTAAACTTTCAGTACTAACCTGGTGGAGAAATATTTTATTATACCATAATCATTCGACACTTATTCACCACAAGTATAGCCTAGGTACGGTTCTATTCCGCATTTTAATTTCATACAAACTGGTAACACTAAGCGATGACACAGTAATGAAACATAATATTCAAAGATCGATCAACTGATTCACGGACCGATTGATCTGCTTCACAGTGCCAACGGAGATATGTATCACAGAGCAGAAGAAAATAGAATGTGCTTCGGGCGAGGTGATTGTGATGACGTCAGCAGAGTACGGCCGGAAGGAAGTGGGTCGGTGTATCACGGAAACGGACGACTTTATGGGATGTACAAACGACGTTCTTCCGCTACTCGACAGGTGGTGCTCCGGTCGCAGGGAGTGTGAGATTGTTGGCGCCAATGAAGACATGGAAGATTTAAACACAAATTGTCTGAAAATCTTGAAGATGTACCTTGAAATAAATTTCAACTGTGTACCAGGTTTGAATTTGAAACCATACCATGAAGCACTATTTTGTCCATTTCTTCAACATTTTCATATCTAAATATTTTATCAAGATACCAGGTATCAAAATGTGTTTTTTTTCTTTTTTTTCAAATGATGCACAAAATGTTCATTCAGACTCACGAATACTATTATTTTTCACCACGGAAGCAAACATGAAACATATCCCCAGAAATTCTCCAGAAATATCGAACGGTATTGTGAAATCAGTTACTAAAAACAAATTATTTCTTTAATTTCAGTGATATCTAGTTGTTCCACAATTACACCAAACCAACTATCCCAGACTCACGGGCTGATATCGAGTCACGTGACCAGTGAGAAGGGGTGTGGCACCACCAGGTCACCTTGGGTCATTTCCGTCAACACGGGTCAGACTGTCAACATGTCTCTGATAGATTTCTCTGTTGACGTTGAGACACAAAGCTTGGTCACGTGCCGACATGTTTACGGCTACATCCTCGAGAGGGCGCTAGGCATCAACTATACGATCTGTGGCGGGAAACAACGAGAGGGGGCGCTGTACTCGTCCAAGACCAACAGCGTGGAGATCATTGTCAACAGAAATCAAGAAAACAGATTCCTAATTGGTTTCGAAGGTAATAATATTTTTTCACTTAAAATCATACCTTTTGTTTTATAATTGAGTGGTAATTGTTTGATGAACTTAATAATTGTATTGGCAGTTTTTTTTAATTACGTTAATTTCAGTCATTGGTTGTGCCGACTTGTCTCAGCCGCCAAACGCCTGGCACAAGAGAGAAGGTAGCGAGGCTGTGATTGGCTGTGAGACAAACGACCAGGAATGGCGGCTCACGTGCACCGGAAACACGTGGCACGGAACTGTGGGAAACTGCTCAGCGCCGGCAGGTATTTGCTTCACAAGGGGAGTTGTATTAATTATATTTGAACATTGAGAACACTTGTGAAATTACGAACATAAGTAAAAATAACAAACATATCTGAATTTGTCTTTCGAACAGTTGTTGATGTCGTGGTAAATTCACAATCAGAGGAAAAGTCGGAAGAGGGACTTTATGACGAGATGTCAGGTCAGCTAATGGGCTATGGGGAATGTTGTTCTCTTTAACTAACTGTTACTAACTCCACTTCCATAATTCGGATATTCACCCCCTGTTCGCGGCACAGCGGTAAGTAAATTTTTGACGTTATCGGTTCTAAATTCTTGACGTGATGCGCAATATTCTTGACGTTATGTGCGAAATTCTTGACGATATACTTTTGTGTAGCCACAGAAAGGACAATTGAGTACGTTTAATAATGAAATGAAACAGATATCGTGATAGTTATGCGCACAGTACGCAGATACTATATATATCTTGATATGTAGTCCAACTGTGGATTCAAGCACCATTGTAAGTAATATACAATGGGTGTTCGATGGTTAACTCTAAATATTGTTCTCCAGCTCTTGAAAAGGCGCAAAAACCGGTCAAAAAGTATATGTTATGACTATTTGATTCATCAGTAGTTTGTACAATGATGTTACATACGGAAAAAGTGGTTATTAATAGGGAAACCTACGCATCCCCAATTTTGCACGGCGTTAAATTATTGACGTTATGATTACACAAGTTAATCATTCTTGACGTTATATCACAGAGAAGTTGACGATATTGGTTTTTATTGATTTAAAGAAAAAACAAGTTTATAAAAGAAAGAAAAATGTAATAATAGTATTAAATGTATTATTGATAAGTATTTAATATATGTTGACGTTTAACCTGGTATAAGGCGTCATGGTGCTAGTATTTAATATATGTTGACATTTAACCTGTTATAAAGCGTCATGGTGCAACATAACAACCGTGTGCTCATTCCATGGCCTGGAAATCTATTATGTACGCAACAGAAATGTTTTTCCCAGCGTGAAGAAAGTCCTGTATTTCTTTTTGTTTTCCGACTTCTCTGACGACTCTTTTAGATTCAGCATAGGCCTACATTGGTGTATAATTCTCGACATTGCAATAAAAGCCGAGACATTCCGGTGATCTCATCCAATATACTGCTAATATTAATGTCTTAAATTTGGTGACAATTTAAGTGTTGTTTTAAATTAGTTTGCGGCTGTATGCGACAATAATCTTTATGCATTCTCCTGCCAGTTATTTATTTCTGACCTCTCCAAGTATAATCAATTTGCGTTATATAACTACGCCAACAAAGTTACCACTAGAAATGTGTTGTATTGCAGCGATGGACAGTGATACATTGGTTTTGAGCATGAATTTAGTAGGATGTTTTTTTTTTAAAAACAGACTTGCCGACGGCAACGAAAGCTCAGGGCCAAAAACCAATACTGGCGGTCAGGCAAAGATATGGCAGTCTAAGTAGACTTTGGGGGAGATAATTTGATTGAGGGTGTTCACAATTTGCCGTGTCATTTACTTTGATGTGACTGATCGTATGACGATCTATATGAACTGTATAGATATTGGTGTGGCGCTTTCGTATGGGAATAAACTGTGTAACCACGTTTTATGTTTTATATGACATCTTAAAATGTGTCAGGATGTTTATTTCTTGCATTTTGTAATACGTCATAAGTATTTCCAATTTTGTTTTTACATATTTAGCATCGTATTTTATCTGCAAGAGGAAACCACTCTTTTATTCAATTTTACTACTTAATTAAATTGCAATTATGCGTAAAAAATAACGACAAAAATTTCTAACATGGCTTTCAATAACGTCAAGCATGACGAACTAACGTCAATAATACCGAACTTATCATTGTTGGTGGAAAACGACTGACAGGTATGTTTAATTTAACATCTGGGCTTTGAACCTTTCAATGCTTAATCATAAATGAGCTGCCAATATGCTAAAGCTCATTTCCAGTACATAGCGGATTCATTGCATGGAAATAAAATGTATTTAGTACATTCGGATAAGTGCAAGGCACGATCTTCAACTTTTTTTAAATCTCAGAGCGTGATTGGGATGCCATAATGCTTCGTCTAACTCATAAATCGAATATATAGTCACCCTGTTACTAATTACCTGAACACGATTAGATAATTTAAGCTGCATCGCGATAGAACAAAACATAAACAAAGATATCGTCAAGAATTTCGCACATAACGTCAAGAATATTGCGCATCACGTCAAGAATTTAGAACCGATAACGTCAAAAATTTAATTACCGCTGTGCCGCGAACAGGGGGTGATATTTAAAGTTACTAATAAGTCGTACTCACACGAAATAATTACAGTGATCATGATGACGGCCATTGCCGGTGGAGCTGTCATACTTGTGGTCGTTGCCATAGTGATAGGGGTCGTCTACATCAAGAAATACCGGTGAGATGTCTGATATTTTTGTTATCAGGGTCACGACGTTTCTTTTGCATAATATGAATTGATGTTTATCTTAGACAACGTAGTTATTATTTCTGATAATAATTTGGAATTTCCAGTCTTCGACAAGAAACTCATCAGATGCAGAAGACCTACGCCACAGTAGACCGGACCACACTGGCCTATTATCGCACAGTGAACGCGGATCCCGCCGCAAATCAACAGCCGCCGCCTTCGTGGGACGCGCCGCTCACAGACAAGGAGATGGGTACTCTGACGTCATATCCGGGACAATGCTCGTGTGCCACGCTTCAGTCACGTGACAACCGCAATACGTCTGTTGGAGGATCGCTCGGGAAACAGCACGTCTACAACTCTATCGGACCGGATTGAACATCAATTTCGTTGGTGAATAATATGTAATAGTAATTTGAATGTTTACTTAAAGTACTACGTAGATCTATTGATTGTTTTCGTGAATCTTTCGTCCATGGTCCATCAGTCAAAATATAGCCTAATTTGGGTTTGTATGATGTTCGTGTATACATGGAATCATAAGATGGGACACATTATTGTGACCTTAATTTAGGATTACCTTGAATTAGGAAAACGTCGAAGCTATGTTCATCTAAAATGAACATTGATCTAGATGGACCCACTCGCGAACATAACTTATAGCCTATGGCGGATGGACACCAGCGGATGGACACCCTGAGCTCGAATGAATGTGCCCCCACCATCCAAGCTTCCAAGGACCATGGAAATAATCATGCTGGAGTCAAGTTCAACACAAATCATGAAATGATTCTGGGCAACAAATTTGATGCCCAGAAATGGATCGGACGCCCCTAAACAATTAATTTGAGGTTAGTGGGTGAAAGTATGTAGCCTCCGCGGTGGCATGCAGCCGCGGAGCCACCCGGGGACCGATCACACATACTGGTCCCTCCCAGAAAATAATACTGGATCCGCCAACATGGCCAATGGCCTGTGGATTCACACGTCCGGTAGAAACATTTTGGTTGTGCAAGAATTCATATGCACCATAATAACTCAGCTTTTAGTAAACTTAGGTTGTAATCATGACCTTGATCAGTGCCCATGTCGATTATTATATTATATTATATTATATTATATTATATTATATTATATTATATTATATTATATTATATTATATTATATTATATTATATTATATTATATTATATTATTAATCGTACAAATGGTGTTGATAGAATACAACACTATGGGTTTTATATTTTCATAAATTTGATTTCATAGTGTCAAAATATCGTAGTATACATTAAGTTTAGCTTCTGGTTTATTTTGAAAGTCACCTCGTTATAAATTAGGCTCCAAACAAGTCAGATGGTTCGTGAATCTATTATAATGTGTAAATAGAATTGTGTGTTTATCATTTCAATGTTTATATGCTTCAACTTCGAGTGTATACAATTCGATTCAATATAGAAATATTCCTTTCCAATACCGTATGGTTGTGATTTGATCTGTCAGCTTATTTCGAGTTCATAAATATATTATTTGTTGTGTTATGAAGAAATGTACTGTAAATAGTAAATCTCAAAAAAGCAGTCAACCATAATGGAGAAATTTATCTGTCGATACCTCCGCCCCCGAAATCTTGACAACGACGTCATAATATGATTTTCAGCAGATTACGATGATGTCCGTAGAAATATACGGTTTGTCGAACGTAGCGATAGAATTATGACACACTTAACCATTGTTAACGATCAACGAGAGTGATGTGTCTTCTTAACATCATATAAGTACTAGTACACAGTGGATGATATACTTATACTAGTATATACATGTAAATGACGTTTAACTTAACGATGTCATCATCATTGAACATTTGATCAATTGAACATCATCTTAAATTATAGGCTCACAACGCATCCAATGTCCCGTAAAAGCAGGAAATATCTGTTCGCATAAAGTGAAATTATCAACTTCTTACCATCAATACAACCAAATTTTGATGATGATAATATAACAAACGTAAAATACAACAGTTTGGAAAAAAATATTTCCGAAGATACTACAAAGTAAAATGTTGGTTATGCAAATGAAGACCTACATTCTTACAGGGGCTAACAGTGTGTAAAACGGATTTGTTTCTATTTCGGGCTTACATCTGATGTGATTAGTAAACGAATTCCAAATTTAAACGGACCCGTGAATTAGGTGTATGGACAAATATGTGAGTACCCAGTCACAAGCCAAATGCCTCCGAGTTGTCGCCAGATTTGACGTAACCAGAACAGAAAATTTTATTGAGCATTCCTATCTGGCCAACGACAAACATATCTGAGACCGCGGTCAATGCCAGTCATGAGAAATATCAACATTTTTCAAACAAAAATTAGTTGGGTGACAATCCAATAATTCGGGTGATTATCGATTCCACTTTTATTTTGCTAGAGAAGCTTCAACGAAATGTGTTGTTTCTAAACATTTGCAGTTTGTTTTCAAAAATGAGTGGCTTTGTGGTGTACCAACGGTAGGCCTACTGCAATATGTTGTTATAATTTATGTTCAAGTAGGTTTAAATTAGATGCCATTTATGAAAAACAAAAACAAAACAAAAAACGCAACAACCAAGCATTTCTGACTCGCTGGAACGGAGATTCTGGTTTGATATTTCTTTGATATCTGGTGAATCTGGTCTCTACTTCGACTCCAACGCACTTTACTAAAACATATCATACAAAGCCGCCTCCAGCGGACTGTTGAAATACACTAAGAAATTGGCGGGAAAATATTCCGCGCCACTGCTGCCACCTAGCGGGCCTCTGTCTGGACCACACAACGCCATCTGGCGGCCGTCCAAATCAATCGATGAAGCTCGACATGTTGGATTGCGACCACAAACACGGAAGCCAGAGAGCCAGGTCTGCATCAATTATCGCAAGATTCTTCTGAAATTTCCAGTAAAAACAAAGATTTCAGAAGTAATAACGTTTGATTCACAACGGGGACACAATACTTGTGGTGAGTAGACATAAACATTGCGTAACTAGGTCAAAATAAGCTTGGAAAGCGAGTAGAGCCGATGTGAAATGTAGCCTCATTATTATTCTGAATACTAATGAGCATCTTATAGGCTGCACACCCTCGTGAGAAGGAAAATGGACATTTTGTTCTTCACGAGGAATACTGTGTGTCTTTCGAGGCTCTTTCATGATGTCGGGAGCGTTCTCAAAAGATAATAAACTGATGAACAGCAGGTGGCTACGATAATACATTGAAAACCATAACATAACTTATTCGTGGCCGCCAGGATGTAAACAAAGCCCGAGATGTCTGGGACGCTGCTCGTGACGCTGGCTGCTGTTTTGGCGGGAAAATTCGAACACGCGGCTTCAGGTATCTAGCCATCAATAGTTTTCACGAAAATCTTGATTGGTATTGTCAAATTTTGATAACGCATTACATAGTAACTTTTTAAAAACTTTGAAAGTGGATGAATTTTCACCTACAAATTTTAACAAATACAATATATATTTGTTGCAGATAGAATACAAATATGTGATGCCGAAGATTACACAATATCGTGCGCTTCAAATGAAGTGATTTTCATGAACATGGCGGAATTCGGCCGGAAGGAAGTGGGTCGGTGTATCACGGAGACGGACGACTTTATGGGATGTACAAACGACGTTCTTCCGCTACTCGACAGGTGGTGCTCCGGTCGCAGGGAGTGTGAATTTGAAGTCCCAACACAGGAACTGAAAGACAGAAACGAAAATTGCTTGGGGATATTGATCAAATATTTGGAAATATCATACACTTGTGTTCCAGGCAAGTTGTACTAGAATAATTATTAATTAATTAGAATAATGTAAGATTACCAAAATACTATAATTGATTAATCAACTGATGATTGAAACGGATGTATTCATTACTTAACACGGCATTTACAAAATTCAACTTCAAATGTCTGCTTCCAGTATTAACACAATGCAGCTCAACACGACTCAACAAAATATCCCAAACTCACGGTCTGATATCGAGTCACGTGACCAGTGAGAAGGGGTGTGGTACCACGAGGTCACCTTGGGTCATTTCCGTCAACACGGGTCAGACCGTCAACATGTCTCTGATAGATTTCTCTGTTGACGGAGAGACACAAAGTTTGGTCACGTGCCGACATGTTTACGGCTACATCCTCGAGAGGGCGCTGGGCATCAACCATACGATCTGTGGCGGGAAACAACGAGAGGGGGCGCTGTACTCGTCCAAGACCAACAGCGTGGAGATCATTATGAACAGAAATCAGCAAAACAGATTTATGATCAGTTTTGAAGGTGAGATGGTAAAGATTACATTGCATCTTGAAACATCCTCAGAGTAAAACCATTTCTTTCATTAATTTGCCAAAGGTAACTCTTTCGAAGATTATGATGTTTTTACTTTGAAATACGTTTAATTTTCCAGTTCTTGGTTGTGCCGACCTGTCCCGACCACCAAACGCCTGGTACAAGAGAGAAGGTAGCGAGGCTGTGATTGGCTGCGAGACAAACAACCAGGAATGGCGGCTCACGTGCACCGGAAATACGTGGCGCGGAACTGTCGGGAACTGCTCAGCGCCAACAGGTATTAACAATCATGAAACACTTATTTTTGTATATTTTTTCGTACTTTCGGATGGATATATGCCGAAAATGAATGAATCGACGAACAAAAAAAACCCGAAAAGAAATATGTCTAAAAATGAAATCGCTGCAATTTATGCAGTTGTGGACGTTGTGATGCGACCCAAGGAAGATGTGGAGGGAGGGGGACATTATGACGAGATGTCAGGTTAGTTTATTTAATATTTCCCAATTACACTCCATTATTCATTGTATGTGCAACTTTAATTCCCGGAGTTTATTAAACACTGGCTCTCCAATATATACAAATAGTATTTCCACTTCAACGAAGACATCTTCGCCATCAAATTACAGTGATCATGATGACGGCCATTGCCGGGGGAGCGGTCATACTTGTGGTCGTTGCCATAGTGATAGGGGTCGTCTACATCAAGAAATATCGGTAATTTATCTGCACACACACTATGTTTATGTCGGTATTATACACAGTGAACAATTTCCCCTACAATGCTATGATTAATGTCACTCTATACAGCTAAATGTTATGCTATTTCGCAATTTCCAGATTGCGACAAGAAACTAATCAGATGCAGAAGACCTACGCCACAGTAGACCGGACCACACTGGCCTATTATCGCCCAGTGAACGTTGATCCCGCCACAAATCAACAACCGCCGCCTTCGTGGGACGCGCCGCTCACAGACAAGGAGGCGGGTACTCTGACGTCATATCCGGGGCAATGCTCGTGTGCCACGCTTCAGTCACGTGACAACCGCAATACGTCTGTTGGAGGATCGCTCGGGAAACAGCACGTCTACAACTCTATCGGGCCAGATTGAGTATTACAGAAGTTCTTGACGATGTCTGCTACTCGATGTACCCATATATGCACTGTGTTAGTAACAGCATTGAATGGCGAAGTTACTTTGCTGAAAATTATCGCGACACCGAATTTTGAAGAAAAAAAAAACAGTTTTCAGACAACTTAGTAATTATTATTTCCTTAGAGTCCATGCCCAGCTTTAAAATGTTTTCGTAATATCCACTTTTATATAAGTCAATCAATTGTTGCATAGTGTGGCTTGAAATTTTTTAAAATGGAATCAACCAGGAATTCCGAAGAGGACAATACATTTGGAATAAATCGTACATATTATAGCATACCCAGATACAAACAAGTCAGATTGTATCAGGGTATGGGCTATAACATAAAGTCTGCTGTTGAGTCTTAAAGTTGGAATCAATTTTAAAATCAGCCAAATTTAGCATTCTTGTTTGTCACGCAAACTTGAAAGTACATCTTGAGATAGTTGGGAATATATAGGAAATATGCACAGTTCGGCAACAGATATTCAGAAAATTGCCGTTAATCGTGCATGAAAACAGTGGATAGAGAATGATCGGCCTGCCTACATTGCCGGTTGCCACAGTATCTAGACAGATACCAATGACGTCATCAGATTGTGTATAGAATTCGCCCACAAGGCGGGCCGCTTAGAGGAAAAAAAGATTTGAATCTTGATTTGGAAACTCAATTTAGACACGTAATACACATTTTCAGACCCCAATTTGTACGATTTCTCATTCTATAGACAAAATAAAGCTATCGCAGAATGAATAAATTTTGTCAATTCTAAAAATGATTAAAGCTTTAACTTGGGAGGCTGCGTCCATTTGTTTTTTTATACATGTAATAAATATAATACTTCATGTATGTGTGTGTGAAATAATATCTTCAAATTGTTACTAACAATAAACGCATATTTGCGTGGAAAATGTACGACGGGATCTGAAAACATGAACCGAGTGTATGATGTATAAAATTAGTATATATTTGAATATGTTGGAGAAAGAATAGAGTTTCTAGATACTTTTTGCGATTATTCGTTATTATTTTGTTCTGAGTCTCAAATAATATATGCAAAGCAGAGCTGCATGCATGGTAGAAATAACATATTTCGTCGGAGAATGATATACATTGTGTGCATTTACAATTGTTAGAAGATTATGTGTCTGGGCAATATTGTATTTAAATGTATATTTCGTGTATGTATCCAGATTTGTTAATCAAATATTCGTATGTGAAAATGATATGTTCGTGGTACATGTATATGATATTTTTTTTCAAATAAAGTATGGTTCAGTTATCGCAAGTGTTTAAAGTCATTTGCATTTTATTCCAAGTATCGGGATCGCTCTGCTTCCTGAAATCAATAGTGGTTAAGACACCTCCGCAATGTAGGGGGCCTATTATGAGTGATGTAAGGGTATATTAAATGGTAATAAGTCTGTGCCGATAAAATAAATCATGAAATCCCGTACGTTATCTTACTGAATTATTCATAAAAAGGACGTCTTCACATGGACACCGTTAACAGGGGCGGATCCAGGGGGGGGGGGGGGGTAAAGTGTTTTCAATAACAAAAAGTTATAATGACAAAAAGTGTTTTTAATAACTATTTCCCAATTATGAACTCCAAAGGACCCCTAAAATACACACCAGAAGTGCAATAAAAACTATTAATATGCATTTTTTCCTCGGGGTGTGAGGGGGGGGGGGGGCTTACGGCGCCTCCTGGACCCCCAGGCCTGAATGTTCTCTCGCTTCGCTCGATCGTTCTAGCCAGGATTGCCATCTATTGGCCCCCAACAGATCTTCCTGGATCCGCCCCTGACCGTTAATGTCGTTAAAATTGGGTAAGGCGCCTTAAAATCTCGTAGGAAATACCTACCGTATAAAGAATACCCCAAGGCTGAGAAGGCCTATCCGTATATCATCCAAAGAAATGTCCACAGGCAGTTTCACATTTCTAAAACGTTCAGTGTCGAGGCACGCTCAACATGTTTCTGAACTTGTATAGGCGTTAAATTGCTAACTAATTGTAACTAATGGAATGAAGCAACTTTATCGATCGTTTCTTATATACCTACGAAAAATAGGGTAAGAATCTGGGCATGATCAGTGTGGTCCAACATCTATCTGTCCTGGCCACCCTCGTTGTTTCCTAGTCTATAGCCGCTTCTTGAAATCGATCGGTCTTCCGGTGTATCGGCGTACATCGGTCAAATCATGCATCGATATGGAATTGAACCAGTGTCTCATTCGTAATTCCGGGTATTGTCCTATTCCGGGTATTGTCCTATCAAACCATCCATCATCATCATTCAGACAAAGATGGTCAAACTGCGTTGATTTCTTGCTGTTATCTGTTTACCTTGTGATAACATCCAAAACAGACGCATCTAAAGCCGTGGACCGAATGTACACGATCTGTAGTCGCCAGTGCAGAAATGGCGGGAAAGCTCCTGCTGCCACCTGCAGGAGTTCTACAAGTAACCTATACAGCGCCATCTGGCGGCTTCATTAATCGATGAAGCTCGACATGTTGGATTGCAACCACAAAACACGGAAGCCAGACAGCCAGGTCTGCATCAATTATCGCTGTATCCGTAGGAATTTCTTAACGAAAAACGAATATTATTGCATGGTACAGCTTGGAGTAGCAGCCGAGGTATACCCTTCGTGGTAAGTGAACATAAATATGCAACAATTAGCGTGGAATATCGTTGAATGCAGTGTGAAAACGATGTGAAGTCTCACCTCATTAATATTTTGAATAGTAATGAGCACGATACACAAAGTATAGCCCCTTGTCAAAAGTATACACTCAAATACTTGTTCTCTGGCTAATATTTGGTCCGACCGACAAATGCACGCGAACTATTGGATAAATTAACCTAGAGAGTGAACTGAAATCGAGATATTCACCCAAAACAATCATATAATTTATTCGTGGCCGCCAGGATGTAAACAAAGCCCGAGATGTCTGGGACGCTGCTCGTGACGCTGGCTGCTGTTTTGGCGGGAAAATTCGAACACGCGGCATCAGGTAATTGTTAATAAAGTGTTATATTAACGGGTTGTACGTTTGAATTATGTTGATGAACATGTCAAAAGGGACATGTGTTGGGAATGGATGGTCAAACATATTTCGAATATTTATAGGAATATACTGTTCATGAGCACACACAGTTTTATATTAAGTATGAAATGATATTTATTTATCACAAACCAACAAACACAAATCGTGAATTTCTAAAAGAAAATACGCATATATTACGAATATTATGATTTTCATTTATTTATTATATTTATTATGAATTTTTGGTATCAATTATTCAACCCCCAATAATTGTGCTATATCTACAGGGACTGTGGAAATTTGTATTGGTGAAGAACTACCATTGTCATGCCCCGAAAACCAGGCGATTTTCATGAGCATGGCAGAGTACGGCAGAAAGGGAGTGGGTCGGTGTATCAACACGGAAGAACCACACATGGGCTGTACAAACAACGTCCTCCCGCTACTCGACAGGTGGTGCTCCGGTCGCAGGGAGTGCGATCTAAAAGTGCCAAATCCGGATTTGACAAACAGCAATATAAACTGTTTGAAATACCTCATAACATACTTGGAAATCGAGTATAATTGCGTCCCAGGTGATTGTTAAACACGGATTCGTCTTTCGGAAAAATACTAGCCTAAGTACATGTTTACAAATGTTTAAATAAAACATAGTATCGCACGATAAACGGATGAACAAGGAGGTAATTTTAAAAGAAAAGTAACAATATTTCATATAGTTCAGAAATTTATTCGTACGGATTTTTATATTGCAGTATTAGAAACGTGCTCTGCACAAACTCCAAACAGAGTATCCCAGACTCACGGGTTGATATCGAGTCACGTGACCAGTGAGAAGGGGTGTGGCACCACGAGGTCACCTTGGGTCATTTCCGTCAACACGGGTCAGACCGTCAACATGTCTCTGATAGATTTCTTTGTTGACGGAGAGACACAAAGCTTGGTCACGTGCCAACATGTTTACGGATACATCCTCGAGAGGGCGCTGGGCATCAACCATACGATCTGTGGCGGGAAACAACGAGAGGGGGCGCTGTACTCGTCCAAGACCAATAGCGTGGAGATCTTCATCATCAGGAATCAACAAAACAAATTCCTCATCAGTTTTGAAGGTGAACTCAATTTCGTTCAGCAGAACATAAACTTGAATGAACGTGGAATAACGACGATTCATTTTTCGACAAAATTACCATGAATTTAGAATTAATATTGAACATACTCCATTATAGTCATTGGCTGTGCCGATTTGTCCCGACCGCCAAATGCCTGGTACAAGAGAGAAGGTAGCGAGGCTGTGATTGGCTGCGAGACAAACGGCCAGGAATGGCGGCTCACGTGCACCGGAAACACGTGGCACGGGACTGTCGGCAACTGCTCAGCACCTGCAGGTATAAGCCCCACAGCAAACAGACATTTGATTTGTTTTTTTATGATGTACGGTGTGTGGTGTTTCATGGTGCATTCATTACCCATCTGAATATTTTTAAAATTTGAACAAACTACATAAAACCATAATATTGAACTTCGTGAAACCATAAAATTGAAACTAAAAATATAGTTTGATACTAAAGGAAACTTTCAATTTTCCTCAACACTTATTTCGTTCAGCTGTATATTAATTTTTAGGAACAAGTATATGTCTCTCTATGCAGTTGTTGATGTCGTAATGCATCCGGAGAAAGAGACTGAAGTGGAACGTTATGACGAGATGTCAGGTAAGTTCTAACCTCCATTGTCAAGTCAACAAGTCATTGTCCGGGCCCCGGGCCCGGATATACTAAAAACGCACTGATTTCAACTGGTTCCGTTTTGCGAGGTCTCCCGCAGTGACGGACAGGGAGTGATTCCACGGTGGACATACGTTGCTCGCTATTGTGCGGGCTTCGCCCGTTTACTATGCTGTGAACTGTAGTTCACAATGTCTCATGTCAGATGTCAATGATGTTTGTGTGGTGCAGCGGAGATTGCAAATATTGTCACTCTGTTTGCCCAGGCAGTGATTCTTTGCACGCGCTGATATAACGCTGATGCAATAGAATCATATTAGAAGCGCACTTAGAATAGGATATAGGCATGTGCATAAAAAACCTGGAGTGAAGACTCGAGCACTGGGGAATAATAGGCGAGATATTAATCTAATTCATAATAAAAAAAAACCAGCAAAACATTTCCTCCGGACATATTCTTAACATTTTCCATTCCTACTATTCTGTAGCTTGTATTATATAGTAATATCGCGTTTTGTATACGCACCAAAGACTATGCCGATGTTCTAAAGTTTCAATGATTTGCAGCGTTCATGATGACTGTATGTTATGATGAATTTCAGTGATCATGATGACGGCCATTGCCGGGGGAGCTGTCATACTTGTGGTCGTTGCCATAGTGATAGGGGTCGTCTACATCAAGAAATATCGGTAAGAAATCGAACCATTTTTAGGTTACTATAATCTTTTGGCGAAGTTTTACATGCGTCCTTCTTCGTCCTTTGTCATCGTCGTATCGTCCACACATTCCTAGGTTAACGGTCCAATATTTTGGTCATTCTCTCTCCGACTTCACACAGGAATGAATATTGTTATCCTCTGTATCAAGATGGAACCACTACTCATAGATGATCAAGATGCCCGAAATATAGGCCCACAATTCCAAAACCCCGTTTGGCTTTTCGGTAGCACAAAACGCCTGTAGACAGAGCTAGAGTGTGTATTATTAGCATACAGGACGCTACACATGGGGAATTATTGTGCGACTTTGAATTTCATATGAGATGACTTTGAGTGGAAATGTCAAGGTTATATCTGACCAGAAATGTATAAATTGTCAGCTGCAGGAAGGTTGTAGATAGAGCTTAGATTGTAATATGAACATACATTAAATCATAATTATATTATGGGTTTTCTGGTGACTTCAAATAACATAGAAAGTCACATACGGGGCATTTGGTGACCTTGAATTTGTTTTGTTACGAACTCACGTAGTAAATTCCCAAGGTAAAGTCCAACTTCAAATTTCTTAATTTTCATCTGCTGACATCAAACTTTTTAATAGTGCTGAAGTACAGTATATATTATGAGCATTTACAACGTAATATATAGTGTAGTGTTCTGGTGACCTTGACATTAACCTCAGACGACCTCGAATGATGAATCTCAAGGACATTCAAGGCAATGTACACTACACATTTGAGAAGTCCTGAGCTGAATTTTTTTGTTGATTTGAAATTGGCCCGTGACGATCGTGAACCCAGAATGGTCATTGCAGACGAAACCATTGAAGATAGAGCATACAAGTTGCATAGTCGTTATAAACATCATATGATGCCATATTTGAAGATCTGTTTGGTGATGTTAGGCTCACCTAAGTTGACATTGAATACTGCCATTCAGGGTTATGATCACACGAACGTGTACGTTTGACCCACGTGAGTTGACCTCGAATGCTTAATAATGAAGAGGTTTGTTCTATAACAAAATTCTACATGTATATTTTGATTTCGCGGTTTAACTGATCATATTTCTCTGGTAGCTCTTAAATCAATTTTCCTTTAGAATGAAAAGGATGATTACTCTGAGGAATTGACGAAATATTTCATTTGTTTCACGATTATGTTCCATTTTTTTGAGACTGCGACAAGAAACTCATCAGATGCAGAAGACCTACGCCACAGTAGACCGGACCACACTGGCCTATTATCGCCCAGTGAACGCGGATCCCGCCACAAATCAACAGCCGCCGCCTTCGTGGGACGCGCCGCTCACAGACAAGGAGGCGGGTACTCTGACGTCATATCCGGGACAATGCTCGTGTGCCACGCTTCAGTCACGTGACAACCGCAATACATCTGTTGGAGGATCGCTCGGGAAACAGCACGTCTACAACTCTATCGGACCGGACTGAGTGCTTATTTGTTTGCTTTCTCGGTGTGTTTTTTGGCGATATCATGTCGTCGATATCGTTGCCTAAAGAAATAAGAAATAACAGTATTTAGAATTCGTTGAATCATTGGAATATTTTCAAAATATCCTGGATTTTTTACATCAGACCGCTCCATGCATAATCATGTGAATGTACTATGGTTTATTTATCAAAATTTCTTTTGTGTTTCTTCGTGTAGCTATCTCTCGCGCACATGTGTGTTGTTCACAAGAAAAACATGGAAGTTAGCGCATTTGTTACCAACAACTGTATGCGACAACGTGGCGTTTTGTCTATAGAAGCCATTTGCGTTTTTGCATAGCTATGTTTATTTACTGCATGCATTGTAAATTACTAATGTTGGATATTTCAATGAAACTTACCTTTTCGCAGAATGCTTTGATGTGCATGTCCTAAATGCACGTCATACTCTACTACAGTGCATATATTCGAAATAACTGCTTTTGGAGGAGGGGGGGGGGGGCAAATGGACAAAATTTTGATGTAACAATCTTGTGAATGTAGCCTATGTTTTGCATCAGATACTGATAATGCATTCTCGTTGTGTAACGTTTGATCTGGCATCATAATAGATATGCCTTCATCTTACCAGTATATTATTCATTATGTGTTATGTATTGTCGCAATAAATCCCAATGAATACACATGGTCATTTTTCGAAAATTCGATAATATATAGCTACCAAGCTGGATTCACACACAGTCACTGTGATAGTTATAGTGCACTTCATATACAAATTCAGTCACTTCCTAAAATATAGTGTGTGACTGTGTGACTATTAACTCATGTAAAAGGATTACTGCACTCTATCTAAATGTATTTAATTGTAAACGTACGAGAAATGCGGAGTCAGCGAGCACTGTAGAACCGCATTCTGTGCCTTGGCAATGAGAGAAAAAGGGCGGGAAACTCGGTACTGACACCTGGCGGCAGACCGCGCGACTAGAGCGCCACCATGCGGATGTATCGATCGTCACTTCGACATGTTGGATTGCAGGCTCACAACACGGAAGCCACGACAGCTTTGTCTGGGATATTTCGCCGATATATAGGCTACTGGTATCCGTTCTTCAAAATCCGGATACATAGGAAACAGCTATTCAGGATATAGGGATCGCGGTTAGTATCAGCACATCATCTATATATACGTATTCGTCATGCCTGGGCTACATATTTCGAAGCTTGTTTTGGTCGGATGCTCATTAGCTATGCAATATTATAATCAGTGAGCGTGGCTTTTACAAAAGAAGAGTATACTGATCCAATAGGCTCATCAATTCAGGCAATGGACAAATCAGGTATCGTGTCGCATGGGAGTGTTTCCACGAAAGGTATGTCTTATTATGTTTTTTTCAGTGGTTAAAATGTCAGTTGAAGATAACATAATTTATTCGTGGCGCCAGGATGTAAACAAAGCCCGAGATGTCTGGGACGCTGCTCGTGACGCTGGCTGCTGTTTTGGCGGGAAAATTCGAACACGCGACTTCAGGTTAGATGTACTTGTATGTCGGTTGTTCATGCAAAAAATCTTCCAAATTTGGTGACTTCATAAGTTGAAAATGAACACACAATAATGGACTCAACACAGATGGGACAGATAATGGAAAATTTGAAACAATAGTATATGAACATACTCAGTCTAGTATGATAGTATCACAAAAGTACTCCTACGGCAAAATATAAATATTGATTGGTCAACTGTTTCGTAGACTGATTAGTTACTTGATTGATTGATTGATTGATTGATTGACGATCGATCGATCGATCGATCGATTGGTTGAATGCTTGATTTTCCACAGTGACAACTGAGATATGTAACACGGAACAAAAGGAAATATCATGTACTTCGAAAGAGGTGATTGTGATGACATCAGCAGAGTACGGCCGGAAGGAAGTCGGACGATGTATCAACAAAGAAGAACCACACATGGGATGTACAAATGACATCCTCCCGCTACTCGACAGGTGGTGCTCCGGTCGCAGGGAGTGTACAATATCGGGAGTTCACGACGAACTTCAAAGCAGAAATCAAAACTGCCTCTCCTACCTGATACAATACTTGGAGATCACCTTCGATTGCGTCCCAGGTCATCGATATATTCATAGTATGTCCTTATTTTTATTAGAATATTTATTAAGGGATAACTTCATCAATTATTTCAAATATTACAGTGATATCTACCTGCAATGCCAACACGGAGAATAAAGTGGCTCAATCGCATGGAGTGTTGTCGAGTCACGTGACCAGTGAGAAAGGGTGTGGCACCACGAGGTCACCTTGGGTCATTTCCGTCAACACGGGTCAGACCGTCAATATGTCTCTGATAGATTTCTCTGTTGACGGAGAGACACAAAGCTTGGTCACGTGCCGACATGTTTACGGCTATATCCTCGAGAAGGCGCTGGGCATCAACCATACGATCTGTGGCGGGGAACAACGAGAGGGGGCGCTGTACTCGTCCAAGACCAACAGCGTGGAAATCTTCATCGTCAGAGATCAACAAAAGAAATTTCTCATCAGTTTTGAAGGTGACGCAATTACTTTCAGCATACCACACTTTCTAATGACGACCGCCGCGTTCAAATGCTAAAAAAAAAGCGATGTCAACAACATTATTTCAAGTCAACACAGCAAACACGGTCCTGCGTGTTCAAAAATAGATAGACAAATTTAATATTGTGATATTGAAATATACCCCGCAGTGATTGGTTGTGCCGACCTGTCCCGACCGCCAAACGCCTGGTACAAGAGAGAAGGTAGCGAGGCTGTGATTGGCTGCGAGACAAACGACCAGGAATGGCGGCTCACGTGCACCGGAAACACGTGGCATGGAACTGTGGGAAACTGTTCTAGTACAATCAGTGGTAAGTGTGGAATCCTAAATTATTCAAGCAATATCTACGTGACTTTGAATGATGCACCCTTCGAATCCTTTTCAATTTTTCGAGAAAATAAAGAAAACATTTTTTTCAGCAGTGGTTCCTGTCGTGCGAACAGAATCAAAGCCGCCACTGGACGAAAACACTGAAATATCAGGTGACTGTCTTCATTCGGTCTACACATCTTATTACACATTTTGGCCTACTACGTACAATGATGAGGAATGTATTTTGTGGATACATGGAACATACCTGTTTGGTCAGGAACACATATATCATATATGTGTACATTTTTACAGTCGTGATGCTGACGGCTATCGCAGGCGGCGCCATTGTGCTCGTTGTTATAGCAATCGTGGCGGGGGTGGTCTACATCAAGAAATACAGGTGATATACAAGGATATTACTCTGAACTATATGGATGTTTTAGAGTGAAATAAAACTATAAAACGTTTTGAATTTCAGACTGCGAGAAGAAAGTCGTCAGATGCAGAAGACCTACGCCACAGTAGACCGGACCACACTGGCCTATTATCGCCCAGTGAACGCGGATCCCGCCACAAATCAACAACCGCCGCCTTCGTGGGACGCGCCGCTCACAGACAAGGAGGCGGGTACTCTGACGTCATATCCGGGACAATGCTCGTGTGCCACCCTCCAGTCACGTGACAACCGCAATACGTCTGTTGGAGGATCGCTCGGGAAACAGCACGTCTACAACTCTATCGGACCGGATTGAAAAACTTTAAAAAGGATTTTTGGAGGATAATCTACGTGCTGTGGTTTCGACATCTACATTGAAGAGTTTGTTATATTTGTCGTTAGTTTGTTTATGGAAGATACAATGGAAGTGTCGATAGTATAATGCCTTTGATGTACACATTGACTAGTCAGGAATATTACATCAATTTTGTCAGCAGTAGTAGAGTTGCACTTTTTGCTTTGCATGAGTAATGCTTTGCCTGTGAATTTCCGAAAAAAATAACGCAGAAGATTGTGTTAGCACATACATGTATGCTACCTTTTTATATGATACTTCACATGTAACCGCACACAGGTCGATGCAATAAAAAAGAAGAAGAAGGAAAAAAACAGACACCACCAATGATATTGCTTACCGTAAACGTGTTCGGATTATGTTCTTGAATAAATTTGTCAATATACATGACATTGTAATCCACGGTCTGCTCTCAAGAGATTTGCATCCTTTTTGGGGGGCTGAGTTGTACATTTCGAGATAGACGTAACACTCGTGATAAGATGATGTTGGGTTCATAGCTGCCAAAACATGGACAATACATGCCTTAATGCCAATGACACAAACCTATTTCTCTCAATCCCATGATCTGGCCTTTGTGCGCTCAATGTCATTAAGGTTAAAGCAAGCTCCCAGAAGGCGTGCCATGCATACCTCCTAAATACTCATGGTAATTAAGGCATTTCGGCAGAAATGCCTTTATGGTTTTAGCAGAATTTTTTTTTTTTTTTTTTTTTTTTTTTTCTTTCTTTTTTTTCTTCTTCCGCCACTTTTGGTTTCCGGACGATAACTTTAGATTGCCTTGACGGATCCTTGTCAAATTTTCACCGCAAGTCAGAAATGATATGAGGAAGAACCCTATTCTTTTTGAGCCGGATCGGAGGTCCGTGAGGTCCGTGAGGATGAAATCAAGGCTAATTTTAAGACTTGGTTTCCGGACGATAACTGGAAAAATATTTATGCAATAGTTGCAGAACTCTGCATGGAGGTTCATATGCCACCAGGGAAGAACCCTATTGATTTTGGGATCGATCCGTCAAACGACCTTTGACCTAGAGGTCAAAATAATTTTTTGCTGATTCATCCTTGAGGCTTCCTGCATATCTCGGAAACCGTGCGTCGTAGAGCGAAACGGACGTTATTTTCGGACTCGTCGCCCTAGACAAACATCTGTAGGGTGTACTTTTTTTTTTTGATCCGGCTCCGAGGTCCGTGAGGTCCGTGAGGATGAAATCGAGGAACTTGGTTTCCGGACGATAACTCAAAAAATATTCAGGCAATAGTTGCAGAATTTTGCACGGAGGTTTATATATCACCAGGGAAGAACCCTATTGATTTTGGGATCGATACCTCAAACGACCTTTGACCTAGAGGTCGAAATAATTTTTTGCTGAGTCATCCTTGATTCATCCTGCATATCTCGGAAACGGTGCGTCGTAGAGCGAAACGGACGTTATTTTCGGACTCGTCGCACTAGACAAACATGTCTAAGGGGTATTATGGATGAACTTTGACCTTGACCCGAAATTTTTTTGCCGAGTCGGCATTTTTCGTTTTCGTCGATATCTCGGAAACGGTGCGTCGTAGAGCGAAACGGACGTTATTTTCGGACTCGTCGCCCTAGACAAACATGTCTAAGGGGTATTATGGATGAACTTTGACCTTGACCCGAAATTTTTTTGCCGAGTCGGCATTTTTCGTTTTCGTCGATATCTCGGAAACGGTGCGTCGTAGAGCGAAACGGACGTTACTTTCGGACTCGTCGCCCTAGACAAACATGTCTAAGGGGTATTATGGATTAACTTTGACCTTGACCCGAAATTTTTTTGCCGAGTCGGCAGTTTTTGTTTTCGTCGATATCTTGGAAACGGTGCGTCGTAGAGCGAAACGGATGGTATTTTCGGACTCGTCGCCCTAGACAAACATGTCTAGCGGGTATTATGGATGAACTTTGACCTTGACCCGAAATTTGTCGACATTTTTCATTTTCGTCGATATCTAGTATTATAAATTATTCATCACACCGAAATGCCTCCAAGGCATCTTTAGGCCTTGACGTCTAGTTATATACCCGCTGTCGAAGCTCTTACTAGTAATAAATATGAATGAACCCATTACCAATTATGGATACAACCATAATTATGCATTTTAAAATGTTTGTTATTTGAAGTCAGTTTCCAAGTCACAGTACATGTGACATGATCCACATTAGACTGTTGAAGAATAAGCGTATTTTTACCCAAGACGTGATAATACAAGGCTAAGTTCTGTGTCGAAACGCCCTTGTCATGCCTCGTGTGCCTCATATATTGTGTTCGAAATCCTCCAATCGAATTCAAAGTCACAACGAGAAGAACCCGTGTATGATTTTCTATTCTCCAATACAAGCTATCTGTATAGACTGCACAAAGTCCAAATACTCCGGCTCGCAATTAAAATGAGTAATCAATTCAGGATGGCTGTCCCATATCGTCTCCAGAACCCGATATAACTAACACCAGAACCCATAAGAGAGACTCAACTCTTATGGGTTTCTGCTGACACGGGATCCACAAAGGGTAAAACATTGAACAAAGGGTAAAACATCTCTGATAAAACATTGATAAATCGGCATTTTAGATATAGATATCAAATTGGACGCGAGCGGAAGGCAATAATAAGATCGTGCGGGAACGCGATAATTTTTCATAAATATTTCATCATGTTCATCCATGCCCTTTTGGCAGGACACCTGCATGGAAACAATACCCAGGTATCAGATCCAGTGTCAGAAAAAAATCGGTAAAATTCTATGAAAGTTTTATTTAACAACATTAACTCCCATCAGTGGAAATAAAAAGGTGAAATCAGATGTTTCGGAAAGAGTGAGTAATTCTTGCCCCAGGTGTGCCACTCGTCATCAATTCATCCAAAAATAATATGTCGAGAAGTATTGTTTGCATTCTTATCTCAGATTTGGTATACCTATCAACCAGATCTTGATGACCATAGAATTTCATTGAATTCCATAGAATTTCATTAATTTTCATAGAACTTAATGAAAGCAGCAATTAGTCTTGATAAACCATATCCTTGTTGATGAATAATGTCATCATATCTTCAACTAGCTCTGGAATAGCGTATAACTTGTGAGACAAACATTCCCTTTGGCTACATATGAACGCTGCATGAAAAAGAAAAAAAATCTATTGGGTACAATATATGTAGTTTGTTGAAATAGTTTAACACTTCCAAAAAAATATTACTAATAAGAAAATTAACTGTCTGTTCCAGTACATTCATAAGAAACCTCTAAACTAGCTTTCACAAAAATAAGTTGTAATATAATTGTAATGTTTGACGTGGTCCGCTATCTCGGATACTCGCGGATAAGCCACTCACCTTGGGTCACGGCGGACGAACGCCCGCTATCCCGGATCCTCGCGGATAGTCTGCTTTTCTTCAGAAAATTAACCAGGTAGCAGCCCAGATGTACGGACACCACTCAGATACTGGATCATCACCGTGGTGTTAACTGTGGCCGGCTCGCCGACGGCACCGCCGCAGGGATAGTGTCGCACCATCCCAGGACGAGAGATCGGTGATCGCAGGGACGAGCCCCGAATCATTAGAGTCCTCCTCCTGGGCCCCCTATGAGAATTGTCCCCAGAGCCCTCGTGGGCCATAGCCGACGAGTAGGGACGTAGAGCTCATGGCCGAGCCCTCCATCGTCCTATCGCCTTGCCAGCTGTTGAGACAACTCCACTGAACAAGGCGGCTTCAGAATATTTATAACCCCGAAGCACGAGAAACGAGGGTAGTGACGTAAGACCATTGTTACAGTATAAACGGGCGAGAGGATTCGAGAGCGTTGCTATGCAGCGCATGTGCTTCGAACACGAAGTGTCCAAAACAAGAGTAGTGTTTACAAAGAATCTCCTGCCGTGATCTTTGGGCGAAATCGCCACATTACCCCCTTCTTACAATGTTGGTTCCCAACATGCTCCGCCTGCACCCAAAACTTGCAAACACGACACAAGCATCGCACGGCAGAACCAGAAGGAAGCAAGGTGAGCGGTACCCGGATGTCACGGTGCAAAAGACTCGGACCTTCAGGGTCCGTTTGGAAGAATGGGGATCGACCCCCGGACTTACGGATCATACTGTAACACGCTCTACAATTTGGAATAAACCTAGTAAACAAGCTAAAATTTTGACTGAGGTAGTCCAAAAAGGAGGATGACCTTGGAAGGTCATCTGCCGAAAGGAACGGTGTGTTGAGTGTAAAGTTCGACGCCCGCAGCCCGCACAGGGCGCACGCGGCGGGCGTCGGTAATTACTAACACTACAACCAGGTAACAGTCTGTCCGGACGAGTCCGGCCGTCATACATCACATCATAACACATCACCATCACCATCATCATCACCATAATCATATACAACATGCATAGTACATAGTTATGGTAATGTAGCCGTGTGCGTAGCCTGAGATGCCATGGGAGCGGCACCACAGAACTCGCGCACGTGGGCATGTTGCTAACCAGTTTCGCCGACGGCACTGCCGCAGGGATAGAACCCTGGACAGCCCGACGGTCTGCCAGAGCCTGTGTCGCACCATCCTAAGTGGGAAGAAACCGGTGATCCACAGGCCGTGAGCCTCCGAGTCAGCAACGGTCTCCCCCACCTGGGCCGCCTATGGAAGTCGTCCCTGAGGCCTGACTGGCCTTTACTCGAACAGAGACAATGAGCTCATGGCGTGAGCTCACCTGTCGTGCTCAGTCTCTGAGACAACTCCAGCCACACAAAATGTGACCACAGTATTTATACTAGAGGCAAGAGCACGAGAGAGACATAAGAGACATAAGCAGCCAGTGTTCAGTATAGTGGATAAGAGGATTAGAGGGCGTTGCCGGGGCAACGCGTGCTTCGAGCTGAAGCATCCAAAAATAGACCGTAAAACTGGTTAGTGTTTAACAAAGACACCTGCCGCGATCTTTGGGCAAAATCGCCACATGAGTCTTTGGAAGATCTTTACGGTTAAACTTTAAATTTAGAAATTTTGAAAATCGACACAACTAGTGACTGGAAGTGGTATTACCTCTGAAAAGGGATTTCTGGCTGCCAGACTGACCAGCTCCTCAGACTCACGGAAGGGGTCTGAGGCGGGGCAGTGCCGCACGAAGGGACTCTGGCAGTGACGAGGCTACGCTAGCCTGACTCTTCCCTCGGCTGCAACGGCGGCTAACATGTCTACCCTGTCCCGGGTGCGCTTATGGCCTGTCGTCCATTCTCCCCATTTACGGACCAGAATTGGGAAAATCGCCAGCTCCAACGCAGCATCCGACCACTGTGCTATCGACCATGTGACAGAGGGCGGACGACATTGGGTCGTCAACGCCCTATTGCAGGTGAGCTTGAGCAGCCTCGGCTTCGCCTATGCGTCGCCGTAGCTCCTCATTCTCAACCTGAGGTCGATGCAACTCAGAAGTCACCTCGGCGGAGGCAAAACTCTTTTCAGACTCGGTGGCCCAAGCAGCAGCTTTTCCTTCTTTTAAAGTCTGCTGCACGCGAGTGGCTGCTAGAGTCTGGTAGCTCTTCAGGCTATGCCGGGTACCTTCCATGAGGCCCTGGTCATGTGCAAGGTGGCATGAGACACATGAGGCCTCAGCTATGTACCGGCTAAGCCATTCCAGAGAGCGGTTCATCTCCACAACAAGGTCTTCTACCGCTCGGGTGAGCTTGCCCCACTGGGGGTGTTCCCAGGGGTACTCTTCACCAGAACGCACCAGCGACGTAACCTCGGCGGACTCAAGGCTAACGATAGCCAAGGGCACTGGCAGGTTGAGCAATGCCGGATCCGACGGTATATGTTCCTGACCCTCACGGCGATGGCCGGCCGCCTGGCTCACAGACTCGCGGAAAGTCTCACAAGCCTGGGCAGCCCCGGAACCATATTGTCGGAGTATGTCCTCCACCGGATCAATAGGATCCATGTCCAGGCTGGCAGTGCTTTGCCAACCCACAGAAGATCCTTCGATCGACAGGGAGGACGTGGACGCCAACCTCGAGAGAGGTTTTGCATGTCCGGACACACTTGATCCAGAGAAAGCCGCGCTAGGAACCTTAGGCCGGGTCCCCAACGTCGAGCTCGAGGGCGTGGCGGTGTCCGCCACCACATGTCCCTCTGACGGACCCCCAAGGACTGTCACCTCCAGCTTCGTGGACAGACAACCTTCGTCCGTGAGCGCATCTGGTGACTGAAGGGGAGCCTCAGTCCCCAGGGCGGTTCTGGAAGATGGGCTCTTACCCTTAATCGCTGGCTGGGTGCGCCGCTTGGGCGAAGCCACTTGTGTTCGTGCCACAATGTGTGGCATCTCAGACATGACCGTGGTGATCCTTGGCCGTTCTCTCCCCTGTTGGACTACAGGCAGTTGGTGTACGGCTTCTGCTACTGACGCATACTCTGCCGAGGTCTGGCTCATCGTGGCCAACAGGTGAGCTCCGTAGCTCGAGCGCACCGAGATGACACCAGACTTTTTCCAACAGACGTCCATGACGTGCTGTGTGAAGCACCACGAACCGTAGTGGAAAATACGGTTCCTCTTCGATCCTGACGTCGTCATGATCAGAGCCACCCTAGGTGGAATGTATCCATAATTGAATACAGGCCCCACTTCATCACTCTTGGTGTGAAGAGACTCATCGCAGTGTGTTTTGGCACAGTGAGCGTTCAGGGCCTCCGGACTAGGGAAATATCGTTCGCACAGGCCACGGTGGTAGCACTGGCGGCAAACGAACATTTTCACCCAGGGGTAATGATATCCCCCACATTCCAGCTCAAATGATCGTAGGTGGAGTACCAACGATCGTAATTGAGGGCATTGTGATGGTCCTCATACCCGTCCAGGGAGTTGGGACAGAAGGGGCACTGGACCGTCCGTTGTCACGTCCGGCGGCCAGACATGCTCCTCGTCCATCAGTGGACGAGGCCTTGTAAAAGGCGTGTAAGCTGTCGCGCCCGCGTCCGCTTGACGGGGGTCGTAGGCGTCCCTACCATAATGCGGAAAGACGCATCTCCTCACTCAGATGGATCTCGATAATCACAGCAACAGAACCCCTATCGCTGCAGTCCATCATCTCTTCCGTATGTGGAAAAGACAACGGATCCAAGAGTTTATCAGCTACAGCAGTAGCCGAGTCACCCTCTGCAACGAAGTCCAGCCTCGCCAACTCACTCTCGGTGTCACCACCGGAGTTGGATCCCTCAAAATCCGTATCACTGCCCTGGACGGAGACCGCCTTGCGGCTATCATCCTCAGGGCCGGGCATACCGAAAGAGTGTGACCGATCTCAAGGGACACATCTCCAGACAGGATTTCACAATCACTGTCCGGAGGATACTTCCCTCCCTTGCTTTCCCCGTCAGAACACTAGGACATATTCAAGCTCTCTAAACACGTGAAACACTGGGAGTCAGACCCGGAGATCTGCCTCTACCAGTGCCGAGTGCTCGAATGATCAGCAAGCGCTAGTTGCATCACATATACAGCATTAAAGCTGGCAGCGATTCTTTACGCGCAGCAGTATGACGCGTCTCCTTGGAAACGTCTATTCTTAGCATCGATCGATACAGGCCAACAAACGAATTACGTCTTCTCTGTAGGCTTATACATATACACGCATCTCCCCCCGGTGACTCCTATCATGCCATGTATACGGGTGGCCTTAAATACAGGCCATCCCGGGGGATCCCGCAATCACATACAGTAATTAAAATAAGTCATTAGCTATTGCTGCCTCACTGGCGATCAATGACGTCAATTTAATCACCCCAGCAGGATAAAGATTGTATACAAAGTAACGAAAGCCCAGCTACTTGTGGATGGCACAATTATGAGCAATCCCGAAAGCAGTGATAAAAATAAATTTACCACGCCTTCCACATCTTTTACACCCCTCTTTCGGAAGCAGAAATCTCCCGATTTCCTACTTCCTGTTGCACCAGTAAAAAGATATATCACTAAACTTCTCTCAATGTATGATCAAATGAGAAAGAATAGCGTTTCCACGGAATGGCAGCATACTTGCGGTTTAGATAATCCACGCAATAAATAATAACATGAGATGGATGTATAAATATATACACTCCCCATAGCCGAAGTTACGCTTACAAGGCGAACGTGTATGCCCATTGACAGCCCTAAAGACACTCGCGCGCCCTATGGGCGTTGGCCAAACGCCCACTAGCAACCGCAAGGTACAATAAAGCCATCGAGCAATGCTCCATTCAAACCCCGAGCCATAAATCAACCACCGGAGCGCGGATCCAATAGATTCAGACGAAATGCCAACATGTCCATAACCTCAATGGTTAGGGGGCGAACCCTTCATGCCGGCGCCCAATATAGAGAATCCCAAACATGATGAAATCAGTAGCCGGCGGTCGTCCGGACCTGCCCACGGACGGAGTCCAGATCCAGACAATCACCGTAGCATGGCATATTGATCTTATCCGATGATAATGATCGGGATTAAAAACCACAATGTATGCTACGCATGTAGAATACGACCCCCTTCTTAGAAGTAGGGCCGGGGCTCCGGTCATTTCAGCCGGACCACGTTTTTTTAGGACGTTCATCCGGACCCTTACGGAACGGCCGAAAACCCATCCCTGGTGTGATAGATGGATACCGCATTCGCATGAGCGGAACGCTGATCTCACCCATATGGTCACGGCACCAATGTAAAGTTTGAAGTCGTCCGCTATCCCGGATCTTTGTGGATAGGCCGCTCACTATGAGTCACAGTGGATGCACGCCCGCTATCCCGATCCTCACTGATAGTCCGCTCACCGAGGGTCACTGTGGGCACAATATTTACTTCAGAACGTTAACCAGGTAGCATCACTCAGATACTGGATCATCACCGTGTTGTTAACTGTGGCCGGCTCGCCGACGGCACCGCCGCAGGGATAGAGCCCTGGATAGCATGATGATCTGAGAGCTTGTGTCGCACAGGGCGATATGCCAGGACGAGAGACTGGTGATCACAGGGACGAGCCCCGAATCATCAGGGTCCCCCACTTGGGCCCCCTATGAGAATTGTCCCCAGGGCCCTCGCGGGCCTTAGCCGGTGACTGAGGGCGTAGAGCTCATGGCCGAGCCCTCCGTCGTCCTCTCGCCTTGCCAGCTGTTGAGACAACTCCACTGAACAAGACGGCTTCAGAATATTTATAACCCCGAAGCACCAGAAACGAGGGAGTGACGTAAGACCATTGTTACAGTATAAACGGGCGAGAGGATTTGAGGGCGTTGCTATGCAGCGCACGTGCTTCGATCACGAAGCGTCCAAAACAAGAGTAGTGTTCACAAAGAATCTGTTGCCGTGATCTTTGGGCGAAATCGCCATATTATTTAATATAATATAGCCCTACACATATTGATATCGGTGTTGTCTTTTTAGGAGAAAAAGAAACTATGTACGATTTTTTTCATGAGAGACTTCAATTATGATTGAGGTATTGTATAGAGTGAGAAAACCGAATGTTTCGATAAACGTAACTTGAGGGATCATGTAGATATTCAAACCAAAATGAGGAGTCCACCTTTGATTCATACAATATACCATTTGTACAATAGATAGTTTCCCAGTGTTCTTGGAGACCTGGTTTAATTTTGGACAATATAAACTCTTATTCAAAGATACTATAACATTTATTATTTCAGAAATGACATCTAAGTTTTAGTGATATAATTTCTGGATCACGTTCGCACTGACATACAAAAAGCAAACTCATACATTTGAAAACGTAATATTTGATGACGCTCACTCAAACAATAAACAATAGACAAAAAACTGATCTTTCTCACGTATCCCAGGACACTACAAATACATTTTAATCGGTGAAAAATATTCTACATGCACAAAGTCCATGGCTACGACCTGTGTGTTCTCAAGGACCTAAAACTATCAGCAATTGAACACGATGTGTATTGAATCAGAAAAATGTATTCTGGTCAGAGTTATTACCAGGTACCTCCAGCAGGTTCACTCCAGCCTCCAATATACATGCACAACGCCTGTCTTTTATCCCCGAAAGCAGTATCTTCTATGTAATATCGCACTTCCAAGGGCACCCCTTCAATCCGGTCCGATAGAGTTGTAGACGTGCTGTTTTCCGAGCGATCCTCCAACAGACGTATTGCGGTTGTCACGTGACTGAAGCGTGGCACACGAGCATTGTCCCGGATATGACGTCAGAGTACCCGCCTCCTTGTCTGTGAGCGGCGCGTCCCACGAAGGCGGCGGCTGTTGATTTGTGGCGGGATCCGCGTTCACTGGGCGATAATAGGCCAGTGTGGTCCTGTCTACTGTGGCGTATGTTTTCTGCATCTGACGACTTTCTTCTCGCAATCTGAACGCAGGAATAGGACATGGAATACACAAAAGAACATAACTTCGCCACAAAACCTTTTTTTTTCATACCGCTCCCTCAATATTATTCAACGAACCTGTATTTCTTGATGTAGACCACCCCCGCCACGATTGCTATGACAACGAGAACAATGGCGCCCCCAGCGATAGCCGTCAGCATCACAACTGAAAGATGTAAGCATACATGCATGTTCATTTATCACAATCATTACGATTCTTGGGTGCGCCGAAGACAGAAATGTTCTGATTTGCGATAATCACCTGATATTTCATTGTTTTCCTCCGATTCGGGAACTGGACCCCGCTCCACAACAGTAGGCCTATGCACTGCTCCTTAAAAGTCCATTTTATCATATGGATTTGATGATATAACTGTAGTTAGCAAAACTTTTGTACGCACATGTACTGTATTAGATATGACGTCAATCACGTTTATACGTCATTACCTGCATGACGTCATATTTGGGTTAGTATCAGCCGGTGTTCACTTAAAAAATTCATTTCGCGATATATCATATACAGAAATGCGAAACAGTGCAAAATCTATACATGTAGTGGACAGATTTCACTAATTCCTTCGGCCATACAAAACAATGATAAAAAGCCCAAATTCAAGTCTCCATAGCTCCGTCCCAGAACGAGATCAACCTCAGCAGCTTATATACAAAGCTAGTCAATTCATTTCCTCATCTCACTATAGTAAGGAAAATATATGTTGATGAATTGGATTTTTCGCTACAGCTCGAATTCTGAGGCTACCCCCTTAAAACGACTGATTTTCATGCCTGACAACCCATATATATCGATCGTCGTCCGAGCCGTTCTGTGCGTGCTGTGGTCTTGAAACTGTTCGTGTGCAATGCCAACCAGCTCGGGTCAACAACCAGCCATAGCAAAATATCCCCCACCATTCTGCGGGGGATCAAGGGCATCCCCCGTTTTCAAAATAGGGAATTCTCTGATTGTAACGGATATGACGAAATATCATTGGTGTTGTCATGCCTAGTACCTCGCTTTGCTGAGCAGTTCCCGACAGTTCCGTGCCACGTGTTTCCGGTGCACGTGAGCCGCCATTCCTGGTCGTTTGTCTCGCAGCCAATCACAGCCTCGCTACCTTCCCTCTTGTACCAGGCGTTAGGTGGTTTGGACAAGTCTGCACATCCTATCACTATGAATAATGTACTCGATACAATCCACAAATCTTTTTAAGATCTATGTGCCCCTCATAACTGGACATGAAGATCCAATGTAAATATGATTTCATTGGAGACATGTTTTCTGAGTAGCCATATTCACGGATGTGTGATTTTTAGTTACTATTGTGATCTGATACATTGATTCAAAGTTGATGATTTACTCACATTCATAACTGATGAGAAATTTGTTTTGTTGATTTCTGACGATGAAGATTTCCACGCTGTTGGTCTTGGACGAGTACAGCACCCCCTCTCGTTGTTTCCCGCCACAGATCGTATGGTTGGTGCCCAGCGCCCTCTCGAGGATGTAGCCGTAAACATGTCGGCACGTGACCAAGCTTTGTGTCTCTCCGTCAACAGAGAAATCCATCAGAGACATGTTGACGGTCTGACCCGTGTTGACGGAAATGACCCAAGGTGACCTCGTGGTGCCACACCCTTTCTCACTGGTCACGTGACTCGATATCAGACCGTGCGATGAGGACAATTCGTTCGGCGTACTTGAACTGCACACACTAGCCACTGAAATGCCGTTACACAATAAAATAAAACTGATTGTCAAATATTGATTTTTGCATAATATCCCACAGTGACATATTGGTTACCAAATGATTGTTTATATTAAAGTTGTTTACCTGGAACACATTCATAGTTCACTTCGAGGTATTTTATCAGTATCGACAAGCAATTCTCGTTGAGGTTTTCCAGGTCTTTGTTGCCGCCCAGAATTGTACACTCCCTGCGACCGGAACACCACCTGTCGAGTAGCGGAAGAACGTCGTTTGTACATCCCATAAAGTCGTCCGTCTCCGTGATACACCGACCCACTTCCTTCCGGCCGTACTCTGCTGACGTCATCACAATCGCCTCGTTTGATCCGCATGTTAATGAGGTTTGTTCCGTGGTACAGATCTCGGTTCTCACTACAGAAAATAGGAAACCAGCTATATTTCAAATTATAGCTTTAAATATGTCTTTATGTTATCATTAACTTTAAGGTAATTATTTTTATCATTATTACATGGCCCATTTCTGGCAAATTTACCGTGAATATAGAAAGGTTACCCCGAAATCACTAGTTGAAAGAAATAAACAGGTCTGCGAGCTTGGTATTTTGAGGCTAACCTGATGCCGCGTGTTCGAATTTTCCCGCCAAAACAGCAGCCAGCGTCACGAGCAGCGTCCCAGACATCTCGGGCTTTGTTTACATCCTGCATGGCGGCCACAAATAAATTATGTTTTCACGTCGGTCATTCAGGCATTTCTATACTATCTAATGGCTTTTCATCGTGTTTGTAGGGTCACACATATCACGCTTTTACACCGCTTTCTTTTCAAATTACATATATCCACGCTTTTCCGTGTGAACGCGTCTTTTTGTGTGTTCGAGCCTCATTATAATATTGCATAGATAATGAGCGTCAGACCGAATACACCAATTTTGACATGTATTACACTATATCGCTCACTATTCTAATCCAGTATATGCATGGATACAAACCTACCACAACAATGAAATGAATTATCCAGCTCCAATCAAGATACAGCCCACGAACTTGGGTTAAATTGCTGAAATATTCCAGACAAGGCTGTCGTGGCTTCCGTGTTGTGAGCCTGCAATCCAACATGTCGATGAGGCGATCGATATAACCGCAAGGTGGCGCTCTAGACCGCGTGTCTGCCACCAGGTGTCAGTACTGAGCTTCCCGCCATTTCAGCATACTGTATTCAATCACTGCATCAACTGATACTGGAGCGCGCGCATTATCAATCACAGAGCAACATTTGCGTTGTATATAATCTGTAAACACGTTTGCATTGAATGTGACTTCGAGATGTTATTGTCACGACTATGGGGCAAGGGGTTAGTGTTAAAACGATGTACCGTTAAATATAAATGTCTCCCAGTTGTTCTACTTTCCGAGGCAAGACGACTATGTTTTCAATTTGTAGAAATCTCTTGTGTCGGACTTTTTTCATCCTGACAAATCCACGTTTGTACTGCTATAATTCGATGGATTTCATATAAAAAATGACGCCAGGGTGTTATACTAATCTTTTAACAAAGTTAGTTATCTATTACCCGGACATTTCCACACTTGAACGTGTATAATATATGTATAGGCCCATGTACGATGTACGGTAAACTATAATATTAGCGTTGTTTGATTATGTGATAGGCTTCTGATCTACAGATAAATTATTATTAAAGTATAGTATTTCCACAATAATTGATTATTTTATTTCGAGAGACTTGAGGAAACAATGGATATATATGCGAAAAATAAAGCTAAGAGTATTAAACTAATACACGCATTTGTTTATCAACACTATAAATGCCAACGGTACAACAGCAGAATTTCAGAAAATGATACAAATGTGCACGAAAAACGATATATTCTACCTAGTTAATTGATGAAACGAAATACATTGAATCAATACACGCACTTACAAGTATATCGACACCAGTATGTCCAATATTCAGAACAAACCATTTGAACAATAGTGATGATGTTACAAATAGACTGGGTCATTTCATAAGACATATATTTATTAAACGTTTATCACTCAATCCGGCCCGATAGAGTTGTAGACGTGTTGTTTCCCGAGCGATCCTCCAACAGATGTATTGCGGTTGTCACGTGACTGAAGCGTGGCACACGAGCATTGTCCCGGATATGACGTCAGAGTACCCGCCTCCTTGTCTGTGAGCGGCGCGTCCCACGAAGGCGGCGGTTGTTGATTTGTGGCGGGATCCGCGTTCACTGGGCGATAATAGGCCAGTGTGGTCCGTTCTACTGTGGCGTAGGTCTTCTGCATGTGATGAGTTTCTTGTCGCAATCTCGAAAGTAGAAAAATTACATGGAATCGGATACTGACAATGATAAACTTACTATAACTCGAACTGAACCACGACAAATTTTTGCCCATTTGCCTATTTACATACCGATATTTATTGATGTAGACGACCCCTATCACTATGGCAACGACCACAAGTATGACAGCTCCCCCGGCAATGGCCGTCATCATGATCACTGTAATATATGAGAAGGTTATGAATAAAAGAAAAAACACGTTAGACCCGTTGACGCGATAGCAATCACATTGGGTATATGCTCAATCATTTATAATTACTATGAGCACCATATTGATTTCTCCACATTTCATACTGTTAGTACATGTAAGTTATCATTCTGAACTGTGATTTATCTGGTGGCTTTTATGTTGGCCTCGACAGGGTATGCTAGTATATTTTAAGCTACCCCTTCTATAGATTAATTTGCATGATATAATTATAATATATCTCTTGAATTTTGATCTTTTCATACCAATGGATTTCGGTAGTCCCCCCTGCCATTCAAAGCAATGATAAAATGCTAAATTTATAATTTTCATAGCTCGTTTCCGGAACAACCGGAACCTCAGCAGCTGATGTTGTCAATGTATGCAAATAATTTCCTCGCATAACTTTATTGAGGAAAATAAAAATTGAGAATGTTTTTTTTGCAACAACTCGAGTTCTGTGGGTACACCCTAAAAAACACTAATTCATGCCACATTAATCTTTTGTCGTCAGAGCCCCTCTGTGTGCTGTAGCTTTGAAACCGATCCTGTGTTCAACTGTCAGCAAAAGCAAAATATCCCCACCCTCCTAGGGACTAACAAAGGTATCCCCCATTTAAATACGAAACCCTGACTGTAACACATGTGACGTGATATTTGGTATTGCCGTGCCATGTATAATAAATGCTCAAAATGTTGGTCTCACCTGACATCTCGTCATAACGTCCTCCTCCTTTCTCTTTCTCTGGCTGTAGCACAACATCAGTATCTGCTAGAATGGAAACATTTAGCGTTATGGTATGATAATTTTGTTACGTCATATTATAGAATCATATGATTAAATAATTATATTTTTGCAAGGTCAACATTTCACTTCGCTTCTTGCCTATAGGCGTATCTGCCGGCGCTGAGCAGTTTCCTACAGTTCCGTGCCACGTATTTCCGGTGCACGTGAGCCGCCATTCCTGGCCGTTTATCTCGCAGCCAATCACCGCCTCGCTACCTTCTCTCTTGTACCAGGCGTTTGGTGGGCGAGACAGGTCGGCACAACCAAGCACTGGAATAAACACAATTAAAAAATGTTTGCAACTCAAGTTTGTGCTGAATACTGAACACGATGATTTGCATTTGCAAACACATCTGTTAATATAAAGTAATTATGAGATAGTAAGCTAGAGTTTTGGTTATGGTTGCGTTACCTTCAAAACTGATGAGAAATTTGTTCTCTTGATTTCTGTTGATGAAGATTTCCACGCTGTTGGTCTTGGACGAGTACAGCGCCCCCTCTCGTTGTTTCCCGCCACAGATCGTATGGTTTATGCCCAGCGCCCTCTAGAGGATGTAGCCGTAAAAATGTCGGCACGTGACCAAGCTTTGTGTCTCTCCGTCAACAGAGAAATCAATCAGAGACATGTTGACGGTCTGACCCGTGTTGACGGAGATGACCCAAGGTGACCTCGTGGTGCCACACCCCTTCTCACTGGTCACGTGACTCGATATCAACCCGTGAGTCTGGGATATTTTGTTCGGAGCAGCGGTTGTACATTCTTCCAAAACTGAAGGATAAAAACACAATGGTGCTAACCACATTAGGCGAAGAATTTGATAATTATTTGATGACAATTACATTTCATAACATAATAAATCACCTGGAACACATGTGTATTCTATGTGTAGATATTTCATCAATATGGCCAGACAATTGTCATTTCGTTCCTCCAGTTGTTCTTTGTCTGTTGGTCCAATCTCACACTCCCTGCGACCAGAGCACCACCTGTCGAGTAGTGGAAGAACGTCGTTTGTACATCCCATAAAGTCGTCCGTCTCCGTGATACACCGACCCACTTCCTTCCGGCCGTACTCTGCTGTCGTCACTACGATCACCTCACTTGATGTACACGATAGTACGCGTTCCTCAAAGCTACATATTTCCACGTTTTCTGGAATGTAAATGAAAGTATTTATTGTAATATATCCTCATCAACTTAGATGGTAACGAAATCTCCACAAAATGAATTGACCACGTCACTTACTAGTAAGCTTGAATATTAATCAATGACATAAAATTAATGTGATGCATTCTGTTGTGAAATGTGTTTTTAAAATCGAAAAGTTATCAGGTACGAAGTTATCAACGAACACTAGCTCATGGCGATATATATTTACTGTCACACATGATACCTACGCGTGTATACAAATCCTACCTGAAAGCGCTATTTCAAATTTTCCCGCCAAAACAGCAGCCAGCGTCATGAGCAGCGTCCCAGACATCTCGGGCTTTGTTAACATCCTGGCGGCCACGAATAAATTATACTTGTGCATTCTATTCAGCGCTTGATTCAGCCGCTAATACATTCACTAGCATAACGCTTGGCACACATTCGGATAAACTGAAAACACGTTCCGAGTAATACGTGATTATATTCCAGCAGAAATGGTCTAAAATGTGTGAATTTCGCATGCCGTTATTTTTATGTCACATTATCATATCTGAATATTATAATGAGCGAGCATCAACCCGTGCAATGCTCGTTTCCAACTTTAATGTGTACCTTTAAGCACAGTAAACTTGATAAAACTGAACAATGCAATCCAAATACTAACGTTAACATACCTACCACAGTATATATTCAGTATATTTATCCATACATTGCTCGGTGCCTGGCTTCCGTGTCACGGCTCGCAATCAAACATGGAGCTTGGCAGATCGATACGAACACGCCCTGCAGGTGGCGCCACGGTAAGAGCCCGACAGGTGGCGGGAGTGGGCTGCAAAGTTTCCCGCCAAAACTTGCCAGTGAGCTGGTGTTGAACAGCGTGACGAATTTCAACTGCTAATCGGGAGCTGTTTTTGTGAATAAACTCGTTTTGACGCATTTATGTAAAATACGGATGTTTACCGGCTAGGAGAATGTATATTATGTGGATATAATATGTACAATATTTAAAAATATGCACACGCACGCATTTACAACGCAAATAATATTCATATCTATGTCTAGAAAATGTAATTGTTTCGATATTTACCAACGTTTTTTTTCTCGAAGTTAACATTATCCAGTGTCCAATTTTAACACGTTGCTATTGAATCTGTTGCGCTGAAGATAATCTGGCATGCAGCTAGCTATACCCGTGGAAATTCGTGTTTTTATGTGATATATACGAATGTTTCGATGAATTGCGTCAAGCTCTCCCAAGTTATGATCTGTCACAAATAACTTATTACCGTGGAACTCATAATAAAAAACAACAACCAATAATGAACACACTACTAAAGTTAAATTAATATATTAGTCAAACACGCTTTTTGGCCGTAGTTTTGTTTTGGATATTCGGATCAACTTGAAATTTTGTATGTCTGATCCGGTATCATGCCATAATTTTTCACCAAATTGTAGAATTCCATCTTAAAAGAATGAAAAAAAATGACAATCTACCCATAGTGTTAAATTACAGCCTAAAATGGGATCGAATGAATTCCAACAAATTCAGGGCTTTAATCGTGTTGATAACCGTACAAAATGAACCTATTGCGCTGATTTTGGGGTCTGAAAGCATAGTCGATATATATTAGGTAAATATGTTTATTTTGAAGCATTTAATAACTCGTACATGGAAAAGAGCTGGGTTTTGTGCAGAATCTGAAATTCCATCGACGGGCTGAAATTTCACATTGGGTTTGAAATTTGAAGATTGCCAACTTCTTCAATTTTTGAGATAGAATTCTGAAATTTGGTGGAATATTGCGGCATGATACCTGATTAAGACACACAAAATTTCATTTACGATTATCCAGAACAAAACTATGTCCCAAAAAGCCTGTTTCACTGACAGATGAAGTTGACTTTAAATTACTAATATCAAATAATAATATTGTTTCGAGAGACAAGGATGAACTCTTGTCAAGACAAAAATATAATTTTTCTAATATACGTCTTAGCCATACAACATACATGTAACATTGAAGGTATGTGATAATGAAACTATTTTTCACGGTTATCCGGTGTTTTCATCGCAAATGGTTTTACAGACTTCAGTCAACAGGGGAAACTCCGATCTATTGACAACATCAAGACAATAACAATACATATCTACATGAACAATTGTATCGAATGCCCTGATAATAAGATACAACACAACTTCCAAGACAGCTACATATTATATCTTCAAATATTTACAAACATTTCATGAGTGGAGATAATATCGTGCAGCTGTGAATGAAAAGTTGTTATTTGTTTTATTTAAAGCACACCAAAAAGCAAGTGCATGGAGCGGGGAAATGAACGATGTTTTGAACTCCTACCTAGATTTTTTTGCAGAAACGTGGTATGAAAAAGCAAGCGGCCTACCAGTTCACTTCCTTATATGAATTTACTCCTAGACATTGACACACCTATATCCTAGGTGTCATTCAAATGACACGAATCACTTTGAACACCGACTATCATTTTCACTAAGTATTTTGCACCAATCTCAGTCGGGTCCGATAGAGTTGTAGACGTGCTGTTTCCCGAGCGATCCTCCAACAGACGTATTGCGGTTGTCACGTGACTGAAGCGTGGCACACGAGCATTGTCCCGGATATGACGTCAGAGTACCCGCCTCCTTGTCTGTGAGCGGCGCGTCCCACGAAGGCGGCGGCTGTTGATTCGTGGCGGGATCGGCGTTCACTGGGCGATAATAGGCCAGCGTGGTACGGTCTACTGTGGCGTAGGTCTTCTGCATTTGACGCATTTCTTGTCGGAGCCTGAAATATACGATATTTCACAGTTCACATAGTTTTCGATATTTTGTTTTCTAAGAATATATATAATTGGTATCGTTGTATAGACCTACCTGTATTTCTTTATGTAGACAATCCCCACCACGATTGCTATGACAACGAGAACAATGGCGCCCCCAGCGATAGCTGTCAGTACTACAACTGAAGAAAAACACAAACACATAATATACAATTTCGCCCCTAAAGGTGAAGTGGCTCGTCAATATCGTGGAGGTCAGGGCTGTTCATCGTCATAACGTGTCCATTTTTTGTCTGGCGCAGTGATGCTTTGTTCTGCCTGACCACATATTACTCACAATACATAAATTACAAAACGTGAAAATTAAATGCCGCTCAAAACACGTCCAACCCCACCCAAAATGCCGAAAGCTGACGAAGATGAATCGCCCGCAGCAATCCAAAAATTAGTCCATAGATTCAGTCTTAGAAATTGAATTGACCACTACTGATTTAACACTGATTTCGTAAATTTCGCCCAATCTCGGACTGTTAAGTAACCCCTTCGTCGGTGAATCTTTTTATGCTTCCTCTTGTCATTGTTTGATGAACTGATATGAATACATGAGAAAATTGCCAATATTTTACCTGAAATTTTTGTGGTATCTGAAGATTGATCCTCCGGCTTCATTTGGATAACTGGGTCTAAACCTGAAGAATGAATCATTAACTTGTTAAAACACGCAGGTATTTCAGTGCTCTTGGGAAGTAAGCAAATAGGTTTCAGTGCAAATCCAATGATACACAGTGACAAAACCATATTACCTCTACTGCGTTGTTTTGCAGAGCAGTTTCCCACAGTTCCATGCCACGTGTTTCTGGTGCAAGTGAGCCGCCATTCCTGGTCGTTTGTCTCGCAGCCAATAACAGCCTCGCTACCTTCTCTCTTGTACCAGGCGTTGGGTGGCCGTGACAGATCAGCACATCCAGTGACTAAAACAGTACTGTTCTGTCATCAATACTGTATAGTTTACATCCAAATAAAAAGAAATTGACACATCTGATATCAAATGCGGATAGAGTATAAGCATGTACCTTTATAATAATAATAAATGATTATTATTTCTATTTTTAATAATAATATTATTGTTATGTCAACATGACCAATGTACATTAAATAATGACCTCACCTTCAAAGCTGATGAGAAATCGATTTTGTTCATTTCTGTTGATAAAGATCTCCACGCTGTTGGTCTTGGACGAGTACAGCACCCCCTCTCGTTGTTTCCCGCCACAGATCGTATGGTTGATGCCCAGCGCCCTCTCGAGGATGTAGCCGTAAACATGTCGGCACGTGACCAAGCTTTGTGTCTCTCCATCAACAGAGAAATCTATCAGAGACATGTTGACGGTCTGACCCGTGTTGACGGAAATGACCCAAGGTGACCTTGTGGTGCCACACCCCTTCTCACTGGTCACGTGACTCGGTATTATTCCATGCATCTGCGTTATTTTATTAGGCACGTTCCGATTGCAAGTGGTTAGGGCTATGGGAGAAATGCATGATATTTCTAAGACTTCGGTTAATTTACCGAGATGGGTCGATTTATCGAGAGATAGTCATGCATATACAAAATAATTTATACAAATTTTATGTCGATTTATCGGGTCAAAAAGTCGCTCTTTCTGCCCATATGACGTGGCCAAATATTTATCGGTAGGCCTATATGAAACTTGTTCTTTTGGAAACTTTACATTTTCTTAATTCCATGGTCTCAGCGATCATCTTGCGTTTGAAACGAACATACTTACCAGGAACGCATGAATATTCAATTTCTAGGTATTTTATCAGAATGGGCAGACAGGCTGAATTGCTATTCTCAAGCTCTCCATTAGGGACTGCAATGGTGCACTCCCTGCGACCGGAGCACCACCTGTCGAGTAGCGGAAGAACGTCGTTTGTACATCCCATAAAGTCGTCCGTCTCCGTGATACACCGACCAACTTCCTTCCGGCCGAATTCCGCGGATGTCATCAGTATGATTTCCGAATCGGTACAAGTCAATGTTCTCTCCTCGAGTTGGCACACTTCGTAGCTCTCTGTCGGTTACACGTATAGATAACAATTAATATATACTATAACAATATAATAATATATCAATGTGTATAGAGTAAGTGCCACAACGACGGCAGCAACTCTGGTTTATTTGATAACGCTGCCTACTATATATCCATTCACCTGAAGCCGCGTGTTCGAATTTTCCCGCCAAAACAGCAGCCAGCGTCACGAGCAGCGTCCCAGACATCTCGGGCTTTGTTTACATCCTGGCGGCCACGAATAAATTATGTTATGGTTTTCTTCGGATTGTTGCTCTGTTTGGGCCACAATTCGTTATGTTATGGTTCAGTTTTATGTAGAGTTTGTCACCGAATAAAGATTGGGTTTTAAAAGAGCACAAATAAATACATACAGTACAGGCATGAAACAAGTCGATTCATTCGCATTAGCATCTAATGAATATTAATGAGGTACAATGGAATTCAACATTTGGTAGATTTGTATCCACAACGAGAATTTGGCAACTCTATCTTCGACACAAAATGAAACAGTATGATATGCAGTGGCAAAATTTAATAATACTATAACAGTGTACCCACCGAATTCGTTGCAATATCCCTACAGAATATCGAAGTACTCTGTCTGGCTTCCGTGTTCTGCATAAGCAATCCAATATGTCGAACAATAGATGATGTATAGTGTTCCATGACTCCGCCAGATGGCGCGTTTTCCCAACTGTTATTCGATAGGTGGCAGGACTGAGCCAGTGTTTCCTGCCATTCAGGATGAATTGTAATATGTTGCACACAGAAACGTACATGTGTGCATATTCCATATGTGTACATGTACCATCCAAATAACAAAACAAAGCATTTTAAAAATCTTCCGTTTATAATTCAATACCCTGCGTTCATTTGAAGCTCGCTTGACGTAAAAATATTTAGTTTTATCCTTTTCGGTAATTCATACGTATTGTCTACAAAATTCTGTGATAAGAGCGATTTGGTATCATATCTACATTAACTTTGCACACCACAAAAATACCGAAACGCATACCATCTTCATTGTGATATCAATATAATTCCAAATAACTTTCTAAACTCAGTTGGCTAATTCAGTTAAAATCACTATATTTGTATGTTTTAATATTTATTCAATGGACAGTTCTGTCTCGGGAATCTATTCGAGAGAGAGGATTCATAGGTAACGAAGAGCTTCGGTGACAAAAAGATGTGGGTAGTAACGATATAGTTAAAAAATTATTAAATGATGGTTGAATTGTGCGATGAAATTATTGCACAAAGGGATACGTTTCCTCTCACCAGAAGCTGCTGGTTATTATAACACCACAGCGCCGCAGATAGAGAACGAGCAAGTGTGATTCATCCGTGAATGAAAACATTTTTTTTTTATTGAAACAGTTTTTGTTAATGTAACGCAAATGAATGGAAAACAATGCATCGCATCGCATTGTTCTCTTTCGTCGAAGCCACAACCCCTATCTACCTTATATATTGATATACGGTATGTGAAGAAACCTAAATGTACTGGTAAGGAGACAGGGTATGCCTTGGTACATGTCTTTGGCTAGAAACTGGAAAGTATATATGGCATATGCCATATGATACCTGATTAAGACACACAAAATTTCATTTACGATTATCCAGAACAAAACTATGTCCCAAAAAGCCTGTTTCACTGACAGATGAAGTTGACTTTAAATTACTAATATCAAATAATAATATTGTTTCGAGAGACAAGGATGAATTCTTGTCAAGACAAAAATATAATTTTTCTAATATACGTCTTAGCCATACAACATACATGTAACATTGAAGGTATGTGATAATGAAACTATTTTTCACGGTTATCCGGTGTTTTCATCGCAAATGGTTTTACAGACTTCAGTCAACAGGGGAAACTCCGATCTATTGACAACATCAAGACAATAACAATACATATCTACATGAACAATTGTATCGAATGCCCTGATAATAAGATACAACACAACTTCCAAGACAGCTACATATTATATCTTCAAATATTTACAAACATTTCATGAGTGGAGATAATATCGTGCAACTGTGAACGAAAAGTTGTTATTTGTTTTATTTAAAGCACACCAAAAGGCAAGTGGTTGGAGCGGGGAAATGAACGATGTTTTTAACTCCTACCTAGATTTTTTTTGCAGAAACGTGGTATGAAAAAGCAAGCGGCCTACCAGTTCACTTCATTATATGAATTTACTCCTAGACATTGACACACCTATATACTACGTGTCATTCAAATGACACGAATCACTTTGAACACCGACTATCATTTTCACTAAGTATTTTGCACCAATCTCAGTCGGGTCCGATAGAGTTGTAGACGTGCTGTTTCCCGAGCGATCCTCCAACAGACGTATTGCGGTTGTCACGTGACTGAAGCGTGGCACACGAGCATTGTCCCGGATATGACGTCAGAGTACCCGCCTCCTTGTCTGTGAGCGGCGCGTCCCACGAAGGCGGCGGCTGTTGATTCGTGGCGGGATCGGCGTTCACTGGGCGATAATAGGCCAGCGTGGTATGGTCTACTGTGGCGTAGGTCTTCTGCATTTGACGCATTTCTTGTCGGAGCCTGAAATATACGATATTTCACAGTTCACATAGTTTTCGATATTTTGTTTTCTAAGAATATATATAATTGGTATCGTTGTATAGACCTACCTGTATTTCTTTATGTAGACAGTCCCCACCACGATTGCTATGACAACGAGAACAATGGCGCCCCCAGCGATAGCTGTCAGTACTACAACTGAAGAAAAACACAAACACATAATATACAATTTCGCCCCTAAAGGTGAAGTGGATCGTCAATATCGTGGAGATCAGGGCTGTTCATCGTCATAACGTGTCCATTGTTTGTCTGGCGCAGTGATGCTTTGTTCTGCCTGACCACATATTACTCACAATACATAAATTACAAAACGTGAAAATTAAATGCCGCTCAAAACACGTCCAACCCCACCCAAAATGCCGAAAGCTGACGAAGATGAATCGCCCGCAGCAATCCAAAAATTAGTCCATAGATTCAGTCTTAGAAATTGAATTGACCACTACTGATTTAACACTGATTTCGTAAATTTCGCCCAATCTCGGACTGTTAAGTAACCCCTTCGTCGGTGAATCTTTTTATGCTTCCTCTTGTCATTGTTTGATGAACTGATATGAATACATGAGAAAATTGCCAATATTTTACCTGAAATTTTTGTGGTATCTGAAGATTGATCCTCCGGCTTCATTTGGATAACTGGGTCTAAACCTGAAGAATGAATCATTAACTTGTTAAAACACGCAGGTATTTCAGTGCTCTTGGGAAGTAAGCAAATAGGTTTCAGTGCAAATCCAATGATACACAGTGACAAAACCATATTACCTTTACTGCGTTGTTTTGCAGAGCAGTTTCCCACAGTTCCATGCCACGTGTTTCCGGTGCAAGTGAGCCGCCATTCCTGGTCGTTTGTCTCGCAGCCAATAACAGCCTCGCTACCTTCTCTCTTGTACCAGGCGTTGGGTGGCCGTGACAGATCAGCACATCCAGTGACTAAAACAGTACTGTTCTGTCATCAATACTGTATAGTTTACATCCAAATAAAAAGAAATTGACACATCTGATATCAAATACGGATAGAGTATAAGCATGTACCTTTATAATAATAATAAATGATTATTATTTCTATTTTTAATAATAATATTATTGTTATGTCAACATGACCAATGTACATTAAATAATGACCTCACCTTCAAAGCTGATGAGAAATCGATTTTGTTCATTTCTGTTGATAAAGATCTCCACGCTGTTGGTCTTGGACGAGTACAGCACCCCCTCTCGTTGTTTCCCGCCACAGATCGTATGGTTGATGCCCAGCGCCCTCTCGAGGATGTAGCCGTAAACATGTCGGCACGTGACCAAGCTTTGTGTCTCTCCATCAACAGAGAAATCTATCAGAGACATGTTGACGGTCTGACCCGTGTTGACGGAAATGACCCAAGGTGACCTTGTGGTGCCACACCCCTTCTCACTGGTCACGTGACTCGGTATTATTCCATGCATCTGCGTTATTTTATTAGGCACGTTCCGATTGCAAGTGGTTAGGGCTATGGGAGAAATGCATGATATTTCTAAGACTTCGGTTAATTTACCGAGATGGGTCGATTTATCGAGAGATAGTCATGCATATACAAAATAATTTATACAAATTTTATGTCGATTTATCGGGTCAAAAAGTCGCTCTTTCTGCCCATATGACGTGGCCAAATATTTATCGGTAGGCCTATATGAAACTTGTTCTTTTGGAAACTTTACATTTTCTTAATTCCATGGTCTCAGCGATCATCTTGCGTTTGAAACGAACATACTTACCAGGAACGCATGAATATTCAATTTCTAGGTATTTTATCAGAATGGGCAGACAGGCTGAATTGCTATTCTCAAGCTCTCCATTAGGGACTGCAATGGTACACTCCCTGCGACCGGAGCACCACCTGTCGAGTAGCGGAAGAACGTCGTTTGTACATCCCATAAAGTCGTCCGTCTCCGTGATACACCGACCAACTTCCTTCCGGCCGAATTCCGCGGATGTCATCAGTATGATTTCCGAATCGGTACAAGTCAATGTTCTCTCCTCGAGTTGGCACACTTCGTAGCTCTCTGTCGGTTACACGTATAGATAACAATTAATATATACTATAACAATATAATAATATATCAATGTGTATAGAGTAAGTGCCACAACGACGGCAGCAACTCTGGTTTATTTGATAACGCTGCCTACTATATATCCATTCACCTGAAGCCGCGTGTTCGAATTTTCCCGCCAAAACAGCAGCCAGCGTCACGAGCAGCGTCCCAGACATCTCGGGCTTTGTTTACATCCTGGCGGCCACGAATAAATTATGTTATGGTTTTCTTCGGATTGTTGCTCTGTTTGGGCCACAATTCGTTATGTTATGGTTCAGTTTTATGTAGAGTTTGTCACCGAATAAAGATTGGGTTTTAAAAGAGCACAAATAAATACATACACAGTACAGGCATGAAACAAGTCGATTCATTCGCATTAGCATCTAATGAATATTAATGGGGTACTGTGGAATCCAACATTTGGTAGGTTTATATCAAAAACGGATATTTGACAAATCTCTCTTCGATACAAAATGAAACAGTATGATTCGCAGTGGTGAAATTTAATAATACTATAACAGTGTACCCACCGAAACCGTTGCAATATCCCTACAGAATATCGAAGTACTCTGTCTGGCTTCCGTGTTCTGCATAAGCAATCCAATATGTCGAACAATAGATGATGTAAAGTGTTCCACGACTTCGCCAGATGGCGCGAATTCCCAACTGTTTTTCGATAGGTGGCAGGACTAAGCCAGTGATTCCCGCCATTCAGGATGAATTGTAAGTTGCACACAGAAACGCACATGACATTGTTACACATGTGTACATGTATCATCCAAATAACAAAACAAAGCATTTAAAAAAACATATACATTTTGAAATCTTCCGTTTATCATTCAATACCGTGTGTTCATTTGAAGTTCGCTCGGCGCAGAAATATTTAGATTTATCCTCGGTAATTCAGACGTATAATTATTGTCAACTAAATTCTGTGATAAGAGCGATTTGGTATCATATCTATATTAACCACAAAAATACCAAAACTCATACCATCTTCATTGTAATTTCAATATAATTCCAAATAATATTCTAAACTCAGTTGGCTAATTCAGTGTAAATCACTATATTTGTATGTTTTAATGTTTATTCAGTGGACAGTTCCGTCTTCCGAATCTATTCGAGAGAGAGGATTCATAGGTAACGAAGAGCTTCGGTGACAAAAAGATGTGGGTAGTAACGATATAGTTAAAAAATTATTAAATGATGGTTGAATTGTGCGATGAAATTATTGCACAAAGGGATACGTTTCGTTTCGCCAGAAGCTGCTGGTTATAACACCACAGCGCCGCAGGTAGAGAACGAGCAAGTGTGATTCATCCGTGAATGAAAACATTTTTTTTTATTGAAACAGTTTTTGTTAATGTAACGCAAATGAATGGAAAACAATGCATCGCATCGCATTGTTCTCTTTCGTCGAAGCCACAACCCCTATCTACCTTATATATTGATAGACGGTATGTGAAGAAACCTAAATGTACTGGTAAGGAGACAGGGTATGCCTTGGTACATGTCTTTGGCTAGAAACTGGAAAGTATATATGGCATATGCCATATGAAGGATAGGTGAAACTTGAAAAGAAACTGCACCGGCTACTTTTAATACTGGTTAGAACTTAAGAATTGAGAGCGACATGCCTTCGACCGAGCGCCAGCCAGACTCCTCGCGTATCTAGCCGTGTATCGAGTTTTGGCGTATCACCCAGAGGGCGTATAGAAACGTTATGATTGCGACCGCATTTAGCAATGTATATGGGAAGGTACGGAAACCCATAAGATTGATGGGTGTATTCTTGATTATATATATGCCAGCGAACTCCTGCAGGATCGGGATCCAGTCGACACTGTAGCATTTTAGTGGATCTTGCATGCTATTTTAAGAAGGAGAAACTTACAAGGAGAAACGTATCATTTTATGCATAAAACCCCAACAATTAATGCAATAGAGGTGTATAATTTGTTTCATGTTTTCTGAAGATAATTTGCACACTTTTCTTCTGTTCTAATAATTTATTAATCTTCAATAACACTTTCCGGGGGGGGGGGGGGTGTTGTCTATGGTTCCACCCCAGCAAATTATATAACCGTATGTTGCCTACTTTTCTGTACTCATTCTTATAGCATTCGTGAATGATGACACTGGGGTCAGTATAACCCAGTTCTCTGCTGAATGTACCGTCTTTATTGCAAATGCTGAATTCCATATAGCCTACTTTTGACAACTGCGAACACATCTCAAGGGTAGAATCGGCTTCTGTAATGCGTCCCCTCTCAAATTATCCAGAAAAATCTGCTACATTATCGACATTGAAAAGGGTAACAAATACAACAATTTGAAAAGATGACCAAAAATTTCAAATTGAATATGTTACAATTTATTCCATTATTATTCCACACACTGCATGTACAAATGAACTGAACATCACAACAGCGTACACGTGTCCTTTATATCTGACAGTTTTCTGGGACAATTGTGCATGACATTTCTCTAACTCGTGAAACGTGATGTTCGACTTGATGTAAATAATATCATGGAGCTCATGCAACTCAATGCTTGTTTGATTGCCCGGCTATAATGAACATTATAGCATTTTCATTATCCTCACGTCCGAAATATTGACCGACAATATATAAAGGGCAAGCTAATCACAACTGTAAATATATCGTCGATAATTTATAACGCCTTAGAAATCAGTCTTGTTCTCGCCTCGTAAATCTTTGATAGCCTTCAAAATGGCACCGAGTCCGTTTCCCCTAGAAGGGGCCCTTCGACCTTCCCTGCTGATCGTCGGGGCTACTTGGAAAGCTTTTCGCATTGCGGATCGGTGAATTCGCGGCATGGTCTTCTTTGCCATTGTCCGATATTCATGGGGGCGTGTGACAAACGCCAATAATAAATAAATAAATAAAATATCCGCAGAGCGCCCGCCCGCGCGAGGACCATATCACGACGGGGCCGCTTATCTATCGATCACACTTTGAGAAAGGACAGAAAAAAAACGTCGATTGGCTCTGATCGAAATAATGAGTTAGTGCACGGTAGCGTGCTAAACGTACTGGAAAATTGGACGTATCACACAATTCCGTGAAATAATGCATGGAAAAATTGCAAGGAATGTGTTTTTTTTCTTCTAAAATGTGTACTAATTATCTATATAATTTCAAATGAACTGGGATACATGTTCTTATTCATTCATGTATTTATGTACTTATAACATATTTCATTCCATGTGTGTACTAATTGGCCTTGAATTCACACACAACAATACCTACTATAATAGTAGTTACTTTATAATATCATCGCAAAAAACACATAAAAGTTCAAGTTCTATGACAACATGCAGAGTACACTGACAATGCAAATAGCCAGTGGTGTAGACTCGTGGCCCAGTAATTTGCGGAACAATTTGCAGCAGGCGAGGCGAGGGGACGAGGCGCATACGGAAGGCAGTGATCGGCACGAGGTGAAAATAGATATACCGAGTGGATCCACTCATCAATCAGTATCGATGACAGGGGAGAGTTTCGTACGTCTTATCGCTTGCTAAACTTGCTGGCCAGGGGTGTATGCCTACGATACTGGCAACTCGTGGACCAACAGGTTTTCTCCGTGGAGGTGCAGCTCGTACAAACCAAAGAGAGATAATTTGAACAAATCTATGTATATCGTTCGCACTTCACAGATGATCGATTGTAAAAACTCTATGATTCCAGTTCTAAAATTTCCACGCGTTCTCTGTTAGCTTGACTCAATTTTTCATATTTTCTTGATGCACATATGAACATTGAATGATCGAGGCAAGAACGATTAATTTCTTCAATATTGCTATAATATGAATTATTTGGACCATATTGGCGACAATTTTTGGAAAAGTGTTCAATCATTTCGTGTGATTCGTGAAAATCACGCGTAGTTCATTATCCACACGTAAGCCAAGATAAAGCGGTCAGTTTGTAACATAAAGGGAATGAATTGCGTGATTTAACCTAATCATAGCATACCTGGTTGGAGTTAATAAGAAACACAGGCGTGTTCCAAGACGTTCCCACCAGATGGCGGGCGTAATCTTAGGTAACTCGAGACCTGATTGGAAGGAAAATCGTTTAATGTGATTAGGTTATAATATTAAACGCGTAGCTCATAAATGTTCTGCGGGGGGTAGATAGATAATAGATTGAAGTATATTTCAATCAGATTCCATAATACAACATTGCATTATCATTCGATTCCTGTTGAGAGTTGATTTCGAAGCTGCATGCAACCAGCCCGTCCCCCCCCCCCAACATACTCCCCTCCCCCATCCCCCGACACACCGACCTGGTCACACGCACGTGTATGTATATTTCGATTATATATCCGCCCTCTGGGTGATTACAGCTCGGGTCGACCACGGAATGGTACGCGGTTTGGTCAATATCCACGGTCCCTGGGCACTCACGGGCCGCAACGTGAGCAGTACGGCTTGCCATACTGCATGGCTCTCACATTGTGGAACCTACGGCGTACCATAATACATACACAAACCGGAACCACGCGCCCGTGACGCGTTTCCGGATCAGCGAAATTGGGCTGCCAGAATGTCAGACATATTTTCACCCCCCCCCCCCCCCCTCCCCGGTATAACACATCTAATAGCTAATATATGAAAATAGGCCTAAAGCATAATGAAATGAAGAAAAAACTCGTGTCCAGACCCAACACTTCACCCATGACCCCCCAGGTTTTAACCAAGAGAACGCACATGGCAGCCTGACACCCAGTTACCTGGATCCACTTGCGGGACACCCCGCGGGGTTACCATGGAGATACAGGCGGGAGGGGATTGGTGCTAAAAGGTTCATCAGATAAAGGGGAAAACAGCATGTGCCCTTATCGACCCCGGCCGCGTGACATGAAACAAATTCATCATTTTTGCCCCATAGCTCATCGGATATGTATCGAGATATTTTTAAACTGCCCGAGTATATATGACACCAACGCAAATCTGTATGTAGTGTGAGACCCCCCTCCCCTCTCCCCTCCCCTGGACCATCCTCACTATCAGCTAGGATAGAGATACCATTGAAATAAAAGGTCAGGGGTTGTGGTTGGAGGGAATGGGGATGGTCTGGAATTCTTTCGGGAATATAATTATCAAGCGCGTGTTCTTCCCTGAGCTGATTAGGACACATCTTTTGTATGCGTTTGCCTCGGATGTTTGCAAACTTCGCTGATACGTAATCGCTTGATTAAAAACAAAGGGAAATAATTGCGATCATCCTGTGTTCTATACGCGAGTTCTGCTCTAGGAGGAAGCTCCAGACTTTCATCCAATCCGCAGCCAACAAGTCAGTGGCTCAAGTCGACCAACTTTAGATTGCTCCATAGAAAATCGATACTTCCTGAAGATCAAAATCCGCCTGGACCAAGACGAAACCTCAGACGTTCGACTCGAGACTGGCAGACATCACATAGACAAGGAGTAACTTCAGAACAAGGAGAGCAACTTCAGTTTTGTGGTAAGATATAATTTAAATTGATACGTGTAACAGTATTCTATATCCTTGATTCTCTACACGCATATATACGCTCACGTTTTTATTGCCAAAATTGGTGAGAAAACGCTATGGGTGCTTAGAAATCATAATAAGCTGGGTGCATTTTATTGATGTGAACCTCAGTTGAACGAAGTAAGTCGTGGTTATTATTAATGGTGGCTTTTATAGTGCTTGATGGTGCGGAACGTTACATAATTTTATTTGACCATTTTTATCGATATTCTGACGAATCGGATAGGGTATTGTTGTAATAGTGTTTTGGGGGACAACTTTATGTAAAATGAATGATGTCGAGCAAGTTGCTTGATTGTCAGGTTATGCAACATAACTTGTCAAATGGCGCACAGGGACCCGACTGACTTATCAGCTCTATATCATTTCCATATTTCGTTCTTGGCTATTGGCACAAGAAACGTTGCAAACGTATAACCAGCTTAAAAACCACGTCAGTGACGTAACACAAAATGCGCATTATTGGGTAGATTCCTACCATGAGCATGCCAGGGATATCTTATAGATATGTGCTGTTAATTATGCCATATTTGACACAACAGCTAGGGGGTGTTTAACCCTGGTTCACTCAATTTGAGGACAGTCAATGCCTCAGATAGCATTACGTACGTGCTTGTCCACATATTTGTTTACCAATTTTACAAGATGCCATTTTAGTACGTGTGTGTCGCGGGCAAACACTCAGTATGTAAAGTTTGGTATCGGGCCGCTTGTATTGTTTACCCAGGAATTGAACGAGCCCTAGTATGCCATTGTCAATGTATTATCGCAGGAACTCTATATCCACCACTTCACTTATGTTTGAACGACACCAACAAACAGAGTTGAAAAAGTGTCGCTTTTTCTACCCGATTTCAATACGGAGTCTCGCAGAGGCACTGTGTCAGTCGATGTTCTTGCACGTCCGAAATCCGTGACAAATAATTGCGTAAAAACGCGTGAAAAGAACATGAAAAAGTCCCGCAAATCTTATCGTGTGACCCATGCTGTGACCCCCAGAGAGCACAAGACGAGGGCGGCTAAGTAGTAGCAAGTATTTAATTCAAGTATAATTTATGGAGCTAAGAAGTTCATAAGTGCGCAAAATTAGCAACCATGCGTCTAGTCGGATACCGCGTTGCCCGGTGTTCAATTCGCGTGTTGATCGGTAAATTGCTGAACACATGAACCCCCCACCGTCCTTCGATCGACGAAAATCCGCTTATAGTGTATTAATATTGATACGGTCTGTGCACCTATGAGATGTATATTCTCTGTTTCAGACCTCTAGTCAGATTCACGCAGCTGCCAGGCAATATCACGTCGTTATTGCCCGCTCCAGAAAAGCGGAGAAGTCGACCATCGTATCGCCCGGAGTGGAGAACGAAGAGGGGAGATCACTTTACGCTGGCTCCGGGACCTGGGAATTCGGGGATCGCTATACCACTTCGGTCTACTTATATACATAGCTCACTTCTTACCTCGCCAAACTGAGTGATTTCACAGTTTACAAGACAAGAACAGCATTTACATTGGAGTGCTTTGTAAGCGTACTGGGCAAGCCGATTGAAAACAGTTGGAAAACAAGAAAGTTGGCTGCCAACAACGTAAGCTCCACTTGCGCCCAATGACCCGTATCTAATGATACGTATACACGAATACTCAAAACCGACGCAATAGTCAGCTCAGAGGTGTTCTCAGGTTGTTGCAAAGGCCAGTAGAAGCAGAAAAAAGTGGAGAAGAAAGAGAGAGAGAGAGAGGCAGGGGAAAAAAGAGCACAGGTTGAGCTTTGCTTGGATAAGAAGACGTACATATTCTGTACACTAGTGGAGCCGCGCACCGACTCAGCAACAGCCGCCTGATCGACTCTGTCGCTCCCGGATAGATACCGATACACACCGTGTGCTTCCTGAAACCAAAAAAAAACTTCCCTCGATATTCTCTTCTGTCTGCCGGCAAATTGCAGACGGTAACTTCTAGCGTATCACGTGGAACAATTGCAAGATTTTGTGTTCCTCACATATGAACGGAGTTACACCAGTTTATCGGATTCCAGCCGTGACCATGTGGGATTCTGTTGGCATTCTCTGAGCAATATTTCTCTGATATTATCCTTGCCTTGCGCTCTTACAACGGAGTAGATATTTCACATCGTGTGAGTATTTTTATATATATATCTGCAAATCAAACACAGCAAAATGTCGGCGGGTAACGACACGACCTTCACGAAGATTTTCGTTGGAGGCCTTCCCTACCACACGACGGACCAGTCACTCAGGGAGTTCTTCGAGCAGTTCGGAGGGATCGAAGAGGCAGTGGTCATCACGGATAGACAGACCAACAAGAGCCGAGGGTACGGCTTCGTCACGATGTCCACAAGCGCCGCGGCGGAAAAGGCCTGCGAGGACCCGAACCCCATCATAGACGGCCGCAAAGCTAACGTCAACCTCGCCTATCTAGGAGCGAAACCTCGCGCTTTACCTGTTGGTTTCCAACCCGTGGACCCTCTTGCCATGAAAGTGGACTATTCTGGATACGGAACCGCTGCGCAGATCCCAATGGTGCCGCAGTATCGCTACATGCAGTACCCGACAGCCGCATACATGACGTCACAGCAGGCGGCCATGCTTCCCATGATGCAGCAGGCCGCTGCCACGCAACAGCACGTGCAGGCACCGGTTTCCCCGGTAACGGCGGTGCCGCGATCTCCGGTGATCATGGACTGTGCCCCTACCGCTGCCACGGCCGCCTCGTTAGCAACGGGTCAGCAGCTGCCCTTTGGGTACGAGGCTTATCACTATGCCAACGCGGCGGCCGCCGGACACGTGACCCCGGCCGCCTACCCATACATGACGACCGCTGGACTACAGTCAGCTGGACAGATGACGCTCCTCCATCAAACACCGACTATACAAGACAAACTACGGGAGTACAACTAGTACACGGCTACTTGTAGTGGTTATTTATAAGCTCACACCTTGAATATATTATAGGCTCATTTAGTGTACAAACTGACTTTTATATACCAAACAACACGGTGCATGGATTAGCAATAAGAAAGAAAGTCACTTGTATAATGTGTATGGGCATTGGGGGATGATGCATTGTTTATAAATGTGTAAGAATTGTATGCATGTGAGTATGTGCACGCGGCGCCTCATGAATATGCAAATAGATCTGCGTCACGTGACTCGGAAGTGGACTCTAAATGTTCTAAGCGCAGATCGGAATACTGCCGTCCGACAACGAATTATGTGTTTTATGATTGCTAATGGCTCGTCCATTGTACATTTAACTGTGTGCATGTGAGTCGAACGATGAGTATAATATCATTAATGTCATTATTATTAATATTATGTGTATATAATTTATTTTATTCATATTATTTATTCATCAATATGTCACTTTAGCTCAGTAAGACAAAATAAACGAATACATAATTTTACAATCATTTCTTTCACCCGCTAATTTTGCTTGCTGATCTCTGTACTTGAAGTTGTACATTAATATGCTCGGTGTAACATTATTCCAGCAAGCTTTTCTAACCAGTTCTAAAATTAGCTATTTACAAGTGGTTCGGAAACATCTACCCTCTGAAGAGAAAAAAATCGAACAAAAATAACATCCCCAGCCGCCAGATATTGGTGATCTACCGATACTTACGAATATTATTGAATCTCGACAAGAGAGAACGAGAGAGAGAGAGAGAGAGAGAGAGAAAACTTATTATTTTCCTCTCTTCTATCGCTTCACGCAGGTAGCAAACTCGCTCATGTTTTGTTATCTTTAGTCTGTTGTTCCCCGCTCGTTTCTTCTCAATCATTTTTTTTTCTGGCATTTTCCCCTGCACCGCCTTTGCGTTCATTTCCCCCAACGGGCGGGTTCCCCGCTGTTAGGTCTCTTGTTTTCAAACAAAGTATTTGCCGGGCAGGTATACAGGCGATATTTCCCGCTTTCTCGCACATATACCCCCACTGAGTTTGTCCGTATGTTGTCTTCTGATGTGTCTAGAACCCAAGAAAACAATTCCCTCGCCATAACAGTAAGGAAGAAAAGTACAAAATCCCCGATCGAGTTTTGTATATTATGCCATATATCCGGCAACTCTCACCATAATCTACTATATAGGGACGATCCTTGATCAATTTCAATACTTACTGGTGTACGCGAAAAGTGCATACCGGTGTATTCGTTACAAATATATTTAATCATTTCAGAAGATGTCTGGTTGCGTTATTTTAAAACCACCAGCCACAGTAATGAGAAGGCTATTTATTCATAGTATGTACTTTTTATTCGTTTCATCTCGGTCTGATTCCTTATGGCAGAGTGGTTAAGGAGAAAATATTATTTAGCCCAACGGTGAAGAAAGGTTACCGGAGAAATGCACTGCGTCAGACTACTTTTTTTCAGTAAAATTGCTGCTTTGACATATCACACCGAAAGTCAAATTCAAGGTCAGCAAACGAACCACCCGATGTGACTGCCTAGATATGGTCATAATACAAATCTGAGCTCCATTTCAACAAGCATCATTCTAGGCCCAAGTACCGTACACTGCTCATTACTTGGTGAATTTTCATTAGACACGTCGAATGTTCCTCCACGGTTACCACTCAAGGTCATCTTATGTCGAGGTCAAGGTCGCCAAAAGATGCTCCATACACGTCTTCCTATCCAAATCTGATGTACGTGTGCAAGGGTTTTGACCCAGACGCCAAGTTATGCATATATTGCCATTATTGGGCCTTTCTGCGCTATGTATCGGGTCGTACGGGAGAATTTCAGCTGCCCTATCCGTTGATGCAACACCAAGTAGGCCTATCGCAATCGACATGTTTTAAAATAATTTAGAAAAAACTGATCAGTTGGTTTTGGGGGGAAAGAAATGCAAATCTAGCATATTTTGATCCAAAAATAACTGTTTTGACCTTTCAAGGTAATGGAAGGTAAAATTCAAGGTTGGATTAAACAAGCTCTATCTTCAAGCGTTCTAGTAGTACAGTTGTGGTAGCTCCCATAATGGAGGAAAAAAGGGACTAAAAATTCAAATTTTTTTGCATAAGGTGATTATCAAAATGGAGAGTAAAATGATCTGCTTGTTTTTTTCGCCGAACCGTTGAAAAATCAAAATGACCACCAGACGCAGACCGTCGATTCAAGTGCAACGAAACACGTTACAAAGGTACATAAGGGGAATATTTTGAAACAGAAATATCGAAAGTGGTGATACCATTTTTGAGAAAACGACAGCCGAAGTCCAAAATTTCCCGTTTTTCGTCGACAACGGCCTTATTTGTGAAAATTTGGAGAAAAAAAAACAAATGCAAAAAAAAAATACTTCCTTCTTGAAATATTTTTAGACATTTTTGCGCACAATTTCAATTTGAAATTGATGCTATAAAGCCATCACGTGCCACCAGATCCCGCCATTTTTTCATGCATGTATATTTCCAAATATTTCATAGCCCCCCTAGTGTGACTTCTTCCCTTTGATGCTCGTATATTGAAAAATAAATCTTTCGTCATTTTTCATCCAAATATTGAACGGATCCCAAACTTTTACACCATGGATGCGCCCCTGGGAATATGATGAATATCAAACTACATGTACAGTTCTTGTAAACATAATCTGTTATAAATCAATACATATATATTTCATAACAAATGTGCCAAGTGCACCCCTGTGTGCATACATAATACACGACTTGCGTATACGTGATGAAAGAATATACATTGCAAGCGAGAGCTATTAATCAGGCAAATTCATCATTGTGTAGAAATGGAAAAAAAATAAGCTAAATTAAGCACCGCACAAAAGTGACATTAGGTTTGCAGTACCTGAGTTATATAGCCGCTTCGGTTTTTACCACTTCTACTCTTCCACAGGTACAGATGAAATGTTATTGGTAAGGTACTGTAGATTATAGACAGACAATTCATTCGTTAATGAGCAGCCCCTAGGGTTTGTTTGCCCAACTGTTTTTTCCACCAAACGTTCCTTTTTTCCCCTCTGATCCCAGAAAGTTCATATCGAAGAAAGAAAAACCGTGTACTTCAGCCTGGGGCCAAATCCACTTTACATTTTGTTCAATCTATTTTTTTTCCATGCGAGGCAATTCCTCTCCTCGTTTTGGACACGTCCATGCTTGAGCTAAGTTGTGTTGTTCACCTAAATATTAATGCAATCCACCAAAGACACGCAAAGCGGTATGATTAGAATCAGAAGTGATATTATACCGCATGCCATGATCCGTTTAAATGATCGATATATCGGGACCCCCTCTCTGCCACGACCCAAGTCAATTCTTTAAATCCCACACCAAATCTAACCTCCACATTAAAGTATGGTCCATACCATACAACGTGTATAATTGGTTTGGCAACATCTGTGCCAATTAGTAGACGGCCAATGCTCTTAATATTTTACAGGAGTAATTCTTTGCTGAGGTTGCGTGCTAAAAACGATTACAAACTAATTGCTATGGTTTCAATGCCAGGTACAACAACACTCCGTGTGTTGCCATGTAATATCATTATGGGGGCATGCAATCTATTATTAATCACCTCAAATTGAGACCGAACATTGTAAATATCTTTAATACAATGTATTTAAAAATAAAAAAAATAATTAATTCAAATTAATCAATTAGTTAATTTACGCCAATATTCACACAATAAGCTAAATCACCTTCGAGAAGCCACGATAAAAAAACATAAACAGATGATAAGTGAACCAGATAGTATGATTACTTGTAGTATGATTATCATTTAAATAAATAACAAACGAAAATCATTAATTGCTTGTCCGCTGTCCATTATGAAAATGGTTCGGTTTCAATGAAATAATAATGTGAATGTATATCACTTCGATGATTTGCATCATTGAAACCATAAAAAATAATGTTTCCCGGAAAAAAACCCCCAAAAACTTCTTTCACTGAACACTTCCCAAATTGTAGTATGAAGGGAAAAACTTAGAAGTTCTTGTTCTAAAAGAGCAAAGAAAAATCTATAAATGTTAGTGTATGATGTCTCTCCGAACTTTGTTTTGCGATAGGGATGTACAACTTACAACCCATTGGGTTTCTGATACAGCTAAACGAATGTCGGATGAACATTAAGATACATGTAAATGAAATGAATGTATGGGTCATGCACCCATACAAGTATAAGATTCTATCAAGGTGTAACACCTAATTATACAAAAGCCTCACGGATACCGACCATGACACACAATCATATGGATCGACTTTTCCTGGATCGCTTAAGGTAGTCCGCTCCAAACAGTGAGGGGAGGTGGTGTAAGAGTTTTTTTAAAATAAATAACTGTGTCAACATAATCTAGAGCTTCAAAATGATATATTTTCTAGAGTAACTGTTCAGCATCCTGAAACTGAAAAGAAAATAGGGGGTCACCGTATCCGTTCGCATGGAAAACACGATGCAAGATGTGAATATGGACGAAAAAATGTGCAAAAAAGCCATAATTTATGTCATTTTAGGTAAATGTGTGTGATTTCGATCGAATATGTAGAAGAAACGAGCACGGTGACCCCCTGTTTTCTTTTAAGCATTAGGATGCTGATCATTTACTCTATAAAATATGTCATTTTGAAGAGATAATATTCAAGAAATGACTTTTAAATTTTAACTCTTCTTTACCTCACTGTTTGTAGCGGACTACGTTAATCGCCATCACTCGGTTTACCAATAGTTCACCAGGTCTTAACTACTGAAATGTCACACGAACCTCGGCTGCCGAGATATTTGCACTGGTTATGGCCCATGCGTTGATGATATTCAATAACCGTGTCGTATTACACCCGCACGGGTGTATAATTCATCCGTATTACATGAACTACGAGGCCATATAATATTATTGTACTAGTTTTATTAAACATGTTAAATATCAGCGGTTGAGGATCGACCAGTGGAAAGCCACAGGCGACATTTTGTAAGACTCCATTGAACTGGAAGAAATGGCTATTATCATGATTATAGCCGCTGACGAGCAATGCCAGGATCAAACTAGTTCATGGGATCGAAGGAAAACAACACGTGTAAATCTATGATTTTGATATTGCAATATTATATGGAGCTAGAGAAAAGTAAATTTACTGCAATAACGAAATCGTTGTTGCCATCATGATATAATTTTTTTTTTATTCAAAGTATCGCCGAAAATAGCATTTGTTCTGCAAAAAAGATTCGGATTTGAAATGAAACCATTCACCACGAAGTCGAGAGCGACTGTTGAACGAGTAACGAACAAATATGAGATAGAAATTCGAGTGGTTATTATAGAAAATGGTTTATAGAAAACACCCCGTGAAATTTGTATTGTTTCACAATCATAAAACTTGTAGTGCTGCCAAGGCCTTCCATAGACCAGCAGGTGCGTGGTTGACTTGTATCATGGCGTCAAAGTGATTTTATCACTAACTGGCGATATGTAAACCGGTCAATAATTCACAATCCTTTACCGGCGAACTGCACGTTCTATTCTCGGGGAGTGCATTCATGGTTCACTGGGAGTTAGAATCCATATTTCCAAGGTACATGTGGTTCCACTGTATGCGGAAACATTGTCATCCTAGAGTTAAGTGGACACAGTCCTATAGGAACTACTGTTGAGTACATGATTGCATGGTACCCCATTTTCGAATCACATTCGAAACACATTCTGCACGCGCACTCATGGGCACTACTAAATATTTTAATGTAAATCTATTTTCAGAGAGTGTGCAAGTATTGAATGTATGTGGAAACATTGGTACTTTCTCATACTATTAGCCGTCGAGCAGCTAAGTGAAGCATAGTGGAGATATATCTCGCAACCTCCACATTCAGTGCTGGCGAAAAGCAATATGAGATAGTAAATAGACTCTAGGGATGAATAATAATGGTAATAATTCAAACTCTACAAGTATACAATTATTGTTTTCATTATTGTTTTCGATGATTTCTCACTTGTCAAACAAAGAGATAAGTTTTGTCAATGATGGATTAAAATGTCCTATTGAATTAGGATATTTGTCCGTTTCTAAAAACCTGTCCACCAATGTGGAGAACATGAGGAAGGTAATTTTAGTGGCACGTAATCTTTCTGCCATCTATGTAATATATTGGCATACAATGATGTATTTGTTATCGTGGTAAATTGTGGATATTGTCCGTCTCGCAACAGACTTCACCAAAATCCTATGCATTCGACAGAAGCTCACTACATACATTTTTGTTACTGAACCTGTCTGTGAACGTTGGAAACCCCATTTTCCCAATGATGTCATTCATGTGTGGATAAGACTTAAAACATCTTGTTGTGCTTTGATTCTTCTCCAAAAGTCACACTTCATCATAATTTTCAGCTATTGGTACATGGTTATTGTAGCATATTTATGTCGAATGTGGCTTGATGTAAAGGTGGTTGGAATATATTCAGGAAACAAACGTGAACGATATTAGAATGGCTGAAATTCATCAAGGCAGCACTTCGTTTTGTCCCACTGGTGTCGAACATGACACCAGCGTAATCCGATGATAGCTAAACATCACTCGTATCTGCTCCAAATGTAGTTTAACGCTTAGTGTTTGTGTAAATTTCATGAAAACGCATCCATTATATCAAGGTGACAAGTCAATACACGTCTTTTCGTCATATTAAATTTAAGAATGACCATAAAAAAAACTCGTCTGTTCTTTTGTGTATGATAATTAATGACATATGAAGAGAATGATTGTTTTACAATATCGAAAAGTGACATTATGAAGCCAAGACCAGTCTCGTGATATATTTATGTATGTTTGCATGGAAAGTATCGTATGGCATGACAGTTACCGATGACAGGGATAAAATATCACTACAAAACGCGTGGACTGTATAATGCCTACCCCTCGGAAGATGATGTATCATTTTATTAACCGATACATATGCAACACGTGCCGGTAAAACAGAAGTACGCCTGTCATGCGACCATGTATATGTAACTTAAGTTTTGTCAAAGAATGTAACACAGGTATACAGGTATAATACAGGTATATCAATTAAGAGTTGTGTTCGAAGATCGGATTTCTCACAGGGTGAAACTGTGCCCAAGGATGTCACCATGAGTACCTTCCAGGGTCTGGAATTGATGTTCATTCATTTGTTATTCGCCTATGTTGTGGCTTCGTTTGGATTTCAAACTGTTTGGTAGATGAATACCAACTGTATTCAGTCTGTGTACTGTAAAAACAAATATATTCGCACAATTTCTGCCCCTGGTGACACATTGGCGGCTTCGGTTTGGATTACCTGGTTGAGCTATGTGTCTTCTCCAAGTCATGATTCCATCATAATTTTATGATATTACTGACTGGTTATTTGTTAAGTAAAATGTAACACGAAGTTAGCTTTTCATTTTGAGAAGAAAATGTGAAAAATATTACACTGGCTAAACTTAATATAGAAAGCACTTTGTTTGTTTTTTTACACTGGCGTCGAACGTGATCGGGCAAATCTGAACATCACTCGTTGTCAATCTAGTTTAATGCATGTGTGTAAAATTAATAAAGCACGTGTGCATTATCTGACAGATGACAAGTCAATACTCGTATCTTCCTTTAAATGTGAATGACGATGAAAAAAATCCCAGAAAACATGTGCTCTCTTTTGTGTAATATGCAACGAACAGGTAAGAAGAATAATTGTGTCACAAAGTCAACAAGTGCTAGTATAATGCCAATACCAGTCTTGTAGTCTGCTGATTTTTGTTGACATACAATATATCGTATGACGTGACGGTTAGATACGCCAAGGGATATCGTATCACTACAAAATGTATGGGAATTAATTATAATGCCTACTCCCCGGAAGATGATATAATATGTGATTACAGACCGGGGTCCCTATTGTGTGCAACAAGTACAGGTATAAATACAATGGCACCTGTCATGGAACTCACTGCAAAGTTAAGCTGTTCATTTACCATTGTGTAAAGCATGTGTATCGACTTAAAGGTGTGGTAGAATATTCTCACCGTACTACTTACTGTCTTCTTGGAGAATAAGTATATTGGAAACGTCTTGAGTCTCCCTCATTCGTCGCTGTGGTCGATTCTTGTTTTTTTACCATACAATGGATATGTACGTGAAAATGCTACCGTTAAACGTCTTACATATGAATATGTGTGCATATATGTATGGGCTATTTACCCAAGTCCCCAACAACCTCAAACTTCTAGTGCGGCAGAACCTTTCGGTGTAACTGGAAACATATAACTGGCTACATACAATATTTGCAGATTATAAATACGGAGTGCACTGTGCAATGAGAATAAATAGAATACTGCACAGAAGAGCAGAGCACGTATTCTACCATGCGACGGTATTAACATGCAACATTTATATGTGACAGAACATATATAGTTAATCACTTCAAACTGAGAATTTGAATCTGAACTTTTCCAATATTGTATAACAAATTATGGTATAACAAATTCAAAATGTCAGGTTCAAATAATACGAAATCATGATGAATGCGCCAAGTATATGAGTAGATGAACCCAAATTAACTTCACAATAGACGTGGAATCAATACCCAGTATTAAGTATTCCGAGCAAACAAAACAGGGTCCGTTATCCAATCTCATAGTCCGGGGACAGAAAGTCATATCAGGCATACGAAGTGAGAGAAAACTAAAATGACAGAGAAACTCATGAACCCCCGTACTGTAAGTAATGTATTTTTTATCCGCTCCATTATCAACTCGATTTGTTTTTCAGTGACATAATGCATACCACTGTGACAGGTTACATCAATGATTCGACAAATGTTTAGTACAAAGACACGCACTTGTAAACATCGCCAAACACTCCTCCGAGTGTAGAAGGTAATTGGGAATAATTTAGGATTGCATTTGCTGTTCATTTCAATATGAGTTTGACACTGATGCAAAGTCATAACTCTTGCGCCCTGCACCATCACTCATATGTTATGTATGACTCGCAAAAGAGATGTCATATCCAACATGCTACATGCAACTCACATCATACGACATTTATATTCTCGAGAAAAGAAGTCAAAATTCAACATGCATAATTCAATACTCAACATTTAATCTGCTCTGAGTTCATCCATCCAACACCTACTAAACTGTATATTGCTCATATTTTAGTTTTTTTAGACGTGAGTGTACAACATACAATTTCGAACGACCAATAGAACGATGAAATTATTGCTTGGGTAAAACAACCATACAAGTATGACCCTAACTAGCTGCACTCTTCAGTTATCCACTACCTTCATAGGAAAAATATGATACACATTGATCGTCTTCTGGATCGTTCGATCACAGTCACACGACCCTCAGCTGCCGAGATGTTTGCACTTTGTTATGGCCCACGCGTGGATGACATTCAATAGCCGTGTCGTATCACACCCGCAATAGTGTATAAATCTATTCATCTGTATTACTGTAAAATGAGATGATAACATTGTACTCGTACCATTAAATGTCACTGGTTGAGGATCGATCAGAGATTGAAGAACCTCGGGTGACATCTTGTAAGTTCCCATTGCGCCGGAACAAATGGCTAGTTGCTGTAGAAGTGCAAAACATTGAACACATTTGATAGAAAAATGTGATACTATATAGATGGAAAAAATAGTGAATATCATAATTATTATCATATAAATATAATTGTGACAGGTCTTTATAAAATGCTGATTATATGACGTTAAACTTTTGTTCCTTGAACATCTAGCAGAAATAAGTTATTTTCATACATGTATGTTTTCGATTGCAATGGAATTATTCAGCAAGAAATTGAGAACGATCAACAAATTATTGGCGAATGAGTACTGGTATAAAAATATAATGCCTATTATACACGTATTTGCACGATATAAATATTTTGACGTTTTGACATTATTCTCATCAAACATCTTGCCGAAATTCCCGATGCTTTTTTTACGTGCATGTTTCAGATAATTGCACACGGAATCATTCAGCACAAAGTTGAGAGCGACTGGCATATTATTGGCAAACGAGTATGAAAAATATAGGCCTAATGACTATTACTTATTCTTAAGGTATCTTTTCATCAAATCAGTTGTGAGTTTCTTAATGGCAGAAAAAAAATGTTCTGCTTATTATGCATACTATCTTAATATAACCCCTCCCCTCCAATAAAGAAACTGGTATTGTGTGTAGTGAACAAGGCAATACCATAGATCATCAGGTGCGTGTTGGCTGACTTGTACTGAGTCAAAGCGATTCTACTGCTGATTGGCCATATATAAACCAGTGAATAATTCACAATAATTCTTTACCTGGGAAATGCATGTTCGATTATCACTGACTGCTTTCACGGTTCGCTGAAAGTCAGAATCGATCTCTTCAAGGAATGATTGGTTTCACTGTATGAAGAAACATTGTCATCCCAAAGCTAAGTGGGCACAGTCATAGGAACTACACGATTGCCTCATAGCCGTTTGTGAACCTCTGAAAAACATTCTGCACGTGCACTCATGGGCACTACTAAATATTTAAATGCAAAATCTATTTTCAAAGAATGCGCAAATGTTGAATGAACGTGAAAACATGGAATTGGTACTTTCTCATACTGTCTTCGAGTAGCTGAGTGGAGCATACTGCAGACATATAATATATGGCAATGTTCATATCTGGTACCATCAGAGTAGTGGATTATTACAATGAGTTATCATATAACGGAGTTCATATTATGTTGAATGTGACCCGATGTTATCTGGGCTGTAATTCATAATATTGGACAATTAGAAATTCATTTGTTTTCTACACTGGTGTCGGAAATGACCAGAACATATCTAAGCATCGCTCGTGTGTGGTATAAATGTAGTTTAACGCTATATTTTGTGGTGTAAATTTTCTAAAACATACATCTATTATTTCATGGATGACGAGTCAACACTGTGTGTTTTTTGGACAAATATTTTACTCTTAAAATGTGAATGGGGATGGAAAAAGGGTTTTTGTATAACATGCAATGAACATGTAAGAAGAAGAATCGTCTCACGAAATCAACATTTGATGCCCACACCAGTCTTGTGGCCTGTCAATATTTGCTGACATAGAATATATCAAATATATCATTAAAAAAGCATGGGCGGTATAATGGCTACTCCTCGGAAGATGATATCATATCTGATTACATCATCCGTGTCCGCATTATGTGCAACGAGTACAGGTAAATACAAGGGCACCTGTCATGCGACTTACTGCAAGATTAAGTATCTTATTTACCATTGTGTAATGCATGTATACTGATTTAAAGATGTGGTTGAAGATCATATTTCTTACATGATTACGTTTTCGTGGAGAATGAAGAATATTCAAAATTTGAAAATGTTACTTTGGACCACCGGGTGCGTGCTGGTTTACTTGTATGGAGTCAAAGTGACAAGGTAGCGCTAACTGGCTATATGTAAACCCGTAAATAATTCACAATAATTCTTTACCTACGAACTGCACGTTCTATTTTCGGGGAGTGCACTCATGGTTCACTCGAGGTCAAAATTGATATCTTCAAGGAACGGGGGGTTCCACTGAATGAGGAAACATTGTCATCCCAGAGTTAAGTGGGCACAGTCCTAGCGACTACATGATTGCCTCGTAACCCGTTTTATGACCTCTGATAGACAGTCTGCACATGTACACATGGACAGGACTGAATAATGTAACGCACATTTATTTTCAAAGAATGGGTAAATCTAATTGAATGAATGTGGTAACAAGAATTGGTATTTTCCCATATTATAAGTGTTCGAGAAGGCATACTTGAGACATACCTGGCAGTCTCCACATCAGTGCTAATAAACAGCAATACGGGATAATGAATGGTGATGAATGATAATGGTAGAAAATTGTATACAAGTACCTAATTAATGATTAGGATTTCTCAAACAAAGAGATTTGTCAGGTGTTCCTTGTCGATTGTGGATTAATTTTTGTTGTTGAATTAGGATGGTTGTCAGTTTCCAAAACATGTTTGCCATTAAGGGGAAAATAAGAAAAGGTTTTTCTAGTCGAAAATGTACACCTTGCCATTAAAGCGTTTCTTAGATGGACAGCTTTGTTGGTGTGTAATGTGGGCATTCTCATTTCATTGACAAAGTCTGAATACTTCATCCGTCTTTCTTATTACCAAATATCAGATTGCTTTGATAATAAAAAAAAATTAGCCCAAGGGCTACATAGGTTACTGAACAATATATGTTTTATATCTTAGATATTAGCCATTTTGTCCCGTGACCTGGACAGTTCCTTGTGATTTTGTCCCGATAAGGTCACTGGTCAAATTCAAGGCACGAGAATATTCCGCATATATCATTTCCTATATTTCAGAATATTCGACACATATAAGTTCTGGCATGTCCACAATTGATTCTCAAATTGTAAGGTCAATAATAAACGAGATATTAGCCTTATTATCCTGTGTGAAAATGAGGTCAAAGGTCAAATTCAAGTTCATCACAATATTCCGAATATATCATTTTCTATATGCCCACAATGAATTGCCAAGGTCATGACAATGCTCACCTTATATCATTTCTTATATATTCACAACTGATTCCTGACTTCTAAAGTCGATAATAATCGAGATATTAGATATTTTGTGCGCTGACTTTGAAAATAAGGTCAAAGGTCACGAGAATATTCAGCATATATCATTTCCTGTATGTCCACAATTGAATCATAAAATAAACGAAAAATTAGCCATCTTGTACTGTGACCTTGAAAATGGATAAAAGGTCAGATTCAAAGTCATGAGAATATTCAGCATTTGTGCTGAATATTGTCATGACAATAATAATATATTGTCATGATACATTGTTGAACACATTGGGAATGATATATTATATGATTTTCTATATGTTCATCAATTGATTCTGAACCTGTGAAATTGATAATAAGCGAGATATTACCCATTTTGTGCTCTGACTTTGCAAACGAGGTCAAAAGTCAAATTCAAGGTCATTGCAACATTCAGCGTATATCATTTCCTCTATATGTGCACAATTAATTCCTAACTGATAGAATGGATAATAAGGCAGATATCAAGTATTTTGTTCTCTGAATTCGAGAATGAGTTCAAAGGTAAAATTCCAGGTAATCAAGCTATTCAGCATACATCATTTTTTACACGTCGAGAATTTAATCCCAAGCTTCAAAGTCGATAATGAGCGAGATATTAGCCATTTTATGCTCTGATCTCGAACGTGAGAACAAAAGTCAAATTCCAGGTCATCCAAATATTCAGCATGTCCAGAATTTATTGTCAATGTGTAAAGTCGATAATAGGCGAGATAATAACCATTTTGTGCTCTGACCTTGAAAATAAGGTCAAGGGTCTAGTTCAAGATCACGAGAATATCTAGCATATCATTTCTTATATGTGCCCAGTTGATTTATGTAAGCCGTTAAGTCGACAATAAGTGAGATATTAGCCATTGTGTGCTCTGACCTTGATAATTAGTTCAAAGGTCAAATTCAAGGTCGACAAAAATTCCGGCAAACATCATTTCTTATATGTCCACAATTGATTCCCAAGCAGTAAAATCAATAATAAGCAAGATATTATCCATTTTGTCCCGTGGTCTTGGAAATGAAGGGGGAATGTCAAACTCAAGGTCATGACAATATTCAGCATATTTATCATTTCCTATATGTTAACAATTGATTCGTAAGCTGTAAAATCGATAATAAGCGAGATATTAAATATTTTGTGCTCTGATCTTGAAAATGAGCTAAAAGATCAAGTTCAAGGTTATGAGAATATTCAGCATATGTCATTCCTTATATGTGCACAATTGATTCCCAAGATGTGAAGTCGATATTAAACGAGATATACATCATTTTGTCCTGTGCTCTTGGAAATTGAGTCAAAGGTCAAATTCAAGGTCACGACAATATTCAGCATGTATCATTTCCTATATGTCCACAATTGATTCCCAATCTCTAATTCAATATTACATGTAAGTGAGATATTAAGAAAAGGTGTCCCATTATAAAGCATAGGAGAATTTAACATGGGAAAGTCCCATTTGGGACCAGTCAAAAAAGAATGGCCGCGACATGCAGACCGCCGATTCCAGGGCAACTGAACTATATATTACACGAAGGTATATAAGGGAGATGAAACAAAAAATCTCAAAACTGTCTGAACAGTTATTGAGGAAGTGGCCGCCAAAATCACAAATTGGCCGTTTTTTATCGAAAATGGCTGACATTATGAAAAAAAGCTCGAAAAAAAATAAATAAGGCATACTTCCTTCTTGATATATTTTTAGGCAATTTTGTGCAAAATTTCAAGAAGATTCAACCGAAAGCTTCACAGTTAGAAATGTAGGTGAATGACGACGGACGACGCCGGACTACGGATGCAATACTTTGGAAATAGGTTATCGTACCAAAGGTGACAACAAATGGCAGGAACCTACATAGACAGAAATAGAGGTGTAACTGGGTAATCCAGTAACAGTTTTTTACAAACATAAATGAACAAAAAGTCGGTTTATAACTTTTTTGTGCGATTTCTTTTGATGTTTTTTGACACGCCCAATTTTGGGCCGCCTTCACCCCCCCCCCCCCCCCCTCCCTCCGTTAAATCCGACGGCGAGAATGCTTTGACATTTGAAGATCTGAAAACAGTGTGTTTCTCCTCCAAAATTTATGAAATCTCATGCCATCAATAACATGCTAATTGCTATGTTGAATGTAACACGACGTTAGCGTGCCTGATATTTTATTCTTTGAGCAAATGTGAAGCACAATTAGAGTGGCTGAAATTCACGTGGGCAGCACTTTGTTTTATACACTGGTGTCGAACAAAATGGGGATATGGCTAAACATCACTCATATATCTTTAAATATCGTCTATCGCATTTATGTGTGTATTAGGTCATAAAACACGTGTCCATTATCTCGCGGATGACAGGTCAATACATGTATATTCCTAGCCTCACATATATGTGAATCATGTTCTCCTTATTGTACAACATGCTAAAAGTGATAAGAAAAAATATCGCATCACAATCACAAAAAAATTGTACTATAATGCCAGCACCAGGTTTATGGTCTACCGATGTTTGTTTACATAGAATATATCATATGACCTGGTGGTTAGAGACGCCAAAAAGAAAACATCACTACAAAACACGTGGGCAGCATAACGCCTATCCCTCGGAAGATGATATATCATATTTGATTATACAACTCGTGTTCCTATTATGTGCAACAAGTACAGGTAAAATACAAAGGTGCCTTTCATTGGACTTGCTGCAAGATTAAAGTAACTTATGTATCATTGCGTAATACAGGTATGTCGATTTAAACGTGTGGTTGAAGATCGGATTTCTCACGGCGCAAACCCTTTGTGAAGGATAAAGAATATTTAAAAATACGTGTCGAGACTCTTTTATTCGTTGCTTTACGGTCGATTATGTCTTTTTGTTAAACATTGAAACTGAATAATGCTACTGATCAGGTCCAATATATGGATATGCATGCATACTTTTATCTGCTAAGAGAAGTCCGCAATAACATCGAACATATTGTGTGGCTTGACCTTTTGGTGTAACTGGGTAAAACACGACTAGTAACATGTTTGCACATCACACATACGATATGCTGAAGAGAAGTGCACCTGTTCTGAGAGGAAAAGACATGATAGTGTGAAGGTTAAGTAATAGACCGATGTTGCCATACATAACGAATAACCATCAATCTTAGTGTGTAATTAGGTTATTATCCGTTAATCAGTTTTCCACGAATCAAAATGAACACGTGTGTAATCATATATACATACGTATTTCTAAAAAATAATAAATATATACATTCACATTCATTCATATTTGAGAAATTTTGTTGGAAAATGTTGATAAATGTTTTTTACAAGTAGGTGAATAAAGATATTTTTCGGTGTTCATAACATGTAACTTACCCAGAAAGCTGACGCTAAACTGGAACATAATTGATTGATATTAATCATCTTTCCATTAATGCAATGTATTGATATAGAAATTGTGTTAACTCTGTTGTGTAGCCTAGGTTATGTATTATGTTCAATTTACTAGTATATATTCTCGATTTCACTATTGGAAATGCTGAAATTGATCTAGGCAACATTTTCGGTTTTTACCCTCGTTTCCAATACGATAGGAGCGTAGCCAGCATCATTCGTACACGTATCCATTACGTATCCATTCTCCCGAATTGACAAGTCAGTGCATGTATTTTCTTCACCTCATATGCAGGACGATGAAAAAATTATACTCACTCTTTATTCTATAACATGCGAAGGACAGAAGAAGAATGATCGCCTCACAGCGTCAAAAAGTAGAACGACACCAGTCTGGTGACATATTGATGTATGTTTACATGATATATCGAATGACGTGAGGGCCAGAGACAACAGGGAAAAGACGGGTGTGTTGTATAAAGCCTAGATCTCGGAATTAGATGATGTAACATATTTGGTAATAAATATAAGCAGTGTCTCTAATATATGCAACAAGTACAGGTAAAATAAAAAAGCATCTGTCTTGGGACTTGCTGCAAAAATATGTCACTTATTTACCATTGTGTAAAATAGAATTTAATGTCGATTTATGATGTGGTTGAAGATCGGATTTCTCAAAATTCGAAATGTCTTGAGACTGCTTTATTTGTTGTTGTACGGTCGATTCTTTCTTTTTGTCAAGTTTATTGCCGTCTGAGACATTGATAATAGTGTGATCTGATAATTACTTTCCACAAACTAAAATGAACACATGTATATATATATATATACATTTTTATTTCTATAAATAATAAATATAATGTGCAATAAAATATACATTGCGTAACAACTGTCATGATATACAATATTAAGCACGTGTGTGTATATATATACAAATTGCAGATGTTATTGTTACTGTGCGATTCTAGCTATACAGTGTCCATAGTCTAAAAACCGACCACCTGTTCTAAAATCATGGCACCAGCGCCAACTTGTGTCCAATGTATTGTGTGAACACTTATATGAAGTCCTTCTTTTTTTCGAAGTCATTGAAAGTCACAAACTTATAACGCGGGACCGTTTCCTTTGGGGTTTTGCGCATGCGCCTGTTGGAGACGAAGTTGGTCCTGTGGATTTTGCTGCATGTTGTAAGCGGCTAAGAGGGATGGGTGAACCGCTTGTGGAACAGCTGCCGCGTACGGATACCCGAAGGTTGCCAGCTGGTTGGCAGCTAAGGCGTATTGATAAGCAGCTGGGATCCCGCCAGCCAGCTGTGCGTTAGCCGCTTGTGTGGCAGCTGTGGGCGAACTTCTGTCCATGCCGATACTTGAACCTGATTTGGGTGACGAGGCTGTTGATGAAACTTCCTGTTGCATCTGTTGCTGTGCCAACAGTTGCTGGGCCAACAGCGGGTGGGTCTGGTTGGCGACGGGGAGGAAAGCTGGCGAGCCTAGATACGCGGATGGGTGTACATATCGGTACTGCTGCATCATGGGCATTTGAGCTCCATATCCGGGAACTTCCGGTTTGAGGACGGGCGTCTCCAGTAGTGGTGCGCCACTAGGGGGCGCGCGCGGCTTAGCTCCCAGATACGCCAGATTTACGTTAGCTTTTCTACCGTCGATGATAGGGTTGGGATCTTTGCAGGCTCGATCGGCAGCCCCAGCGTCAGACATCGTCACGAAGCCGTAGCCACGACTTTTCTTGGTCTCTCGGTCGGTGATGACGACAGCCTCATCGATGCCGCCGAACTGCTCGAAGTACTCTCTGAGAGACTGGTCGGTCGTGTGGTAGGGAAGACCCCCAACGAAGATCTTGGTCCAGGTGGTATCCATAGTAACTGGAGAAGTGGTGGTGGATCTCAAATTGCGCTGAACAAGATGTTGTTGCCACTCGTCGCTGTTCTTCTTTGGATTTCAAAACGACTTATCTGATTTCAAAATTAGTGTTGAGTCGATCCTCCTTTTTTTTGCGTGGTAATTCGAAATAACTCTTAGCTTTTCCTTCTGTCTTTCGCTTGTAGGTACTGTTGCTACGCTGTTGTTGCTTGGATGTTTGCAAGGTTTGTTTCTGACTTTTCCTCGGTGTAGACAGCTGTTTTAAAGGCTAAGACAGGCCACGGTTCAGTGACGCTGGACAGATGCGCTCGCGTCTCTTCCCTGTGTTCACCGGTCGTGGAGACGTGTTTATAGACAACCAACTGTGACATCAGATTAACTGTTAAAACACGACGTGACCTGCCCGGCGCAGACTAATGACGACTTGTTAGCGGCATCTATTGAACACTGTTGACACTAATTAAGTCCAGGTGTGTGCGGTCAAGAGAAGAAGAAAGTGACCAACATCATTAAATAAACAATATCCTAATTGAAGTATTGTGCTTTTATTAGTGTTGTGAAGGAATCACTGTGTCATGTTATATCAACGGGGATGGTGAAACAATTCTCGGCATAGAATAAACAAAATGAAAGCAACTAGAAAAAAAGCAAAATACAATCGTACTAGTTTTGTTGTTCTCAAATAATAGAACGTATCGTTTAGTTTTCACTTAATCTTATTGAAACATCGAATCTGATTTAGATCTTTTCTTACTTGCTAATCTTGAATATTATACAACGTTACGCAATTTCTCGACGCACGTTAAAGCACAAGAATATAATATGTTCTTATAGGTCTTCTTGACAAGCAGCCCGATCCATAAATTGACGTATTTTAATGTATGTTAGTACACGTGGCTGGCTTTCACGTTACAGCTCGCGAGGGTTGTATGACAAGTCGATTTCATCGGGGTAAAGAATACGCTAGTTTTTGCGATCTTCAAGTCTTAAGTAAGTTTCGAGAAGAAAGAGATAAAAAACTCTAAAAGCTGCGAGTATAAATGCAAAAAGAAGTTGTAAATATTGAGCACGGTGCACTATATCATAGAATATCACGTGCTAACATGGATTACTAGCATATGAAGTGTACCCCTCGCGGTGCCAGTGTTCTCTCTCTCTCCAGGTCTATACGTCATTGCATAGGGTCCACGCACAGGTACCCGTGAGTTACACTCAAAGCGGTGTAACGATCATCCATTGTGCAAACAAGGACAGAAATCATTATCACCGCAGTCTCATACCAAGCAGTATGTATTTATTTATAACAAGGCCGCGGTGGGGATCACCTCCCGCACCCACGTTCAATGCATGAATTTGTAAAAGGCACATATCATGTCGCCCCGTCCGGTGGCTCTTTTTGTCTTGTGGAGTGTCTCGGCCAGACTGTCGATAAAGACACGTCACATGGCGGACGCCAGTCGATTTAACTGTCATTGCAACAAATTTCAAGATATTGCCTTTCGTGGTGACCCAGTCGCATACCGTTTAATTAAAGGAATCGCTCGATTGGGTCAAACATTCATTTGGAATATCACTGACAAAGTAAATTGCTAACGATGGAACATGAGACACAGTGGCTTCACACTCCTGAAATGCAAATGATCGTTGTTTCTTCGGGATCTCCTGGTCATAGATTGTTCAAATCACACTATTTTACAGGATATCTCACATTATACAAAAATATATACATGTTAACACCGCCAGAAATTGCCCCCTTCCAACACGGTTCGTTTCCGCTATGCCCCCTCAAGGCGATACAGATCGAAGTTGCACACTATACACTGAAATTGAAATGAACTGTTCCCATCTGATTCTTTCGCCCGATAAAGAGCCTCGGGATTTTATTTAGCTGTGGTTCATCGGCCGTTTCCGATCGATTACTCTCAACAACCCCGGATGAATTCTCGAGTAAGTATCGATAACTCTGATACCTGATCACTTAAGCTCATTGCACCCAGTAAATTCCCAGAAGGGTCTATGGGATTTTGTTCGGATGACAGTCGGCCCTGGATCTGCTGAAAACGATAAAACTCGATGGAGCTTTTGTTAGCAGTGTACTCTCGACTTCTCGTCTTTGCTTACGTCATGTATTCCACTTGGATTTCTGTGGTGAATTTTTGTCATAGCCATTACCGTACTTCGCCGGATAGGGCAGCATAGAAAGATTATCGATCTGTCAGAGCTGCATGATTGCTTGGTGTAATATTCAACGGCATACCTGGTCATACTGTAATTTATTGATAAATATTTTGTCTTCACTACAACTACCCCCACCCTCCTTAGTGCTCCGTTGTCCCCGCTAAACTTATCCACCCCTCGCGCGGGTACTCGTTTGAAATCAATCAAACCTGTCCCCGTTCTCGGTGAAAGGTACATATAAGTGGTGTACTATGTGGTGTGTCCAGAGCACCGATCTTTTTTATTTCTTCTCCGCATTTCCAATAGATAGCACCGCTTGAACCACCACGGTGATATGCGATCACCGATTGCTTCGGACCCACGTGTTTCTGGGCTTCAATAGAGGCAGTGTCGAGTTGAACGGAAGTTCTTTCTCTGTCCGTGGGTATATCGATGTGTAGGTATAGAGATGTCCTTTCCCGTAGGTCCCTCATCTTCAAACAACGACGTGTTGCTCGCACCTAGATGCCCCGCGGTGGAGTGTCGTTGTAATATGTATTGTCAAAATATTATACATCGATGGCCGGGTGGGAAAAGTACAATATTTGTACCACGAATGAACTTCTTTTTATATTTCTGGAGCAGGTGCAGCCGCGCGTTTCGGATATTTCAGGTTATCTGGTTAGTTTAGAGCAATACCAATAAATAGTGCAATAATCATATATTTTGGAACAATACATTACTACTTTATCCGACATCTGAATGATATTGATCACATCTATAGAATCGAAATTTGAAATTGTGTCACGTGTAACGTAAAAAAAAAGATATAAGGAAATGGGTGGCGTAAATTTTTGGGACCCAGTTTGTGACTTTAATGTCCAGCTCATGTCCAGCTTCAAGTCTCAAGTGTTACGAATCTTAAGTTCGCAGACATTTTGAATGGTATAGTGACAGGTAAATACACAATGTGTCATCTAGTATGTCATACTTTTCATGATAAATTACGTCGCGATGGTTTGAATTATGTTGCATATTTTGTCTGTCAATAAACCGTTACTACCTATCCAAGTCATTTTGTTGCATGTATATTGATAACCGATCTACATTACTGTCACAGCATGTTCATTAATCAAAATGAATTATAACCAAATTCTTCCATGAAGCATTTCCGTCATTCACATGTTCAGTGGTAACGCAAAATCTATTCACCTTAATGTTCTGTGATATAATATTCTTTCTAAGATGATTCAACGCTGAAGAGCCATAAAACATGGAATGGTTGCGATTATAACACAACGACATATATGCCCGGCTTGAGTGTTACATTAAATAAGGAAGATACAATAAATATTACAAATATTGATTCATACTTGAGATATCGCTGCACATAGGCCTACTATAAAATACGTCCATTCGTGCTCATTGCAGTCATGAAATATGGTGGCATGTCCACGTCTGACTATATATTTGAATGTATTCTGCGATTCTGATCATTATAACAACCCAATAAAATGTTATTGTGGTTGTTCGGAACGAGACTTTCAATATTTTAAATTCTAGCCAACACGTAATATCATTGACTCTTTGTGCAATTACTCATACACATGTCTGGTATATTCAAAACATGATATCGCATAATATTTTCGGATAATTCCAATTGCAGACAGGACAAAACTCGGCTTGGAAGTGGAAATAACATCCAATTGTTTATGAAACTCACGAACACGTCAGAAAAATATTATTACGCAACGGTTCGAATGACGGCTTTCATCCGGTCCGTGATGTGTGCGTGCGAAGTCATTATGCGCGGAGATTATCAATAAAACTTGTGTCTGTACCGGCCGAAACCAATGTCGCAAACTCCGCGTTGGTCATTCTTAACCCGTGGTGTTGCCAAGGTCAAACGAGTACAATATTGGTCATATATTTGCTTTCTTTGTGTCGCTACCGTTCTGTCATTTCTCAGACTGCATGCCCCTGACAAAGTGTTGACAATTCCCGGGGTCAAGATGTTCAAGAGGCTGCCGATTTTCGTGTAAATATATCACTCACAGTGGACCCTTACAAGTTAATAGCGTGCAGTGTTTCTTGCGTGCTGACATTTTGCCAATATACACGCTTTTATAACGGCAGTTCATGTACTGTTTAAGTGTTCTTTTGTTGTATTGATATATGTATCGAAAACGATTTTCGGTGGATCATATTTTTTTTAGCAAAACTTGATTAAAAATCTGCCTAACATATATACATTTATTTCGATTATAAATTACAATAATAAATTATATATATCGCATAGTACATAGTAGTGTAAACGTTCATTAAACGTCAAATTTCAACAATATGACTGGTTATACAAGTTTGTATACAGTATGAAATAATGTGTGTATTTACAATACTCAATCGATCCAAAAATAGTAAAGTTTGGACCCTGAACACGAAATATGAAGTGATATAACATTTCATACAACAACTGATAGATAACGAATCACATACACCCGCTTAAAATCATACACCCTCTTAAAATCCATGCAAGTTCGTCAACAAACTTTCATCACTTTTCATCCGACATTTCGATGTCTTATAGCTTACTTTTAAAATAGAACAATTTACACATACATTAAAATCGACAATACTAAGATTCACGGGTATAACATGGATACATAACCACTTATAACATAGAAACAATTTCCTAGTTTTTGTACATCTTGAATGATGCGATACAATTTAACAATACATGTTTTAACTATACATTTTTACCTGTCGACTTTCTTCTAAACTAACTACGCTACTCCATAAAACTACGATAAATATGCATACATCTAGAGGTATATATACTAGTAATACTAGGCGGTCGCGTGAATAAATATACATGTGCTATGAAATATTAAAACAAGCGCTCGTAGTTCGATCGACTTGTCCAGTAGGCATATAGTCAAACACAGTTCAGAACCGTGTACACATGACATTTCCAACAAGTGTCACTGACTAAACAATGTTCATAGGACGTGAGAGAATAGCATTTTATGAGCGTCACTTCCGTCCGCCTTCCAATTACACGGGGGACATTGATAATACATGTAATAACATTTTTTTTAAAAAGTTCCACACTTTGTCTGAGCAAGAGCAAATATGAAGGACGGACGTGGATTTCATCTTCATCGCTTTGTGCTTCACTTATACATTTATTGATATAGTATCACGTAACCATGGACACCGCTGGGGGATATCCAGTCAGTCACCATGGTAATCACACACGAGACAGAAGGCTACAAGGCGGGACCCATGGCCTTGGCAGCTTGTACCTGTTGAAGACGCAGCTGGTCCTGTTGACTCTGCAGTGTGCTCGCGCCTATGAAAGATGGATGGATAGCGGTGGGGGCCGTCGATGCCACGTACGGGTACCCGAACTGAGCCAGTTGGTTGGCCGCTAGCGAGTACTGGTACGCTGCCGCCGGGTATCCGTTTGAAAGCTGTCCGATTGCTGCGTACGCGGCAGCGCCACCTGGCGGTGTGTTACAGTCTACGGACAAACCGGAACCGGATTTTGATGACGTCGATGTGGGCGACACTTCCTGTTGATACTGCGCAGCAAGAGCCGGATGCACCTGTTGTGTGACGGGAAGGAGTCCCTGACCGGAACCCACGTATGTTGCGCCGGTGGTGGGGTACTGCATGTACCGGTACTGTGGCATGACGGGCACCTGCGCTCCGTAGCCAGGAATCTCCGCCTTTGCGGCCACGAGCGAATCTACGAGCGGGAATCCTGTCGGCAAGGCGCGGGGCTTGGCTCCCAGGTAGGCGAGGTTGACGTTAGCTTTGCGGCCGTCTATGATGGGGTTCGGGTCTTTGCAGGCTTTCTCGGCGCTGGCGGCATCAGACATCGTGACGAAGCCGTACCCTCGGCTCTTGGTCGTCTGTCTGTCCGTGATGACCACTGCCTCCTCGATCCCTCCGAACTGCTCAAAGAACTCCCGAAGAGTCTGGTCCGTGGTGTGGTAGGGAAGGCCTCCCACAAACAACTTGGTGAGGGTTGTGTCGTTCTTCAACATGGTCGACATCTTTGAGCGGAAAAAAGGGTAAAAGTTCGGGTTAAATTTTTCGACGTTGTTTCGTGGCACTCAGCAGTGAAGCTCTGGACGATCGAAATATATTCAGGTAGAAATGCACGCACCTTTTTCTGCTTGGAACCACCTGTAACGATCACGACGTTTTCGCTTCTGATACACTCTGAATATTATCCGTCAGATACACGAGATGTACGCGAAAGATAGAAACTCCTCGATGCTTGTTTCCGCCACGGTGTGATATCCAACGAAATAATTTGTTATCCACGGATCACCTCTAAACTTCTCGATTGACTGACCACGAAATGAACTGGTCACTCCTTACTCTCGCTGTTTTTCTTTGTGTGCATGGAGTTCAAGAGCTAATAACTGCCAGATCGAGAGCGGTGCCACGTCGGTCCCAGCCAGTTACCTCGTCTCTTATTATTCTCTATCTCTGGCCAGTGCTTTTATCAATATACATGCGTGGCAGCTGCTGTGCTTGTGTCTGTTCCACTGCCAGGCTTTCTCTGATCGTGGCACAGACGTCCTGTTGCTTATATAACAGGCTTGAGGAGCAGGGGCAGTGGCCTGGGGGTGGAGTGGAGGGTAGGCTGTTAGGTGGGGCCTGATTGTATTGGTAGATCTATAACGGGGGGAGGGAGGGGACGAAGGAGTACGAAGACGAACCGATATGCTCCATTGCACCTGAGCTTTAGCTGTTTGACGCTATCAATATAAGGTTTTCTCACTTTGGAATCAAGCAAAGAACACCCCCATTTACCCTACTCCTTTACAAAATGCGATTGTTGTGCGTGTCTCAAATGGTCGAGAAAGTTTATTGAGCGTACACAACCCACCACCCCCAACACACAAAGAGCTTATCAAGTATATCCAGCGATTTATTAACTGTGAAAACCTAACAACGTTTTCAACAACTCTCAAGATGGGACATGTTCTATACGGCGTATGTCGGATAATAATGTTTGCCTTCATGTCGCATTTTGCGATGACACCGTCAGGGTGTGAGTTGGCATGCGCCCCTGGGATTGGCGTGGGAGCGTTTAACAGGTGCCCGTGTTGTGACAGTATGTGGCACGAGAACGTTCGGTGTCACACTTCGCTTTGTTTATCAACAGTTGTCGTCGAATAATAATAATAAATTATCTGGGTTATAATTATAATTAACGAGCATATGATAGTATTTGTTCATCCTAGTATATTTGAAACAGCCAATGGCTAGGATGTACAATAACGTGGGCAATTTTATTACAAACTAATTTCCCATACTTACGATCCGGAATGACAATTGGTTATGATAGAAAAATGTTCTTTATTACACACCAGATGTTTCTTTATCTGTATTTATCATTTTGTGCCACTGATCAACTCATCATTGTCATTGATTATCATGGAGAAACAAGATTACCCACTAAATTGTACATGTGCTCCCAGCCAATAACTGTGTACGGATGTATTTTGTTTTTCAAAAATAGCAACCAGAAAGCTATCGATAACATGAATGTGGGAATTTGATTGAACATATGGATAGATGATATGTTATTAAAGTGCGTGTGGCGTTGTTCAAAGGAAACATGCATGCACAGTATATGTTCAAGATCGAATCGCATGTTGTCAAAACCCAGTACATACGCATACACGGGCATACTTCATACAACTATAGGTGCCTCGTAAAGTTTTCACAGCTGAAAGTTCAAGGGAACCGCAACTGTGAACACACATTGTACATAATTATTTATTCATGTCTAAAAGTCTGACACAGGAAGCCAAAAATCTATAAACCCCCACGCGTCACGTGGAAATCCAACCCCGTGGAAGGAAAAAAGAAAAGAAAAAACACCGCATAGATTGAGTCTATGACGTATGCATATTTACAATACATGTCATAACACTATTTTTATGACTGTGTTACTGTGCAAGAATGTTTTTCCATTGATTGGATTCCAACTGGGTATTTTACTTATCAACGAATGGCATAGCAGAACATTCCAAGGATAATCTAATTAACCAATCCAGTGTATCCCCTGAAATGTAGGCTACACAAATGTAGCAAGCGAATTACTGTCGATGAATTAGTAATCCAACAGTCATTTCCTACGTTTATTGCAAAAATGTAGAAACACGTTCCATTGCTTATAGACACAGTAAGCACGATTATTGTACTAAAGAGCATTTTCATTCAATATGCGAGGTAATGATACGTCGTTATATCTTTGGTATATTTCAAATCAAACAAATCGAATTCAATATATCGGTGATTTTCTGAAAAAAAAAGTGAAGCAACGAAAATACACTAAACGCCACTTGTGTTTTCTTTGTCGTAAATCAGTATGACCAGGGGTGGCTAATACTGTCACATATATCATCGTTATTACCACTTCAAGCATACGAAGTGGGGGCAATTGTTGTAATTGTGTCAAAGCAGGTTATATATTTACAAAGCTCTCATCATGTGTAGTACTAAAGTCTGATAACGTAATATCAAACACGCACTTGTTGGATTGGTGCTAGCAACCAGGATAATTTGTCGCCACTTGAACCAGCAGATTGCTACTGTCAACTCTCTATTCATATTTTTATTTGCCAACTGAGTAATCCGGTCCATTCGTGTTGTTTGTGTATCATCTTGTTGTGTATTATTTAGAAATTACTTAAAATTGCAAAGCAGGAATTCCAAAGCAACAATTGGGCGATTATGAATATATTTGAGATATAAAAACGGAACTGCCTTTTTAGACTCGACAACAATTCTCCGAAAATCTGCAAAATTGAAACTCCCGTCCGCTTGAAAAGTAGAAATTTCTCAACTAATTATTATGTTGTTATTTGAAATTCATTAATATACGCTTTAATATGCGCTTTAGAGTAATCTAATTTACGCAATGTGACAGTCGCATCACAAAATAAGAACACTGTCGTTGTGCAACATGAATTCGCAAACAATATGGACAGATACAAACAACTATAATTGGATATATACACGATCTACCGTGTACACAGCACATGCCGCCTTGTAAAAGCTGTTGCTCGCTGTGCCTGGCAGGCATTTCCTTCGATAAACCAACAGGACATAGAGAGAGGACACCTGGAGCTCCACGGTGCTCCGGATACAGCCGCGGAAATCGGTGTCAAACGTGTTACGTCAAACTCTTCTCCAGTTACCTGTCAACTCGGGAAGGTATGATACACACCAGCCCCCCCCCCCCCCCCCCCCCCCTTCATCCCCCCACCATCGCAACGGTCGCACACGTCTTACCCACCAAAAGAGGTGAGAATTGTGGGGTGGGGCCGTTTGTGAGTGGCGAGGTAGCACCTGGCGACTGTATCTAAACCCAGGCGTGGATATAACTTACATGTATATGCCCCCATCTTTCATACATCGGTATTCAAAGGTCAAATTCGCTCGGGGCACAGCTGTCGTGGCTTACCCAACAGATACAGTCGCGTGTGTGTTGGCCATCATCAAAGCGTCATGAAAGAGCAGCCGGGGAAAAATAGTAATTAAATCTTTAGGGTATATAGAGATATGCGTTCGGTGATTATCCAGTCTTACTCGCAATGCTGAGATGTGGCCAATTAACTGACGTTGCTATCTCGACACCTGGTTTGTGCGCACATCAAAGTTATCAAAGCCTTTGTGCACATGAATGTGTATGATAAGTCCGATATATACACACGTAAGAATGGATACGTCTTAATATCAAAGATGGGATCATAGATAGATACGGGTTATTGTTTCTTTGTTCCTTAAGACTAATTGACACATTTTTGTTTATTCGTGAAAACACTATTTTTGTTTTGAAACTCATTTGACCATGGACTGTGGCTTTGGTTAATACAGCGTACCTTTCAATTGATCATTCAGTGTCATTTTTCAATTACTGAAACAAGAGAGTTAACAAACGACAATATATAAAGCAAAATCATGAATTCAAAACACGAATTGGACAAAGACATTCGATTCCACTGTTGCTTTTTTCCAAAATATTGAGGCAAACCAAATTATTATTCATTCGTAATTTTTATATTTTCTCGGCCATCTCAGCGGATAAAGGAGCCAACCGACTGTGTTTTTGAGCGGGAGGGTTAAACGATTGACGATTTTCATAGTGTTCTGTTTTGTGTGAGTTCATCACTTACACAAAAGCTTCCAATGCATTTTTTTACAGATAAATAATATTCCAAAATGAATTCAATTGTATAACTCCGTTAATTATTTAATTTTGAATTTCCAAACATATCAGTTTTCTAGTTATGCTGGGAAATATCCACCGTCCTTTGTCGATACGAGTCAATCAATATTTCCGAACCCTTGATCAAACCAAACATCCCTAAAACAACACCATTATTCAACATCTGTCACCCAATTTTCGTTTTCATTTTCATCACAAACCCCAATTAATTTTAAATGAATCATACTTTAAATATAGGAGAATCTATGTTGGTTTTCTCATAATCGGACCAGCCTTAAAGTTGGACGAACGATTTATACTGGATGTGAAACAAATTGTAGTTTAACTCGATGTGTTAGAACGAATATTGAAGGAGTTGCAGTTTCTTTGAATATCGTGTGTAGTAATACGATTATAACAAGAACATACCAGAAGAGTATTCAGTCCACTAAAATAATGTATTTTTGCATGGTGATGTTTAACAATTTTTCAACAGCTGTACTTTATTTTGCACACCGACAGCCGTCTGCCTGCGAGTATCTGGTCGAGCACTGTTCGTTTTTTTCGTTCCAGAAATGTTTCAACGTAGGTTCATTCTGTATACATTCTGCTAATATACAAATCGCTTGGTAATGAGCTACATTCTAAGTCAGGTATCATTGTGAACGAACGGACACTGACACCGATCATTCCGCAGCAATTTAGGTGCAACACACATCATAACGCGCTCAAAAATTACCAGTTCACCCGTTATCACAGTGTACGCAAACATATATCGAACACCGGTATAAATACATTGCGACAAAAGCTCAACAATCGTAGAGATGAAATAGCTAGAATATCGTTACTGAGACTCCAGAACGTACAGTGACTGATAAGTGACATTGTGCAAAAAAGTTATTTATTTCTCGAAGAAATCCTGACTGATACATATTCAACATAATCTACGCGTAAATAATGTTATTTCCGCGTAAATGAAGTTATTTACGCGTAAATAAAGTCATTCACTCGTAAGTAACGTCTTTTCCGCGTAAATAAAGTTTTTTTACGCGGAAATAACGTTATTTACGCGGAAAAAAACATTATTCACTTCTACCGTGTGTGATATTCTAACCAAATACTGCCTGCACGTGCATTTATCTTTCCCTTGGTCGATGGGGTAAATAACGTTACTTCCGCGTAAATAACGTTCTTTCCGCATAAAAAACTCTATTTACGCGGAAAAACGTTACTTATACGTAAACAACATTATCGACGCATAAATAACATTATTTACGCGGAAATAACATTATTTATGCGTAAATAACATTATTTACGCTGAAATTATGTCAACTATGAACAGGTCAAGATTACTCCGAAAAAAAAATAAGTATTTTTTCGCAGTGTCACTTATCAGCCACTGTAAGAACGAAATAAACATCGTCAGGTAAACATCGGTAAAACGGAGCTTGTCTTGCTCTGAAATGTACAGTGACTGATAAGTGACATTGTAAAAAAGAGTTATTTATTTCTCGAAGTAATCCTGACTGATACATAATCAACATATTTTATGCGTAAATAAAGTTTTTTCCGCGGAAATAACGTTATTTACGAGGAAAAAACGTTACTCACGCGTATTTACGCGGAAATGATTTCAACTATGAACAGGCCAAGATCACTCCCAAAAATAAATAAGTTTTTTTCGCAGTGTCACTTATCAGCCACTGTAGAAATGTGATGATTTACTGAATATTTCCTGTTTATTAGTTCTGGACAGCTATATACGGTGTATTTGCTCAAATCGTACGAGGAAATACAATTTATGGCACTGTTTTTGGTGCGAAATATGTGTTTATACCATAGTCTACTGTATTTAGGGTATGGGGTAGACATTTGGGTGTCAAAGCTGAAATTTTGCACAGTGACTCTGGAGACTATATAGATAACCCACAAAAAAGTCCCCATGAATCCCATGGGGGGTTTTCCCAAAAATCCAAGATGGCCGCCATTTACACACAAACTAGCTTAGAATTGAACTAGCGAGTTATCTACTGCACGTACGTTGGTGATTTTAGTGTCTATCCCCATGTTTTCTAACCCAAGGAATCTGATGGTGATATTGCTGAATCTCTGCGACGGTTGGTTGTTTCAAAATCCAATATGGCTGCCACGAAAACCCTGGAAATTCGTAATATCACATTTCGGGCTATATTTCAGCTGCTATGGCAGTCAGAAGCGAATTCTTGGTGTCTACCCCCACGTTTTCTGACCTAAGGAATCCAATGGGGATAATGCTGAGTCTATGTGACTGTTGGTTGTTCCAAAATTCAAAATGGCTGCCACGAAAACCCTGGAAATTCGTAGAATCACATCTCCAGCTATATTACACCTGCTATGGCAGATATAAGCAAAATTTTGGTGTCTACTCCCACATTTTCTGACCTTAGGAATCCAATGGTGATAATGCTGAGTCTATGTGACTGTTGGTTGTTCCAAAATCCAAAATGGCTGCCACAAAAATCCGGAAAATTCTTAATATCATGTTTGCAGCTATATTTCAGCTGCTATGTCAGATATAAGCAAAATTTTCGTGTCTACGCCCACGTTTTCCTAAAGAATCCGATGAAGATAATGCTGAGTCTATGTGACTGTTGGTTGTTTCAAAATCCGAAATGGCTACAGCAAAACCCCGGGGAATATAGCTATATTCTAGCTTCTATGGCAGATTGAGGCAACATTTTGGTGTCTACCCCCATATTTTCTTACCCAAGGAATACAGTGGTGATAATGCCGTGTCAACTCTTGGTTGCCACATAAATAAATATGGCTGCCATCGAAATCTGTGAAAAAAAATTTGCAAACCCCGTTTCGACTATATATCAGCTTCTGTGGCAGATAAAAGATTTTGGTGTTTATATTCATGTTTTACTCAGTGAAAGAAATAACAGCACCAGTGGACCCATATTCAACTAACAAGTTAAAAATGCCACATAATCTCTGTATACTCAAAGTTTAGAATCAACACAGACATTGGCTTACTATTTATTGATGTGACATAATGACAATCACAGTGCCAAATTCCAGGAATGTGGAGGAACTGCATCTTAGCAGAGCCATTTTCTCAAGAGAAACAACTCAGTTTTTCATGACTGAGAGTAGCAATCGTAGGTCGGTAGTAGATTGGAATAAGTCTACAATTTTGATGAATAATTGCCTGTCACGATGCAACGTTTTTTTTTATTCACAAAGAAGCTTCGTTTTTAATGACAGCCACAGTTGTGTGAATAGTAACTGCTGAGCACAGCAAAGAGTTGATGATCCTTTGTCATATTCACAAACAGGGAGAGTAGATTATACAGTTGCTGTGGCCGGAGAGAGGTTGATACTAATTCATGAGAGGCAAAACATGTCAAAAATCTTGAAGGAGCATGCTTACATACGAATCATTGCACGACAAGAGCTCCTCCACAATGGATCTCAGCTCATCCACATCCACAACTCTCACCCACAATGATACCGTAAACAAGTGGCTCTGCTGAGATCCCTTCAAATTGAGCACAAAGGTAAAAAGTGTACAAGGGTATATGACTAACGTGACAGATCTGGGTTTCCTCTTATAAATATCCCTGTCTTGAGCAGTAATATCGCAACTTCTCCAGTCTACGGCGTTTAAACATGTGTGTGGCAGTTTTCCAGCTTTGCCAGATAGTGCATACATCTCACCAGGAACTCATAGCCGGAGCACAGGTTTCGACTTCCAAACTGCTCAAATATGATTGTATAATGTTTAGATTTTACAATATTTTATGGTAGGCATGGTTGAAGGTTACTTAAAACCTCTCACATTCATGTACATGTATGATGGTATATATTTTCCCATCATTGTGATTTTGTGGATATATTTGTATCTAAATTTACAAGTGTGGATATTAGAGCGAATGCCACATGCGGGGCAGGAGATGCTCACTATTCCGGAGCATCTGATCTCACATACAATTGCTTGGTTATATGCAAATGTGATGTTTAGCTGGCTACGACTTTGTAACTGATAGTATCATCTGGATTTTACCACTTACATGTATTTTGATTTGATGAATTGTGTCTTTGGTCTTCGGAAATGAATTTATATGTTTGTTGATATATTTATTTGTGCTTATTTAGCTAGAAACCTGGTTTTGAGGTTTCGATTGTACTGGAACTTCGAATTTCACAGGTTTTGATGACAGTCATTTTGAATTCTGAGGCAAATTTCACCGTTATTGATGGCAGCCATTTTGAATTTCGAGGCGATCAACAGTCACACAGACCCAGCATTATCACCATTGGATTCCTTAGGTCAGAAAACGTGGCAGTAGCCACCAAAATTTTTCCTCTATTTGCCACAGCAGCTGAATTATGGATGGAAACGTGATTTTACGAATTTCCCGGGTTCGTGGCAGCCATATTGGATTTTGAAACAACCAACAGTCACAGAGACTCAGCAATATCACCATCAGATTCCTTGGGTCAGAAAACATGGGGGTAGACACTAAAATCACCAACGTAGGTGCAGTAGATAACTCGCTAGGTCAATTTTAAGCTATTTCGCGTATAAATGGCGGCCATCCTGGATTTTTGGGAAAACCCCCCATGGGATTCATGGGGACTATTTTGTGGGTTATCTATATGGTCTCCAGAGTCACTGTGCAAAAATTCAGCTTTGACACCCAAATGTCTACCTTATGGGCTTTTTTGACCTAATTTTGGTAGACTACCGGCACTTATTTCGCCACACTCGGGGATTTGGGTCCAACATAATACGGCGGGGTGTCTGGGACCCACTCAAGGGCCCCAGAAGCCGGACCTCTTGTATGCACCAGAGGCGGATCCAGGAATTTAGACGGGGGGGGGAGGTTGGGGGCAAACAAGTAAAATGCGGTCTGGGGGTTCTGGGGGCACCATAAGCCCCCCGGGAAAATTTTGCATTTTGTTGTTTTCTGAGAGCATTTGGGGTGGTTTCTGGAGACATTTCTGGGACTATTGGATGCCTACTTCGAGTACTAATCAAGATCGGGTACAGAATTCTTGGTTCCAGGTTGTGGGTGGCGTTGAATTACAACATGACCAAATAGATACCATAAGCCCCCCGGGAAAATTTTGCATTTTGTTGTTTTCTGAGAGCATTTGGGGTGGTTTCTGGAGACATTTCTGGGACTATTGGATGCCTATTTCGAGTACTAATCAAGATCGGGTACAGAATTCTTGGTTCCAGGTTGTGGGTGGCGTTGAATTACAACATGACCAAATAGTAGTCTATCGAACGTTTCGTTGGGATGAATTATTATTATTATTGATCAACTATTATGGCAATAGTATTGAAACGTATCTGGTTGAACCCGGAATTGAGATGCAGAGAAACATACGTATTAACAGCTTTAAGGTTGTTTAACAGTCAGGATCGATGCCTTATCAGCCGAATTCTGGAATGTTTTATTTGGGCTATATCTCTGCAGTTTGCCAATAAATTTCGCTGAAAATTGTTCTGAACACGACGACAAGACTTGTCGAATGGCAAAATTGACGACCCAGTCGATAATCATACAGATCCTGAACGTTATACACCGCCAATTAAATGTAACTTACATATGAAGCAGACAGCGTTTTAGGGCGCAGCTTCTTGACTATAGTTATCACAGAACAATAACTTACTGCCTGTTTTGGGGTTTACCTCGACACTAGGTCGTGGTAATTTGATGTTCAAAATAGCATGTTATTCATCATCTGCATGGAAAATACATTGAGCAAAAGAAATTGATTGTCAGTTACATTAATAACGTATATATATATGTTGGCATTGAGTCGTCAAAAAAAAAAGCTATCGGTCTATAGCGGGCAATCAGATATGAAAAAGAACTGGTGTTATTTGCCCACGGCTCTACTAGAAGCTAATCCCCAACTACATGGATTATAAATTGCTTTCTGTTTTTAAAGACCTCGAGGGGCGCTTTATCATACTAGAAATCACTGTAGATGATATAGACTATATATCAACAAATATATATGCACCAACGAAATTGTCTGAAAACGTTCAGATAAATTTTATCGAATCCTTGATCAGCAAACTCTGTGTACACGAAAACAGTAACCTGATAATAGGGGGAGATTTCAATATTGTGTTAAATCCTCTGGTTGATAAGAAAGGAGGCAACACATCGTTAAGCTCCTGTTGGAAATATCGCGCAGTTCTGGAATCCTTAATGGATACATATGAATTAAGTGACATATGGAGACTACGAAACGAGGATAAATTTTATGTTTACATGGCATTCTAAATCGAAGAAAATATACTGTCGATTAGACTACTGGTTAATTGCTAGTCACCTAAGAAGCAAAACAAAAAAGGTAGATTTAATCCCCTGCTCCTTTTCTGATCATAGCGTTATACAGATACAACTGGAAAATGGACCAGATAGTAAACGTGGCCCAAGTTACTGGAAATTTAACTCCTCACTTCTAAAGGATCCAGAATATATATCTGAAATTAAAACAGTGATAAGGGAAAGTGCAGATAAATATGATATGGAAGATAAGGCCATGAAATGGGATCACTATGAATATTCATACATAGAGGCACGTGCGGCGTTTGCGAAGGAAAATCTTCATTTATATTTGGAGAGTGGGAAGAGGACCAATTTTTCTGAAAAAATAGTACATGTACGTATGCCTAGATAATGTACACGTATAAGGAAACACCATTTTCACAGGTTTGAATACAGGAGACCCCAACGCTTATTAAACAGAGAATGATCCTTTCTTTGGATACTAATTTGTCTTTCAATTTCCATTTTGCTTTTCAGTAATGACAAAAATGCCAAGAAAAAGATGCCCTTGCTATTCATTTTGCAATTATGTATAAAGAATTTAGCTAGTATCAAACAGAAGTTCAAAATGCAATCTTCGTCTGACATGCATGGAAATCCTAATATAATGTTTTCACCCAGCAAAGGATATACTTTGGATATATTGATATTATCCCACCAGCTGACGAATGCATTCCAAAAGAGTTGTACTGGTTTGAAATCAACAAAAAAATGTATTATTGTATCAACTGCTTGCATATTGCAAGATTTATATGTACATTCATTTGATTCCTTGATCTTTAAATTGTACAAAAATTCATTACAGGGTATTATTCTATTGATGATTTTGTACTGGAAGGACTGCAGTACGGTTTCTCTACATGATATACATCCTGCTTCATATAAGCATGGCCAGATTTGTGGACTGATGTCGTATATCTTGTTCCATCTGGTTACACATATCGGTGTGTGGTTGCCTACTTTTGATTTTAACAATAGAGAGTATAAACATTTACTTTTTAGATACATGAAATCTGTGTATGTCTCTTCATTTTCATAGATATAAACTTTTGACATATTTTCTAATAGGGTAGAGGAGTTCATGTCATCTTTTGAAATGATCTCCAGCCAGAGTTTTGGTATAGACGATTTCTGGCTCAAATATTTCAAGAAATTCACATTTAACTCATACTTCAGCTTTGAAGCATCCAGTGTTAAGAATCTGCCAGACGAGTCTAATAAATTTACTAAGTACCTCACACATTTTGTCATTGAGCCATATATATATATATATTTTTTACTCCTATTTTGCCGTTTAACTTTAGATAATTGGATAGAGGACAATCGTATGTCCATTTTAATGAGATCCCATTTCTGAAAGCTTTTAATTTTAGTGATAACCTTTGAAAATGGATTAAAATCATATTTTTCCACATCAATTGTACAATAATAAATAATGGGTATTTTTCCAGTTATTTCGATATACAACGAGGTGTAAGACAGGGCTGCCCCCTATCCCCCTATCTTTTCATTGTTGCCGTAGAAATAATGGCGATTAAACTCAGAGCTAATAAAAAAATCAAAGGTATAAAATTGAACCAAAATGAGATCATAATTAGTCAGTTTGCAGATGATACGACATTATTCCTCGAGGACTATGACTCCATAACGCAGGCAAAAGGCTTCTTTCTGCTTTAATAAGACCCAAGCATTCCTGATAGGGAAGCATATGAGATTTAAAGATGATGAATTGCAATGGCACACTGGCCCTATATCCGCACTCGGAGTAACGATATGTGACAATGAAAATGACAACATAAAATTTCATGCCAAAACTTGAAAAAATGAAAGTACTTCTTAACATATGGAGGCAAAGGAATCTGTCGCTAAAGGGCAAAATTGTTATAATAAATACCTTGATAGCTTCACTCAGTGTATATCCGTGTACAAATTTAACAACGCCTCATAGAATAGTGAAAGACATTGAAAATATTTTATATGACTTTTTGTGGAATGGGATAAAACACAAAATAGCAAAGTCAACTATTATAAAAGAAATAGAAGAGGGTGGTTTAAAGTTGATTGATATACACAGTAAAATATCTTCGCTAAAGTTATCTTGGCTTCGGCGAGCTTTGGATAATCCAAACAGCACATGGAAGCTAATCGTAGACAATATTATCGGCGTTGATTCCCAATACATTATTCACGGTTGTTCAAAGATAGGCTTGAAAAAATTGCCCTTATTTTATCAAGAAATTTTGAATGACTGGTACACTTTACACACTCCCAAAACTAGCAACACACTCGATGTTCTAAAAGCGAATATTTGGTTCAATGACAAAATCATGATTGACAAAAAAACACTATTCTGGGAAAAACGGTATGTGGCAAGTGTGAGGTACTTAGTAGATTTATTAGACTCGTCTGGCAGATTCTTAACACTGGATGCTTCAAAGCTGAAGTATGAGTTAAATGTGAATTTCTTGGAATATTTGAGCCTGAAATCGTCTATACCAAAACTCTGGCTGGAAACCATTTCAAAAGATGACATAAACTTCTCTACCCTATTAGAAAACATGTCAAAAGTTTATATCAATGAAAATGAAGAGACATACACAGATTTCATGTCTCTAAAAGGTAAAGATTTATACCCCCTATTGTTAAAATCAAACGTAGGCAACCACACACCGATATGTGTAACCAGATGGAACAATATATACGACATCAGTCCACAAATCTGGCCATGCTTATATGAAGCAGGATGTATATCATGTAGAGAAACCGTACTGCAGTCCTCCCAGTACAAAAATTAGAATAATACCCTGTAATGAATTTTTGTACAATTTAAAGATCATAGAATCAAATGAATGTACATATAAATCTTGCAATATGCAAGCAATTGATACAATTATACATTATTTTGTTGACTGCAAACCAGCACAACACTTTTGGAATGCATTCGTCAGCTGGTGGAATAATATCAATATATCCAAAGTATATTCTTTGTTGGGTGAAAACATTATATTAGGATTTCCATGCATTCCAGACGAAGATTGCATTTTGAACTTCTGTCTGATACTAGCTAAATTCTTTATACATAATTGCAAAATGAATAGCAAGGACATCTCTTTCTTGACATTTTTGTCATTACTGAAAAGCAAAATGGAAATTGAAAGACAAATTAGTATCCAAAGAAAGGATCATTCTCTGTTTAAAAAGCGTTGGGGTCTCCTGTAATCAATCTGTGAAAATTTTGTTTCCTTATACGTGTACATTATGTAGGCGTATGTACATGTACTATTTTTTCCGAAAAGTTGGTCCTCTTCCCACTCTCTACCCAAAGCCTAGATCAATACATTTGATATATATCATCAGCTCTTTACCTTAAATTATTATCTATATTGAATCTAGGGTGTATTTACTCTCTCTCTCTCTTTCTCTCTCTCTCTATCTCTCTTTAGGGGACGGTGGGGGCGCCGGGTGCCCCCTCCCGGTTCCGCCTATGTTCATGAGATATTGGTCCAACACGAAAATTCCGGGTTTTCAGGCCCTTCGGTAGCCGTTTTTTTTTTGCATGGACAAGCTTGGGCGCCTTGATGAGGGCGTCACAGAGTCTTTGGGAGGCTCGTCGCTGGGTCGACTAACAGGTGAAATGACATTCACCTTGGTGAGGGCTACCAGAGGTTCATCGATTTCAGCGTACTCCTTGATGAACCTTCTGCGATGGGCAAAACCAAGGAAAGCCCTGACGTCAGTGATCTCACACGGGGTTGGCCATTCTCTGATGGTTTTTACTTTGTTTGGGTCGACACGTATTCCCTTGGCGCTGACTATGAACCCCAAGTACAGAGTTTCTCTCTGAAATAGTTCAAATTTTTTGGGTTGAAGTCTCAAGCCGGCTGATCATAATCTGATCCAGCACCGCCTCGAGATTAGCGACAGCCTGGTTAAATGACCATCCCTAATCTATGACACAATGCAGATAACACATACACCTAGTCCACAAGTATCTTTGGAGTATGGTTTCGATACTGAGGCTGAACAGCATGACCTTAAAATGGTATTGTCCTTTCCGTGTGGCAAAGGCAGTTTTCGGCTTGTTGGTGGGGTCGACTTTGACATGCCAGTAACCTGAGGCCAGGTCCAGGGTCAAGAAGTACGTGGCTCCCGCTAGCGCATCGTGCATGTCCTGAATGTTGGCAGAGGATAATAATCCTTGCGCCTGGGTCATTCAACAGCCGATAGTCAACACAAAACCGATCTTGGCCATTCTTTTTGCGTACGAGTACCACATGGGAGCTCCAAGGCGACTCAGAGGGTTTGATACACCCTAAGCGCTGTATCTTGTCAATTTCCTCAGTAATGATGCTTTGCTGGGCTTGAGGGATGAGTAACTGTCTCTGTCGGATTGGGATCGATGTGTCAGTGTCGATTCGGCGTTGGACGACTTGAGTTCGTTCCAGCTGTCCGTTTGAGCTCTTGAAGGTGTCCTTGTACTGGTATACAAGGTTGGCGCAACGTCGTTGTTGCTCTGGTGCAAGCCCGACACGATCCACAATTCTTGCGGTTATGGCAAAAGGTCGCTATAGTGACTAGCGTTTGTCGGGGATGACTCAGGCTCCTCTCTGGATTTTGGCAGAGCTCTGACAACACTCTCTCTCAGACTGGCGATGGCAACGGGGTCAGAGCGAGTCAGTGTGATTCCAGTATCCGCAGGATGGACTACAGTCACTTTCACACTCAAGGACGTTAGTGCTCGACCCATGACAAGGTCGGTGTCTTCGGGGAAGGTCGTCAATGGCTGGGTTAGTCGCGGGTGTTGGCGAACCTGGACTCTTGAGGTCGGCACCAGTTCAAAGATGGCCTCGCTATGTGCAGGGATGGTGACGGCTCAGAGCACGGCCATTTGTACAACATTTGTACAACATAATTTTTTATAGTTTGAGACGCTTTATATCTGGTGTTGGCTCCTTGTTCATAGTTGATCTCTTCTTGTACCAACTTTTCCTGTCCACCCTTTGAGCGTGATATCTTTTTCAAACGTATGCTTTTGTTCACATGTTACAAGAACTAGTCGTCGGGAAAGGAAATTTAAGAAAAGACCGAAAAAGTTTCATTAGATACATGTAAATGGATATGATAATTCTGCATGATGTAACAATTCATTATCTTGTTTTCACCTCATCTTAAAACTTCTGTTTAGGTCATCGTGACATTTCAGAGGATGTTTGCTTCTGTTCTAGATAGTCGAAAGTTTCCCTAGCCAATTGTTCTTGAACAAATTCAAAACAACACATCTTGTTTTCACCTCATCTCAAAACTTCTGTTTAGGTCATCGTGACATTTGAGAGGATGTTTGCTTCTGTTCTAGATAATCGAAAGTTTCCCTAGCCAATTGGTCTTGAACAAATTCAAAACAACACATCTTGTTTTCACCTCATCTTAAAACTTCTGTTTAGGTCATCGTGACATTTGAGAAGATTTTTGCTTCTGTTCTAGATAATCGAAAGTTTCCCTAGCCAATTGTTCTTCAACAAGTTCAAAACAACACATCAAGTCACAAAACAATATATAGTTCTGTACAATCAAATTCATTTTCATTTCAAAGCGTATGTGGACTATGCCATCTCCATAGTGAGAGGACTCTAAGGAACCACGACAACATCCAACTGACGGGACACCACTTTCGTCATAGAAATGTCGTGAATTCAAGAATGTCCGTAAATGAACTGCATGATAAAAACATCAACAATTTTCGTGTTGTTTTATCTATTGCGCAATATATGTAAAAACAACACCTAGCTTATAAAAGAAATCGTGTGACGACAAGGTACCAGTTTTTCAAGGATCAATTTAAAATTCAATCCACCAATGTGCTTGGATACTAGTAGGTCCGGGTCTATTCCCGGTAAAATTTTTATGAGGTAATACTTTGCCATTCCCGTCATTGTTTACAATGTTATTATGATTTATTTTCCCGCAGGTTAAATACGAACCGAATCTCGGATAGTATATTCTATAGCGCTATCCAAAGTACTGTCTTTTTCAAAGTTTCATTCCACAGCAGGTCGAAAGTTCAATGAAGCGCTCACTTGCACATTCTCACCTTCTACGAAGTGTCAGTCCCAATCGTAAAGTTAATCAAACCACGGCCACAATTTTCCTTTGTATGCTGATAATATATCGTTCCTTCTAGGTTTGCTATTGGTCCTCTCGTTTCCCATTTAATGCGCAATCACTTCTTCAATAAGTCTTTTCACTTTTTTTTTGCTATCCATGATAGCGACCCCACGATAAAGATGTATACTCCATTACTGGAGTGTCACCAAATGTCTTGTTACCCTGCCCGCACTGCAGCACCATAACCGTGGTGTCACTACTCGCGTAGCCCACCACATCATAGTGCTACCCTTTGGTCAAGCTCGCTTCACGAGAATCAGACAAGCAGCTCAGGATGTGCTCTCCAAAATGGATGCCCCCAGAACCTCGGCAGAAATCCCACATCCAAAAACTTTGCTGCTCGGCAACAGCCTAATCCGCGGAGTCACCAACGCAATCAGTGAAGATGGGCTCGAAGTGATCGTAGACAAACACTCGGGGGCAACATTCCGGGACCTCACAAGAACTCTAGATGACTTCAGGGATGATTCTGTGTCCAGGATCCACAGAGTCGGCGGTACTCGAGAGGTAGACAGTGATGCGTCAATTGAAACTGTGGAAGCTGACTGTGATGCTCTCATTGTGAAAGCCAAATCCATGTTTGACCACGTGTCAATCAGCAGTGTCCTCCCTCAAGTAGACCAAGATGTCAAGGACCGCCAGCTCTTGATCAACGATGCCATAAAAGACCTGTGTGCCCATCATGGAGTGATGTTTGTTAATCATGACAACAACTTCACTTTTCGCAACGGAGATGTGGACTCTAGTGCCTATGTTCAGGATGGGATTCACCTCTCGTGGACAGGGACAACGAGGCTGATATCCAATCTTCACTTTACAATGACCAATGATAACAGCCAACATGAACACTGGAGAAGCCAGCATGGACAATGGAGTAGACCCTCGCAGACAAACAACCGTCCCAACCATGGTCCACGATCTCTTGCACCGCTCTACAGACAGCATGGTCCACACCGCAACAGCACCACCTACCGAGGACCGAAACGCCCGACTTCATCCTCACAAGTTCGGTGCTGGTTTTGTGGAGAACAAGGACACACAAAACAACAATGTGGACATGGACAGAGTGTGCAGTGCCATGTGTGTAAGGCATACGACCATAAAGCTAAATTCTGTTCTTGGTAGGCAACAGGCAATGAAAGAGATGCCGATGTTACAAATAAAAACACCAAATGTGATTATCAAATGTTTTGTAATATACCCGTTTTTAACCATTTTGATGTACTTGGCTCGGATGACTGTCAAGACGGTGCGAAAGTTATATGTGAATGCGATTTAGATGCATCGAATAATTGCAATAGTACCAGGCTGAATGACACATGTGATAACTATGAGAATAAGAATAATATGATGACATCATCGTCCAGTAATTATAGTGATCATGTAACATGTGACCTACAGGATCTTGTACCATTTTATCGTAAGTACATGAAATGTCTGAAAATAGTCCATGTTAACATAAATAGTGTAAGGCATAAATTTGACCCGCTACGAGAATCACTTGAGAAAGGATTTATTGATGTTTTATTTATTCAAGAGACTAAGCTAGATGACTCGTTTCCAAAAGAACAATTCAATGTACCTGGATTTAAACATTATAGAGCTGATTATAAGAACAATTCTGGTGGCATAATGGCTCATGTCAGAGATGATATTGCTCATAAAAGAAGATTTGATTTAGAACAGAGTCATTCTATTGTTGGAAGAATTGAAATGATTGTTATTCAATTAACGATAAACTCTGAACAATGGTTATTTGTTAGCATTTACAAGAACCCCAAGGTCAATAATATGAATTTTGTCACAATGTTGGAATCTTTGTATGTTGAATGTAATAGGGAATTCTCTAATGTAGTCATTGTAGGTGACATCAACATTGATTTGCTAAAAAGAAATCATTGTATATCAGATTTCTGTGACATTTATGGCATAAAAAACATTGTGAACAAACCCACTTGTTTCAAAGGTGTAAATCATACATGTCTCGATGTGGTGTTGAGCAATCAATATAAGAGATTGCAAGGGGTAACCATATTTGATTCTGATCTGAGTGATTTTCATCACCTGGTGGCTTTTGCTACAAAGCTTTATGTTCCACATAGGAAACCTAGAAATATAGTTTACCGAAGCTTTAAAAAGTTTCACCAAGATTCATATGTCAATGATTTGAATATGGCCCCATTTCACGTGGCTGAGATTTTTGATCATATTGATGATTCGTATTGGTTCTGTGAGTATTTGATAAAAGATATAATTGATGTTCACGCACCTGTCAAGAAGAAAACTATTCGCCACTCGCAAGTACCCTGTATGAATAGCCATCTGCGGCGGACAATAAATTACAAAAATATGCTGCGAAGGAAATATAGAAGGCACAAGGATGCCCAGTCATGGGAATTATACAGAAAATATAGGAATCTGGTTGTAAAACTTAGGAAAAAAAGCATGGCACAATATATGCATAATAAATGTAATGGAAATAAGGACTCCAAGTCATTCTGGGATACAGTAAAACCCCTAATATCTGATAAATGCAGGGGCGCACAGGATCGCATAATTCTGTGTGAGGAAAATAATATAATCAATAATGATGATGATGTATGTTCTTTGTTGAATGACTACTATAATAAAATTGCATTGGATGATGATGATGAAGTAATGAATTTCACACCACTTGGGTTTGACCGTAGCCCAAGGCAGGCTGTGAAATCGATCTGGGAACGTTATGACAAACATGATAGCATAACGCGTATAAAACAAACCTGTGACAGCAATATGCATTTCAATTTTGATGTAGTGTCTGTTGAAGAAATTAAAAAACGCCTGAATAAGCTGAATCCAGCAAAAGCCACTGGGTATGATCAAATCCCACCCAAATTATTGAAACTGGGTGCTAACGCTCTGTGTTTTCCTTTTACCTACTTGGTGAATAAGTGTATATGTATGTCTGTATTCCCGTCCAGGCTAAAGCATGCAGAAATTGTACCACTGTTTAAAAAAGGTGACCCATTAATAAAAAATAACTACCGGCCAGTTAGTATATTGCCAAGCATCTCGAAGGTTTTTGAAGGTATCCTTATGGACCAGATTTCATGTTTCTTTGAAAGGCAATTTTCACCATATATATCGGGATTTCGTAAAAAACATAATTGTCAAAATGTACTATTTCGCTTTGTTGAAAATGTTAAGAAACAATTGGATAATGGTTTGATTGCTGGTGCCATATTGACCGATCTGTCTAAAGCGTTTGACCACTTACCACATGATCTGTTAATAGCCAAGCTAGGGGCGTACGGGGTTAGCATTGATTCGTGTACGTTAATGCACAGCTATTTCCAAAATAGATTACATAGAGTTAAATTACTGTCAAGTAAAAGTGAATGGCTTCCTCTTGTTGTGGGAACACCACAAGGTTCTATTTTGGGTCCTTTTTGTTACAATGTACATTCAAATGATCTGGTTCTACATATTGCAAAATTGTGTGAAATTTTTAATTATGCTGATGACAATACAATATGTTGTTATGGTGAAAATGTTAATACCGTGAAAGAAAAGTTGCAAAATGTGATGGAGATAATGTTAGAGTGGTTTAGTTCGAACAACATGAAAGTGAATATTGACAAATTTCAATACATAATATTTGGTAAAATGTATGAAGATGAATATGTCACGTTGGATGGTAATGTGATACAGTCGCAGACCGAAGTGAAACTATTAGGTGTAAATATTGATTTCAAATTAAACTTTGACTCTCATATTCATAACATATGCAGGAAAACCGGACGGAAACTAAATGTACTCCGCCGCTTGTCCAAAAATCTTGATCAAAAGAGGAAATTATTGTTGTTCCACTCATTTATTTTGTCAAATTTCCAGTATTGCTCTATTATCTGGCACTTTTGTAGTAGAGGGAACTTAATGAAACTTGAAAAAATTCAATATCAAGCCTTGAAGTTTGTGTACAATGACCACTCATCCAATTACCAAAGTTTGCTAAGTAAGGCAAAATGTCCATCATTATATGTACAAAGAGTACGAAACATCTTGATTGAAGTGTATAAAATTATTAATAAATTAGGACCATCTTATCTACATGGAATGTACCATTTTCATAATGTGGACTATGACTGTCGAGGTGTGCTGAAACTTAAACAATGTAAATTTAGAAGCACAAAATATGGCTACAACTGTTTGATATACCAAGGAAGTAAATTTTGGAATAGTTGTGATAACGATCTGAAATCTTCAATTGACTTAAAACTGTTTAAAGTTAAGGTGAACAATTGGCAGCCACCACATTGTAATTGTTCAACCTGTGTATTATGTATGCTAAATGTTATGTGAATTGCAAAATATGCTGATCTTGACCGCTGAAGGAAATTGATTATATCTTTTGATGTTCATCTGTATATACTCATTCATTGTAAATAACCCTTCCTCACTACGTCATGTCGGTAAATAGCTGATTCCCAGCTAATGTTTTATTGTATCCTCCAACCGACGGTAAATAAAGTTTTATCCTTTATCCTTATCCTTATCTTGCAGGAACAGTGGTTCGAAAGTCCAGGCACCAACTCAACTTAGGCACGTATAGGCCCATTTTTGTACGATTTCTAATTCTATAGACACAATAAAGCTACCGCAAAATGAAAAAAATTTGTCAATTCTAAAAGTGATTATAGCAAAAATGACAAATGTTATCGCTCGTATGTTATTGCAAATTTTTATTTTCTACCCGTATCCACGGTTTGAATTGGAGTCACCGGGAGGAAATGCCTGCCCCCGCATGAGTTTTATAGTGTTTGTATTTTGGTCCGGGCAGTGTGTCATTATGACCGGGAACAAAAGTCTACAGCGACACCGTGTGCACTGCTGCACGGGTAGAATTGATGTCCATATTTGTTGCATGTATATATGTGTACAATGTATTTACAATGTCGTACCAGATTTTTAATGAATCTCCAGTATGTTTGCACATTTATGTGTGCCACTCACACTGCGTCCGCTGCTGCAGCGCGGGATCCCGTGGGGTCTGGCACGGCCGGCGTTTGGTGTGTGAGTGTTTCTACCAGAGGGGTGCCCCGCGCTCTGGCCGTCCGGAGATGTATGTATGTTCGAGTGTCTGCATTTGCAGATGTCCGTCCGTATGTACAGCTCCACTCTGGCCGGCCGGGTAGTATGTGAGAACTGGTTTCATGTGGCTACCCTAGCTGTTCTTCTTGGCGGTGGAAGACGTTTGTCCGCATGTACGTCCGCGCGCACTTCCTGGAGTCGCTTCTCGTGGCTTCGCCATGTCTCGGATCCCCTGCGGGTCTGAGGCGCCAGTTGGCGAGGGCAACCGGCAACCCTTTTCTAGAAGTACTACCACTTTTGATTACTCAGTGTGTTGTTTTACAATATTTCTAAATTTAAATGTAGCGTTATGACGTGGTTTGCGCGAGTAGTGACACCACGGTTATGATGCTGCAGTGCGGGCGGATTTATAAGACATTCGGTGACACTCCAGTAGTGGGGTATACCTCTTTATCGTGGGGTCGCCGAACCCTACATTGGTGCCTGACCTTTCGAACCACTGGGTTCTCTCGGCGTCGCTCCCGGGTCGGCCCCCGCTGTTGACTCACATCACCGCCATGTTTGTGTGGATGGATGTGGCTTGTGATCTGGCTCAACAGTGGGATATAGTTGACCTCGGGGACGAGGTCTCTCCGAAAGGGGAAAGCACTGTAGCGTTATGACGTGGTTTGCGCGAGTAGTGACACCACGGTTATGATGCTGCAGTGCGGGCGGATTTATAAGACATTCGGTGACACTCCAGTAGTGGGGTATACCTCTTTATCGTGGGGTCGCCGAACCCTACATAAAGTTTAACTGTAACTGTATTCCATAGACTCGGCACACCGTCCCTTTCGGCGGATTACTTTCCAAGATAATAACCCTTTTCGGAACACATCATTCAAATTCTTAGCTTGTTAGGGTTTATTCAAAATTTTGGAGCATTTCGTTAGTCAATAAGCCCCGGGGTCGAACCCCCATTCTTCCAAAACAGACCCTTAAGGTCTTAGTCTTCTGCGTCGCGACTTGCGGGTGCCGCTCACCTTGCCTTCTTCTGATTCCGCCATGCGAAGCTCCCGTCGTGGTTTGAGGAGGTTGTGTGGTTGTGTGGTTGTGTGGGCGGAGCATGATGGGGACCAACATTGTAAGAAAGGAGTGATGTGGCGATTTTGCCCAAAGATCGCGATAGGAGTTTGGTTGTTAACACTATTCTTGTTTCGGCCGCTTCTGTTCGAAGCTCGTGCATTGCCAAGGCGACCCACCGTCCTTCTCTCGCTCCACTATACTGAAACAATGGTCTTACGTCATCCCTCACTCTCGTGCGCTGGCAGCCCGCCTTGTTTGTTCGGAGTTGTCTCAGACCTAGCCATGCCAGAGGACGACGGGGCGCACGACCATGTGCTCCCAGTCCCCTTTCACCGGCTAAGTAAGGGATCGCAAGGGCCTCGGGGGCAATTTCCAATTGGGGGCCCAGGAGGGGGACTGTTGCTGACTCGGGGGCTCGTCCCTGGATCACCAGTCTCTCGTCCTGGGGTGGTGCGACACAGGCACTGGCAGACCGTCAGGCTGTCCGGAGTTCTATCACCGCGGTGGATCCGCCGGCGAGCCGGCCAGCTACAACAAACACCACGGTGATGATGCTATATCTGAGTGGTGTCTCCGTGCGGGCTTGCTCGGCGACTTCTACCTGGTTAACATTCTAAAGTAATTGATTACGTCCGCAATGACCCATGGTGAGTGGCCTAGCCACGAGGATCCGGGATAGCGGACGTCAACTTTTACACATGTTCATTACAATACAAATCGAAGTGCCCATTCTGATTATTAACGCCCGGCACCGTTTCAACACGCTCAAATCAGACTTACGTCATATTACGTAATCACACATTTTTGAGCAGAGTTGAAAATCCTATTATAAAAAATCCTTGATATGAGTTGAAATTTATTGAAGATACGTCCAGGCGTTCTTGAGTTATCGTCCGGGAACCAAAAAGTGAAAGAAAGAAAGAAAATAAAAATCTGACGAAAACATAAGGGCATTTCGTGCCAAAATGCCCTAATAAGGTACAGTAGTTTTGAAAGAAAATGTTATTGAGGTATCACTGTAAAGAATATTCTGTTGTTTTGTGATGATGATCCGCATTTATGATTGAACATATTGTTCATATATTTGATATACGTTGTGCGTCAAAAGTACACTGACTATTTCAGCATCGATGCAAACAAAATCACTGCCATATTGCAAATTGCATATGACACCCCGCATATGACACATAACAGACTGTGTGTGAATAAAACATAATAAAGGGATCCAAATGCATGTCAATTTTTTTATTTAAACACACAGAAGGAGTATTTCTATGGCATGAGGTTTGATTCATTGATGGTATACAGGGTTGTATATGTTTGTCATGTATTTATAAACCCGAGTTACTATGTCGGGACAAACCTGAATATCATCGCCAATCCTCCATCATCTGTAGCTGATGAGTATCGTGCATTTATCATGGGATGATTCTCATGTCACATTATTCCATGCATTAAATTGCTTATCCATTTGGAAGTTTCACCACGTATTTGTTCAGTTTATTTTTTAAATCTGTTTTACATACATAGATGTACAGTATGTACAAACTATACTGTCATATGTCATACTCTCGAATATACAACTAAAAACCATGCAGTTCACCGGACTATGTTATAGTGATGATACAATTATAACCTAGTGAAACATAGAGAAAAGAAGTTAAGGTGGCATCACCAAGATCACAAAATAGGCCTGTAGTCCTGGAGTTACACCACTTCAAGAACATAAGTACCAAATCCAAAACACCACGGACTTGACAGTATCCCACAGGATCGGAGATAGAAATTAATTCATCCCAACCAAGTCAGGATTTTGATAAAATATGAAACCTTACGGGCTACATTTTCTGCATCTGTACCAGTGTGTAAAAACTACAAAAACAAGAAAATGCAGCTAACTGCGGGGGACGACATTAGAGCTCGAGCACATCATAAGTACCACGACAGTATATTATGATGAAAAACATAGGCCTTCTTCATTCATATTCCTAATAAGTAAACATTTATTTTGAACTCAATGTAACAGATAGATCTACGCCTACTAAAATGGTATTTCATTTTTAAAAAAAATAAAAAAAATATTGAAAACCATGAGAAATATCTGCATCTGATATCATGATACATGTGCCTACTGGGCGAATTGAAAGGCCAGTTTAAAATAAAAATTCGCATCCCCGCATGGAACACCTTAATTGTCATGTGATACAATACGTCAAATTACGGTAAATTCAGCCGTGGCGTCGCAGACGAATCATCGTGTTTACTTCATCATAACGCCAGAGAATGTCACACGCAAGATGATGTATGCATGCACGTATTGCTGCACAGAAAATTGTGTGTTCCATAATACGCGTCATTGCGGTAAAATTTGCTTTGCATTCTGGGAACGTCAATTTCCATCGACTCCGCCATTTTGGACGTTTTTGCATAATTTGAGGATTTTACGTTATTTTCTCACTCCTAACACATCGATATATGTATTATACATCTGTGGAATATTCAAATTTTGCCATCAATTCGACAGATTTTATGTCAAAGACGAAGAAAATCCTCATTTGGAGTAGGTGTCTAAACGTTTACCTGCCAAAACGGGCGTCGATAGTTTGGCATGAAACCTCCATGAAAAAGTCAGCACAACGCTCTAATGTCAAAAACTATTTCATTAGAAAATGACACCAAAACTGCTGCAGTGGATCTATAGTTAAATTTGTTAATTCCATATGGAGTAATGAAGAGTAAAAAAGAATGTCTATTAAAAGAAAAAATACAGGTAAGCCATTTAGGATGGAATATTGATTGAGGATTCATTGAATGAAAAAAATGTCAATGGACGAATACATGGGTGAACAAAACGCCACGCCGATTGTACGGTAACCTAAATATTGTTTTACAAAGGGTTTGCTTGCAGGCAAAATATCTCGTCGAGTATTCACATTAAACATACCATTCGATCGAATTCAGCCTAGGAGGTGGTACGTACATTCGAATACTCTAATACCACTACTTGTCTTTTATTTGAAATACATTATTTGTCTTTTCTTAAAATTAGGTGGTGTGTACAATTTAAATACTCGAGCACCTTATTTGTTTTTTTTAAATACCTTACTTGTCTTTCATTCAAATAAGAACATTTTTACTTTTGTATCCCAACACATGGAAATGAGTGCTTAATTCGTTGATGCATACGCAAGGTTTCAGTTGTTACTTCCTTAGGAATCAATATGGAATTCATGACATGTTCAGCGATTTTTGTGGGTGAGTGTCAAACATTATTACCTGATAACATTTGTTTTTCTTCAATTTCGCTTGAAAAGAACACAACAACATGTTATTGAACTCAAATGTGATGGTTCAAAAATATTCATTCATATTCGTCAACAGGGGTCATTCTTCTCCGCACAGCAGACGCTGGTGAGTAAATACATACGCTTATATCCCAGCTGAAATGGCCGACATTCGAGAATATGGATAAATTATCTGTCATCAATAGTCGAGGTTTATAATCTATTACTTCGCAAATTCCTTTGCAAAACCCCAGGCATGTTTCTAGTTCGATTCACTGGCATGTTCATACGAATTAGAATTTGCTTGAGCAAAAGGGAGAAAAAATCACAAAGACTAATATGTTTAATGTCACAAAGCTGAAACGGAGTACGTTTTACTTCGTATGACAAACAATTTGGACAGCTGCTTCAAATAACCTCCACTTAAAACTGACACTTGATATGGACGTGTTTGCACGTCCCTGCATATTTTTTAACGTTTGCAGAAATTTCTTCGAGCACCTTCGCCAAGAATATTCTTGAAGCGCACAACATTCTCCGCGGCTTGCACCAGAATACAGGGCCACTGGAGTGGGACTCGGAACTTGCAACCGGAGCTCAGGCTTGGGCCGAAACGATCGCTAAAATCCAGCAGTTGCAGCACGACCCAAATAGGCCTGGGTCATCATGCATAGGAGAGAACCTCGCACTCTTCATGGGCGGTAGTGCTGGAGAGGCTGTTGCCATGTGGTGAGAACGCCACGAATTAGACGTAGATTTGTAGTTTATAATCATGTGGTAATACAAAGGGGACTAGTGAACAGAAATTGGCAACTCACCATCCTATGTGCAATGTCATTTCTACATCCACACAGCGTGTGTTTAAACCGTTGTCTATTGAACTTAGAGACACCGTGGTACAAAGTACAATAGACGAATCACAGAATAAAATATGAATTTTTTTTCCCATAGCTTACTCAAATGGTCCACATCTGACATTCATACGCGAAACTCCATGCAGCCAATAAGTAGTACCTACAAAGCCTTATATCCCATGGCGTGTATGAATTTTTGATAGATTCTGCAAATGAATATTTGTGTTTGGCAGCTATGAACCTACAAGCATCGTAGTACATGTTGTTTTACAATCTATTGAGCATTGCCAATAATCTGTGAACAAAAATTTCAATGTCTGGTTTTGCTACGCCGAAAGCACTTTGTTATTGGGTGGGGGAGGTCAGGGTAAAAAAAAAATAATAAAAAAAATAACTGTTAATGTTTGTATGTGGACACAGCAAAAAACGAACGTGTGAACATATGACGAATTCCGTCTCATATTGGTGTCCAATGATGTAGCTCTCAGAAGCAATATAAATGTGTTGATTTCCTGCCCTTTTATAGAGATAAAAATGTCCGAAGACACTTTACCTTGATTCAGAGGTGTGTGATCCAAAGATACGGAACTGCAATCAAATAAATGTTGACAAAGCAAGCAACAGCGGCATCTGTTTCCTGAGCAATATTTAGACAAATAAAGCTAGGTATTGGCCAGTTATGTGCCAAATCTACAACACATAATATCTTATCGTACCTATAAAGTCATTGGTATGATTCTACAATCATCAATCTTATCATTAATGTGAAGAATATCGTTCACGGCCGATATCAAGCCGAATTAATCTGAAGCGTCGTGTGATTTAAAAGGCCGGCAGATTAGTTCAATGATTATTCCGATGATAGGAGTCCAATGTCTCAGGTATTCCACAACATAAAGGCCGCACACTCTTATGTCAACGATGCTCCCAGTCAAACTATAAATATCCTGTATACTCCGTTCTTGTTATATCACAGTTTATATATCCAATTTGTATATCACAGTTTGTATTTAGTCCATAAATATTCTATAAGTTACTCGTCAATCTTCTGAACACGTCCATACACTTTGGAGTCTCGACTCTTCTGCACGGGCCGACAGGGAAGCGCGTGGAAGTTTTCCCGCCTCGTGTATGCGGTTTTGTGATTAGTTGGTGTATGCTGATCTCACCGGGAAAGTGGAATTCCCCGGTGCGTGTCTTGACTTCTATGGTCTGTAACTGTGCACGTGATGTGGGTGTTATGCGTGTCATGTTCTATGTTTAGAAGTCAGTGCATGTGAAGGTCAAGGCCGAACTTACTGGGTCGCATGTACTGTATAACGGGGCCGAAAATGCACGTGATCTGACCTGTGTTTGTATATATGGTTCCGGGAATATTGATGTCTGTGATCGTATAGTGGATATGTCCTGAATGTAAGTCATGTAAATAATGTGTGTGTTGCTATGGAAATGTTGTGCGAGGGAGGGACGGGCGGTTACAGTCACTAAAATCACTACATTAATATTCAAGGATTAACCCGTCTTTTCGTCATACTACAGTATAAGTGTCTTACCCAATATTTACAGGTATGAGGAGTACACAGATTATAACTACGACACACCAGGCTTCAGTGTATCAACCGGGCACTTCACACAGGTAAACAGGACCCAATTGGTGTACTGTCCATTTCAGAAGGTTTATTTCAAGTCCTCTGGAGAAAAGTCATCTCAACATATCTCACAAAGTCCTAACAAAGGACAAAAGTCCATGAAACATTATATCTACAGACGATAATGCTCGGAGTAATGTCAGGGATTCTTTATAATGATGCAACTGATCATGTCCAAATTGGCTACACTTATCTGTCAGGTCAAATAAGGTCCTTCGAAATCGGACCTATTCACAAACCTGGCCGTACCAAAGCTATTTCTCCCGATTATATTTTCCCCCAAAAATACTCCACTCCAACATATATTTAGATAATTGTCTAGCAATATTCACACACAAAAATTTTATTGATGCATCAGAAGAAATATAAATATACTCAAACGCGTACCAACGCAGACGCAGCACGGTTCTCAAACCGAGTTGTATAGGTTTGTACTACAACTTCTTTAAACTGTTCACATTATGTTTTCCTCGTTTTTGGGACTGCCGTACATGGAAGTCAAAGTGTGTCGGGAATGAGTCATTTCGAGTTGACAGATTGAGATGATAGTTCGAGTTGTCTCATCACATATTCCAACGCCAATCTGTGTGCCAGTCTATGTGTAACAGGGTCCTTATGAATCACTCGAGCAATAGTCCTACTAATAATTGCTGCTACCAAATCACATTCGAAGGAAACTTTTCGTTTCGGCGCCAAATCCTCCAAATAAACCGGAAGTGATCTCACGAAGACTGTCGCTTTCTACGGAATAAAATAGTTCCCGGTTTTATTCCTGTTTTGGTTCACTGTCTGCTGTTGAATCAGATTCTAGAGTCGGAGAAGATGTTGTGAAATCACGACACAACGAATTGCATGATGAGTTCATCAAAGTGAACCTGTAACGGGGACAACTAAACTTTTTTCAACTCGAACTGTCATCTCGAACTGACGAATCCCCCACCCACGGAGTCAAACGGAAATTCACTACCACATTTCAGATCACTATCTTAATTGTTGAAAGTCTTTGGGGCAAACACAATTTTCCGTACATTTTCTTTCTTTTTGAGTCCCTCAAGATCATTATGCGGACAGATTATACCAGAGGATGTCCCCTGGTTCAAAATCAGCACATGCTACAACACACTATTTCTTGCGAAAGTTAGCATGACCAAGTCAGTCAATTTGTTCAGATTCAACGGACCCCATTCTGTGCAGACATTTACCATTTGATACATTACCATTTTTTTCCTATTCAAAGTGGCGGAAATTCGGTGGGGGAATTTTCCTTATTCTCCGATGTGAAGTGTACTCAGTAACCTAATCCAATGATGAACTTCTGGAAAACGGACGTATGTATGTAAACAGGTGCCCCATTGAGAGTATATTTTGGTTCAAGTTCAGAATCTTTTCCGATAAAATTGTTCCAAATCCGTGATAAAAAATTCAAACCAAGGATCAAAGATTCAAACCCATCAGTCACATGAAACTGCCACACTTAACTCGGATATAAAAAGGTTTAACTTTGACAATATTGTAGCATACTTTCATGTAGCCTACTGTAAATAGTTTTTTGTGAATTAGAACGAATTTCACAGAAATAATCAACGGATTTTGATATCCAAATAGGTACTCATTCATCTTCGAGATGTTCAACACGAATTCATTTCGGATCACGTGGCGTGTGACGTCATTTGAGGAAGAACTGAAAAATATATGTAGTCAACAAGGAAAACTGCATGTCACCTATTGATTCCCTTGCTGTATTTTTGATAGGAGTGAACGAGTGAGATGGCGGCAATACGAAATTCATTGCTCATTTAGAATCAGTAATATTTATTCACCCAAAACAGAGGTTTCTTGTATTGCAGGAAGATCATTATTACTAGTAATCTCATGGATTTCGAGTGTTCTCTCCATGTTTGAGCTGGCTGCCAAATTACATATTTTATGTTTGGCTGGCCATCGAAGCAAATTCTGCCTCAACTTCCGTGTCGACAACGGACCTTGCCAAAGCTTTTTATTTCATCAGCCGGGGACGGAGGTTGTATATACTCGAATATTTACTCGGAACAAATGCCACTTTTACCTCAACAAGAATGAAACCTCATTATGACATATTGACAATATGAATGATGAATATAAAGTGGACCATACAAAGAATTTCCAACCGTTATTTCGTGAATCCAAGCATTCGTTTTTTCTTTAATATATAAATACAACCTCTTTATTTTACGTATCCTATCCTATCCTATCCTAGGTCAGGATATTTTTCTCACCCATGTTGGGTGGCAGAGGGACAACTTAGAATTGTTTTTAATTTGTCATAACGTGCAGAGATATGTGGGAAACACCTTATTTATGCAAAACAATCTGTGACTCAATACATAAAAGTAAGCGTCAGGAAATGTAGTAAAAGACATGTGTCGCCTCTCAGCAGTGCATAGCTCGATTCCAATGTGGGGAATGGGAAGTTTATTTGAGTCTGCATTGCTGTAGTTTTGACATACTGCAATTATAGTCACATAGATTTCACTATTCTGTGAATAACAAGATCCGTGACTTTGCAGACTCAAAATGGAACAATTTCCAGACCTTTTCAAGTCCCATATCAATTCGAAACACCTATGCACGATAGCTCGTAATATAAATTTAACATGCTACATAAACCTCACTTGTACGCTTAGGCTCCATTATTCACATCTATACATATAGTATTCGACCTGCAAAACAACATTTTTTGGGTGAAATATTTCGTCAAACTGCATCGAACGAGAAAAATCGCTATAATACTTTCGCAAAGCATTGTGCACCCTGTCACCAGTACCGATAGGAAATCGACCCATTGTACACCTTAGCTGTCACCAGTACGAGTAGAAAATCTATACGGACACAGCGCCGTGCCAGTGGTGTTTGATCACCCGTCCCCTTTTGCCTCTTTTCAACTGACTGTCATATCAATATAATTCCATAAAGATTGTGTAGATTTGAAGAGATTCCTACAAATGTCAAATGCCTTAATATAAATACAAATGCCTTATATTTCTAAGTTCTCGTTAAATGCTGCAAAATAAATGCCCATTCAATCATGTTAAAAACTTCGTGATCGCAAGTATACTGGGTAGTGGGTACATCCGTTGATAAGAAGGGAACCGGTACGTGCATGAATATTTTTTGACAAACTTTTTCCCCGACAATTTGAATGGTGGGCAATACGTTCTCATTCAAGAATGACATCTTTCAGAACAGTGCTCAAGCCATGATGATATCAAATAGGCATCAACCCACGGATTCGGGGAATTCAAGGGAATCCGCTGTCTGAGCGGTCAAATCTATCGAAGTACTCGCAATATTTTGCGGTTGTAAGGCATGAAGAATATTTGAGAACGTTTCACAATGTAACTGGAATATTTTTTTTAGGGATTGTCTCCATCCTCTTGTTGACACTAAAATTTTTTAAAACAAATGCTGCGGCACTATTGCAGGACCGGACCAACGCATCTATCCATGGGCCGTTTTAATCGTATTTGAGTATGTCGCCTCCTGATGGAGGCGACAGTAATTTTGAATGATTTAATATTGCAAACTTTATTATAGCAATAAGTTTAGCATCACGTTCTCTCGGCAGGTCGTATGGGGAGGCAGCACTAAGTTGGGTTGCGGTTTTAAGAAAGGCGAGTATGGCAGTTACAGCCCAATTTACTATGTTGTATGCCGCTACACAACATGTGGTAACATGATGGGTGAATTCCCGGCCAACATTCGGCCCGTCAAGGATGGAGGTAAGTCCTAACGTAATATGATAGTTCTGCTTGATATAACAATTCGTTCACATATTGTTTTCACCTCATCTCAAAACCTATGTTTAGCTCACCGTGACATTCTAGAGGATGTTCGCTTCATTTCTAGATACTAGTCATCGAAAGTCTGCTGGCCAATTGTTCATAAACAAATGCAAAACACATCAAGTCACAATATATAGTTCTATAAAATCAATTTATTTTCATTTCGAAGCTGATGTGGCCTCTGCTATCGCCCGAGCCAGAGAACTCTAGGGAATCCTGACACTGACATTATGTCATGGAAATGCTGTGGGTTCAGGAATGTCAGTGAATAAACTGCCTGATAAAAGCATGAACAATTTCATTGTTGTCTTAAATACTTCCCGCTACGAACTATGTGGGGGAAATACGTCTAGATTATAACAAAATCGTGTGTGTTTTCTTAGAAAAAGAATGTCATATGACTGTATTGAATTTTTGAATTAATTGTGTAGACTGATTCATGAAACAATCTCTATGCATGAGATTTTTTTCTGTAGAACAAGATCAGATACAATGTTCGAAAACAAACCAACCCTCTCGAAATTGTTTTGTCTAATAATGTATGTGACAAACATTTTGTGTATGCAGATATTGTGTGGAATGATCGAGTACACCATGATGAAGTTGCTGCTTTGCAAAATGTTTGCTTTTGCGATTACATCTGAACAAGCAAACCAAACCAGCACACCATGAAAGCATATTGTACTGTTTTGGTGCTTTCATCAAACCAGTCCATGTCAATTAACAGCATGTGTTCAATGATGTTATCTCGGCTTCAGTCGTGTCATTCGGTTTGTTGGCCAAGTACACTCGAACATTAGACGAGTGAGGACACAAACCAAGCAAGTTCAAGGAAAGATTTTGCCGACTATCCTGTTGCTACTTGATGTTTTCTGTCATTGTAAAAAGAGTATAGAAAACATGATCAATAAAACTCAAGAAATTTAGGCTTCACCCAAGAGAGATTCAGTGTGTAGCTTAATAATTATGACAACTTCTCATTTTGCAAACTACTTATACAATTTCACGTCCAAAGTTTTCTTGTACATTGGGCACCAGTGACACCAAGGCCCCGGACGTCACTATGCCACCACAAAGTGAAATTGGCTGGTCCGAGATAAGGTCCATGCTGGGCCTGTTGTGGTCTGCTATGGTTCATGATGGTCCGTGACGATCATTTGTGATCCTGCGTGGTTCAGGACAGCTACATGGATGTTCTACATTATTACCTGTTTAATATTACCGTGGTCGTCCAGGGGTGTACATGCTGTGTGCCAGGCTCTGGGTGTGGCAACTGGGTAGGCATGCATCTTAAAGAATGGACTCTGCATGCATGGTAATGCACGCCGGGGACATGTGTTGAATGTGGAGTATACCTATCTGTTGACCAAACATGTCTTCATATGCAAAATGTTTTCGGGAGTGCATGGCAATGACAGCTTGGTATAGCTTGGCGGGTCACCTTGCGCTGGGGGTCTGAACGTGTATCCTTACGCGTGATGCTATCGTTTAAGGATCATGTGGCGTTGGTCCCTCGCGATACACAAGAGGTATGTGACTGGTCGCCTAAGAGCTCACTTAAGATCATGACATCCAAAGTATCGTCAAAAGACGGGAATGTACACGAGTACACGACAAGAGTCTAAATTTGAGTAACGAATCATACGACGAGTTTAAGGAGGGACGGAGCTGCCAACCTAGACCATGGGGTGACACGAGGCTTTTTCCAACAGCACAGATTGGCAAATTTTGTGTCAGGTGTAGAAAGCTCCTTCTATGGCGATCTGGGAGCAGTCGGCAGGTTGCAGACTGGGGTACATGTATATGGGGTGTAGGACATCACGTGGGGACCCACAGACCATGAACCCGTTCAGTCAGTCTGTGTCCCTGTGCCTCAGTACCCCAGTGGCTGTGAGTGCTTGGGCGTGTGTATCCATTGTGATTGTTGCGGTGCTTTTGACCTATGTAGAGAATGATATTGTAATAGGTTTATATGGTAGTGATTGGTGGTGTATTTTTTTCACAGTGGCCTGTCTCTTGACAGTAGTAATCTTTTCAGTATCTACCATATAACAAACAGAATCAGAATACAACACTATACCACCTCAAGATTCACAACTTGACCAAGACAGGTTATGCTGCTCATGTTTTATAACATATTATTTATTACGACTTTAATATTCAGGTACACTCCTCATTCCTTAATATATCATATAACCAACAACCAAGTTATTGAGTGACACGAGACTCCAATAGTTATTTCAGATCGAGGTATAAGATTATCAATGGAAATGACATTAACGTAACACTATAAAGAGTATCTTGTAATTCCATGATTATGATCAACACCAGCGATTGAATATATTTTCATATACATAGTACTTGATATACAATGTATATTGAGCGCCAATATTACACTGATTTGTTGAGCAAACACTATGTTTGTATCGGTGACAGCAAAAAATGACATGGAACATATGATACATACACATATGGGTAAAACATATAGGAATCAAAATGATATTTCTTTGTTAATAACCAACAGGAAATTTATTTGAATGGCGTACAGGGATGGTGTTTTGTTGATGGGATAAAGGGTTGTACATAGTTCGTCATATATTTGTAAACGCGATTTTACCATACCAGGACGAACCTGATTGTCATCGTCAACTTTCCAACTGTGGCTGATGACTCCCGCAGTATGTGATGATTCCCATGTGACATGTCCCGTGTGACATTTGCGTTACTTCATGCGTTAAATTGTTTTTCCATTTGGAAGGATGTTCTGTGTTCGCGTATTTGTTCGGTTTATCTCGGAATCAGTGCAAAGTACGCTTTACATGCATATATATTAATGTACGAAACATATTGTCGCATATTCTCAAATCCACAACCAAAGACCATGCAGGTCACCGGTGAATTACAAGCACTTTACAAATACAAATATAACCTGGTCAAACATAAAGAAAAGAAGTTGCAATTGTGTCATCAGGATCGGATAGCTGCAGAATAAAATTTGTTTCAACTGTTTCGTCAGGAGCAGAGAGTAGAATAAAACTATTTCAACTGTACATCTGAATGAAGACTGCACTGAGCAAATATTATATAAGTAGCCATAAAATCGGTCCATGACGAGTACACATGGACTAAACTCACAAGCCAAAACATTACAGACTGGACAGCATTTCGCGGGCTCAGTGATATAAATACGTGCAGCACAACCAAGATCAGGATTTTGATATGATATAAAAGCTTAATTGGTACACTTTCAGCGTCAATATGTGTAAAATATAATTATTTCTGCTGTACAGCTGAGGAAAATAACATGCGACTGCCCTACAAAAAAAATGTCATGTTACATTAGACAATGATAGTGAGATTATGATAGTGAATATAATGTTTAGTTTCTTTCCATATGAAAATCAAAATTGATTGAAAATGTCTATTAAGTGCAAAATGCAGATAATATTGTTAATGGACGAATGTGTGAATGAGCGAAACGCCTCGCCGATTGGTCGGTAACCTAAATTGTGTTTTCCTGTGGACATATGTTGTTTGCTGGCAATATATTTCGCGGAGTATTCTCGTAAAACATACCATTTGATCAAAATCAACCTATAAGGTGGTACGTACAATGCGAATACTCAATGCAATAACTGACTTGCGTTTTTATTTACATTATAGAAATTATACTTTTACCTGAAAAAAATGAATATGAGTAGCTACTTCGTCGATGCAACAATCATATATTAGTTGTTACCTTCACAGGGATGAAAATGGATTTGTTCGTATACTCAGCGATTTTTGTGGGTGAGTGTCAAACATTATTGATTGACAACATATTTTCTTCAATTCGACACAGTAACACCTTACTGACCAAAAGTGTGATTATTCAAATTTTTTGATTCATGTTGGTCAGCAGGTGTCATTCTGATCAACACGACACACGCTGGTGAGTAAATAATTATAGTCAGGAGGAAATTTCACACAAGGTGGAAACGTAGTACAGACTTTTTCTGTCGATTGATATGGCTTCATAATGGACTAAGACATTTTCCAGAGGGTGTGTAAAATTTTCTCCTGGGCCAACTTTTTTATGGCCTTTTCCAAAATGGCCGACATCAAAAATTTGGTATTTTTGGAAAAAATCAAAATTATCCTCCTGGCATGATGCTTTTGGTCTTTTGAGGTGACATTTAGTTATATCGAGATATATTATTCCTAACAATACTAATAATACTGATTCAAACGCCCCGAAAATGGAAAAAATCCAAGATGGCCACCAAATTCTCGCCATTTTTACACAGATACTCATAACTTCCTGCCAAATTGAGATAGGAAGCCGATGTTGGTGTCTAACCCTGGGTTTTTGGGTATGAGGATTCCAAATATATAACCAGTTTTGGGATTGGATGGTTTGAAGCTGCTCAGAATCCAAGATGGCTGCCAAATTTTAGCCCGATTTCGCAAATAAGCACCAATGACCGGCATATATATCAAGATAACAAGCCAACTCTGGTCGCCAGTCCTGGGCTTTGGGGTATAAGGGTGCTACTTGAAGAAATACTCTTGTGTGTAGATGGTGACTGGCCAATTTAAAGGTGTTCAAAGGCGAAGATAACCATTAATTAATGTGAAACATGTAAACGAACCCGTCTAATAGCACTCGCACAAAATCAACAGAATCGACCACTATCAGACAGAAAAAAAATATTTCTGAGCCAACTCTTCGGGAGGTCTGTTGGTGATAAGGCACGGGCATTGATGCCAAATTGGTCATTGTCAAATCAAACACACACATTGTGGTTGGCGTTGAGGTTTGGATCCTTCGATGATCCTCAAGACCATTCCGATGACGCCACTCACCAGACCATCCTCTACATTGGGATTGCTCATCATGGTCACCATAAACCCTCACAGAGTGTAACATCAGCAGAAAGGTTGCATTCAATGGGTACAGGTGTTGTATTCTTCTTCAAGCCAAATCTATTCTCGATAACATTCACAGCCACAATCTTCGATTTCTGTCTGTCATCTTTACATTGTGTGCAGCAGCAACTTTTTGGAAAGGAAACACATGAAGTTCATCTGCTTGGATCTGTGATCCTTAAGCATCTCCTATATTTCAGAGCTCTATGATTCAACATCTCTGAAAACGATTTGTCATTTTTTGTCTCATTATATCGGCCAAAGAAGTAACCTTGAAGTCGTCCCAAGACTCTGCAAGGACAGCTGGGTCTCAGTATTTGTCCTCTTACATGCGGCAGTGGATAAAATCACTGACTGCCAGAATCATGAAGAACTCTTGTTTCTCTTGAGTTGATCCAGACGACCTCTGATGAAATTCAGCATGCCTCTGCTGAGATCCCTTCAATGATTATCAGCTCGAGGTTTTAATACCTAACCTTTGGGGGCAGTGATGAGCTCTTCAGCAAGTGGTATATACTTTTGTCCCACACCCTTTTGCATGGAAGCATGGTTCCGCCACTGATGGTAAATGCTGCTTTGCCAGTTGAAGCCACACATCAGAGCTTTGATGATATAAAACTTTCCTTTACCAATATATTGAAATTCCCCAGAATTCCCCATTCATCTTATCGATGCACCACTAGCGAGTATGAATGTAGACTTTCCCTTGCATATTGTTCCTGCACTGCATGAGAACTTGAGCCTGGTTCTATGGGATTGCCACTGAGATGCTGTGTTCTATTGACAACTGAGCCCATCTCGGTGTTGGAGCTCCGAGGCAGGCCACTCAATCTGGCAGGTCTTCAAGACTGATGTCCTCGAGGTAAGCGTCATCTAGGTTGGCTTTTGTTTCCAAGCGTTCAGCCGCCACTTTCTGAGGCAATGTGTGCCAAGGCATCTTCTGCAAGATGATTTTTTTTGGATCTCTTCATGGCTACTCTTTGATATTATTTCCAATTAGCGCTTGCATTTCTCTAATAATGTTGCTGATGCTTGTCCTTCTGCCATAGTAGGAAATGCTCCCACTCATTTACTAGTAAATCCATTTCAAAGTGGTGAAGATGAAGAACCATGAGATTCTTATAATGTTTCTCACTGTCCCTGCAGATGTGCAAGCTTTACTGGAAGATTTCCGACTTGAGATATATCCTTAATTCCGAGCCAACTTCAATGAAGCATAGAACATTGGACCGGTTGTCGTTGTTATGGGTAGAATTTTCTTCAGATGGTTCAAAATCTCTACCTGGTTTACTATCAACCTTGAAGAGGGATACAATTTCAACCAGACAGGTCTTTGAGAATATCTACAGCAGGGCGTGCATGGTACATGTGCATTTACCTGTCTAGAACAGATGTACAGTGTAGCCACACGTCTTCAATGCCTGGATCTCAGTGGCCCAGCAGTAAATAGCCTCCGTGACACTCATCTCCCTGTTGGTCAGGTATGTTTTGCTGAGTCATTGTAGTCATTATCGTCTGTCTTATAATAAAATGGTATTCGAATACGAATACCGAATACGAATGCCCCATGTCTGGTCTTATCCCAGCATATTGTGCTCTGCATGAATGCAGGCGTATGCAGCAACATTATATTGTAAGTCAAAATTAGGATTCCAGGCTTTCAAAGGGTTTTGATTTGTACTGATTTACCCATCAGTGTTTATGCTTATGTACAACCATTTTCGTGGAGGCTATAATGGCTTGTTCTTAAGCAGCGTTTTTTCACTCATCTGGATCAGTGTCTGCTGGGACGGCAAATAAAAGTCTGACAAGAAGGTGGACGGGATAACCTAAACCTGTAGGTCCTGCTACCCTTCTTGCATGACCTTGTGTAATTCTTGGAATGAAGCTGAACATCATTTATAATGTCATGTAACTTGCTGTATCTCGTCTAATCAACGTCTTCTGTGTTGATATATTTGTTAATAACGTCACCAACTTCCTCATCAAGTTATATGTCCAGCTTAGGAGGATGTTATACTTAGAAAAGGCAGTGAATGTAAATACCAATGTGAGGCCAATCTCCTTGTAGAAACTCAACTGAAACAAAGTAGTCACAGACTTTGCCAATTTGATTTGATGGTGAAGTGATCATCAATTTCAAGGAGTTTTTTTTACTATCTGATCAAACATTCATCAGATGTTATATGGTTTTATATGCCTAATATAATATACTTGGGTTTGATTGCTCGGAAAAAAATTATGCTTGGTAGTGGTACTGTTCATTTTGAAGTGCAAGTGAGTGCTATTAAACAGGTCTGTTTGCATGTGTTTCATTAATTTTGTCCTTATCTTGGCTTTTGAACAGTTGGATAGCTTTAAACTGGCCAATCACCATCTACACATAAAAGTATTTCTTCAGGTAGTATCCTTATACCCCAAACCCCAGGACTGGCCACCAAAATTGCCTTCTTATTTTGAATATGTGACGGTTATTGGTGCTTATTTGCGAAATCGAGCTATAATTTGGCAGCCATCTTGGATTCTGAGCAGCTTCGAACCATCCAATCACGAAATTGGTTATTTATTTGGAATCATCATACCCAAAATCCCAGGGTTAGACACCAAAATTGGCTTCCTATCTCAATTTGGCAGGAAGTAATGAATATTTGTGTATAAACAGCGAGAATTTGGTGGCCATCTTGGATTTTTTTCATTTTTGGGGGTCTGAATCAGTATATTATTAGTATTGTTAGGAAGAATATTTTTCCATATAACTAATATGTATCATATTAGACCGAAAACATCATGACAAGAGGATAATTTTGATTTTTTCTTAATATACCAAATTTTCGGTGGCGGCCATTTTGAAAAAGGCCATTAAAAAGTTAGCCCAGGAGAAAATTTTACACACCCTCTGAAAAAGGTTGTGTTAGACCATTATGAAACCATATCAATCGATAGAAAAAGTCTGTACAACATTTCCACCCTGAGTGCTATATGCTCAATATTCCTCCTGACTAATATACATGTTTGCTGGCATAAATGAGATATTCATACACGGCACGTCATTGTTTATTTTAAACAGTCCACTCGTTCATACAATGTTAATACTCAACAAATCATTGCAATATTGATAAAAAAAATATTTATATTACTTCGCAAATTCGTTAATCCCCGGGCATGTCTCTGGTTCGGATCATTGGCATGCTCATACGAAATAATAAAATTTACTTGAGGAATATAGCAAAGGCTATGTTTATTCCCATGAAGCTAAAACCGGGTACTGTTTACTTGTATGAAACATAATTCGGACCGCTGCTTCAAATGACCTCAACAAAACAAATTTGGCAATGGACATGACCGATTTTGCATGTAAGTCCTTGCATATTATTTAAACGTTTGTAGAAATATCTTCGAGCACTTTTGCCAAGAATATGCTCGAAGCGCACAACATTCTTCGCGGCTTGCACTGGAGGACTGAGTCATTGGTATGGGATTCAGAACTTGCAACCGAAGCTGAAACTTGGGCCAAAGCAATCGCTGAAGACGGAAGGTTGAGGCACGACCCGAACAGGTCTGCATCATCATGCATCGGAGAGAACCTTGCACTCTTCCTGGGCGACCGTGTTGGTGATGGAGATGCTGTGGCCAAGTGGTGAGAACTCCATGAATTATGCCTGGAACGGGGTACATTATCGAAGGGCACAAGTTGTTTGTGTCTTTCTGTATATAGACCCACCTTGCCGTTTAAAGACGTTCCAATTTTCACAATTTAATCATGCATGAATAAAATTAATCGATATTCATAATACTGACTTTGCTATGCCTGAAGATTTTCCCAGAAGAGGGCATGAAATGCAAGGTGGGTCTTTACTGAATGACTTCGGTGAATTTACAAAGGTACCTCATTGCAGTCTATAATCATACGGTAATTATACAATAGCGACTAGTGCACATAAATCGTCAATTGTCGATTTTATATGCCATTCCATTTTTACGTCCACATACGTGTAGCTTGTGTTTTAACGTCGTCTGTTCCACTTTGACACACCTGTGGAACAAGTTCAATAGACGACTCACAGAAATATGACCAATGATCCTCTAGCCTACGCAAAAGGTGCACACCTGGTATCCATCCACGAATATCCGTGTACCGAATAAATAATGTTTAAGACGTTAGATTTCGTGTCATCTATGCAGGCTTGCAGGATTATGCATACAACCATTGTTGTTTGGCAGCTCTACACCTTCAAACTTCGCAGTACATGTTGTGTTCTACAAATCATTGAGCATTGCTAAATTGTAAACATAATTTTGAATGTATGTTCTTTCTACGCCGATAAGGCGTGTCTTGAGGGACCCTCAGCAGCCTGCATGAGTGCCAGAACAGTAAAAACTTATTATTTTATCTGGACATTTCGCTTCAAGGAAACCAGCGTTAGCAGCTCTTGGAAACAATATAAACATGTAGGTGTTTGATCCAAAGATGTGCGACTCCCTTTAAATAACCGTGATAAGGCAAGCAACAACGTCATCTGGTTATTCCGTGGGTAGGATCGTTGGTATGATTCTACGCTCGCCAATTCTCTCGCTGAAGCTCGAGGATTGACTCGTCTTTTCGTCATAATTTATGTGGTCTATTCAACACTTACAGGTATCAAGAGTACATGTCGTACAGGTACACCAGTCCAGGCTTCAGCATCTCAACCGGCCACTTCACGCAGGTAAACATAGACCAATAGGCCATATTGCTGGTTTCAAAAGATTTGTTTCGAGTCCGTTGAAGAAGCCTCCTCTCAACATATTTCAAAGTCCTAACAAAAGACATATAGATGCTTTGCTATTACTCAACTCAACACCATTTAACAAAAGAATTGACTGGACGGCAACATCTTGGGTGGACGGCAATACAATACTAATCATATTCTCAAAATAGGATTATGACGTCATCTGCAAACCATCTATATCCATGAATGGACGATATAGAGTCGTAGACGACAGTGATTGATACTACTGTATAGTGCTCGGTCTAATGGCAAGAAATCATTTGAATGCTATATAAGTAATTGTATTCACATTGAGTACATTTTCATTTCTCAGATTGAGATACAATTTCAACACAAAAATCCTTCACTCCAACATATATTTGCTTGTCTATCAATAACAAACAAAACCAAAATATATCTCCCATTGGCCCAAGTATCATACAATGCGCCTTAATACTACTCACCCACTAAATGAATGTCATTTAATCCGTCTGTCACCTTTTTAATCCTTATTGAATATAGAGGAAGGCGCAGGATATGATACTTGGGCCCCACCATGAATCTGCTCACATACTAGTACGTCTCACCTGGCAGTCAATTTTTTTTTGGGAATTATTCGGATTCATGAGATCCAATTTTGTGCAGAACTTTTACATTAAATTCTAATCTTCTAAATACCTGAAATTTGATACGAAAATTGTCCCTGTACTCCCAGGTGAAGTGTAGCCAGTAACATGATAGTAACTTATTCCAGTGAAGAACTATCGGAAAACAGACGTATTTGAACAGGTTTCACCATTCAGAGTATATTTCGATTTAAGTTCCGATAAAATTGTTAGCAATCGGTGATGAAACATATCAAGATTCAAGCCCAACACTCAATTCGCATATAAACAGGTATAACAAAGATATAGTCACATACTATTTTTCATTTGCACGCAGTCTATTATGAATAGTTTTCAGTGAATTAGAACGAATAAACGAATACAATCAACAGATTGTCAAATACCACACTGATGCTAAGGAAATCTGGTTCCCTCGCCAGGTCGTGTGGGCAGGCACCAACAAGCTGGGTTGTGGTTACAAGAAAGGAGAGTTCCACGGCTTCAAGCCAGCTTACTATGTCGTATGCCGCTACTCGCCATGTGGTAACATGAATGGCGAATTCCCGGACAACGTTATGCACGTCAATGGTGGATGTAAGTCCCAACGTTAGAATTTTCCCTCGTTTTCATCAGTCGCGTTTTGATGGAACCATGGAATCAGCATTAGAAAACCCTTTACGAATATAGATGTCTGTGAATTCCTCAGAATGGCATTGTTTTGTCCGCTACAAACATACTGTTTTATAGTGTGAAAAGCTTTTCATCTGGTGTTAGTTCATTGTCGATAGTGGATCCCTCCTCGTACCCCGTTTCTTCGTTAGCTGTTAAGGACGATCTAACTCTTGCTCAAACTTTTATTCAAAGGTTACAAGATTTGGTCTGGAGTAGACACGTCAGAAAACCCAGATGCACGTATTTCACTGGATACATGAATATGACGTCATGCGTCATTTCATTTGCATGCCATAAGAATTCGTTGACATCGTGTTTTCACACCATTTTATAACCGCTGTTTAGGCCATCCTGAAATTTGACTGGATGATCACTTTTCTCCCAGACAATTGATCTTCAACAAAGTTAAACGACTCATCAAGTCACAAGACAATTATGTACAATGTAATCCATTTTCATTGCAAAGCTGATGTGGCCGGGGCTATCGCTGAAGTGAGGGATTTGTAAGGAACGATGACAACATGCAACTGACGGGACAACACCTCTTCATCAGAATGACGTGGATTCAATGTTGTCAGTAAATAAACTGGATAATAAAAATATCAACAATCAACAATTGTCTTGTAACAAAACCATGCAACTGCCGCGCTGAAACGTTCGTTAGGAACGGTCACGTGATCTACAAAGTCCACTTGCGAAGACACCGTTCGCGGAAGAACCGTTCGCGGAAGCACGATTGCGGAAGCATCATCAGCGGAAGCATCGTTCGCGGAAGAACCGTTCGCGGAAGCACGATTGCGGAAGCATCATCAGCGGAAGCATCAGTCGCGGAAGCACCGTTCGCGGAAGAGGAGCCTTCGCGGAAGAACCGTTCGCGGACGCAGTCTTCACCACGTGGAGAAGAGTGCGGAAGATACGTTCGCGGACGAAGATGCGCGCGCAGCCACCCTGGCTATATAAGGGAGAGCGGACGGCCGCTCTGAGAGCACTGCAACAGCGACATCGACCGTGGGGAGATCGTCACCGCCACAGCCAAGGGACTCGACGAACTCCGTGCGGACGACTCCTTCTTCAGGGCCTTAGAGTCAACCGGGATTTAGACCGACTACCTGGAGAAACCATTCGACTAAGCGGGACGGGAAACTTCAACGGGAAGGGACAGAGAGACGCCGCCGGCTAAGAACTCTTTTTAGTTGTGCCCTCGTGCACTATTTATTTTTGAAATGTGATCATACAGTGCTCCATGTCTGAACTTCATATTTGTACGTCACGTGGGTGACCAGCCATACAATTGTAAGTTGATTTGATGTATATAAATCTTCAATTTATTTACATCTGAGTTGCTTCTTGCCTAAGTGAAGCCGGTGAGCTACGGAGTGATGATACACCAGCGTTGGGGGACACCAATTTAGTGACGGCTCTCGAATCACAACGAGCGGGAGTTACATAAAGTCTATACGATCAGAGAAACCAGGTTTTTTGGGCCACACCGAAAACAAGTCATTACCAAACGTCACAACTTGGTGCACGTGACCAGGATCCCCGAGGGTCTACTGCCAGGGAACGAACCTCAGCATCACTCATGTCCGGCGAAAACGACGAAACTGCCCCAGGGAAGACAGGAGGTGAAGAGGAAGACTCTTCGCGGACGGCCTCACTTGCGGACGAGGAAGACAGCGGTTCGCGGAAGCCGACCTTTGCGGAAGAGGGAGACGACCGTTCGCGGAAGACGTTCGCGGAAGACGACCGTTCGCGGAAGACGTTCGCGGACGACAACCGTTCGCGGAAGACGACCTTGGCGGAAGAGGCCGACGACCGTTCGCGGAAGACAACGTTCGCGGAAGACGACCGTTCGCGGAAGAGCAGCTTCACAGCCAGGGGTAGACGGGACGTTTCGACGAGTGAGGAGCAACCAGGGAGGTCGAGACCTTCCATGGGCCAGTCGACTAGTCAACAGAGACCCCGGAGCCAGACACCCGACAACCGTTTTCTTTTCAGACACGACTCTGGGTGGCAGCACGATCGAGACAGGGAGAGGTCAACCTACCTTGAGAGCGTTAGGAGGGGCCCCGAGTTCCGACGAGTGCTGGGACCGGAGTACGTCAATCTGGACGGGGAGGACGGCGAAATCTGGGCGAGGAGGGATCGGCTACAGCTACCGGAGCAGAGTCCAAGTGTGGCACCTCCAGAGAATGCAGCATTGAGACGGCTTTGGGACCAGTCCCAGCAGCAGTCTGGTGCAACAGAGCAGCAGTCTGGTGCAACAGGGCAGCGGTCGGGTGTGACGAGTCGACAAACGGGAGTGACTGGAGGACGGGTTACTTGGGCTCCGACCCAAGAGAGCAGCTCGAGAGGGAGAGGACTTTTCGCGGAAGAGAACATTCGCGGACGAGAGGCATTCTTCGGCGACAGGGACGCTTGCAACCGGGGATCCTTCGTGGATGAACGGGCTCGTGGGCGAGGGGGAGTCTTTGGTGACGAGGACGCTTGTGACCGGGGAGGGCCCTTCGCGGACGACCACGTTCGCGGACGAGGACGACTCGCGGAAGAGAGTGTTCGCGGAAGAGAGGAGTCTTCACCCAGACGGCGGCTCGACGAAAGGAGTGATCCAGGCGACCAATCTTCCTTTCCAGTTTTTCAGAATAGACGGGGAAGACCATTCGCGGATGAGCCGGTTCGCGGAAGACTCGCGGAAGATGGCGTTCGCGGACGTGCATCTTTTGTGGAGGGACGTCTCCGAGACATCTTGGCGGACGAGCCCGTTCGCGGAAGACTCGCGGAAGACGGCGTTCGCGGAAGAGGCCTGTTCGCGGAAGAACTTCTTCGGGAGCTGTTGGCGGAGGAGTCCGTTCGCGGAAGGTTCGCGGAAGACAGTGTTCGCGGAGGGTTCGCGGAAGACAGCGTTCGCGGAAGAGAGGGGTCTTCACCCAGTCGACAACCGAGACAGCCAGCCTCCTGGAGAAATCCAGCTTCTATTTCAGTCACCCAGGGAGGCCGGAGACAGCACCCTTTCTCATCATCGGGCGATGAGGGGCCTTCATCTGATGGAGGGACCGACAGCAGCCATGGTTACCCAGGACGGGGGAGGAGACCACCGAGGCGGGGACCGCCGCTGCACCGACGAAGCCCTAGGCCGAGACGGAGGCAGGAGGACTCGTCGTCCGAGGACAGCACAGCCTGGAATCAGAACGGCAGAAGGAACCGGAAGATGCTGACCCCTGACAAGTTCGATGGGACTTCCATAGAGTGGCCGGTGTACCGGGCCCACTTTGACGTCATCGCAGAGGTCAACGGATGGAGCAAGCGGGAACAGGGCGTCTACTTAGCCGGGAGCTTGACAGGAGAGGCGCGACGAATGCTGACCAGCCTGAGTCCTGCAGACCGGAGGGACATCGACGTTCTGACCGACAAGCTGACCCTACGATTCGACCCTGACTGTCAGGAGGAGTCCTACAAGGCGACCTTGGGACAGAGAACCCGCAGGAAGGCAGAGACACCCCAGCAGTACGGCTATGAGTTGCAGCGACTGGCCGGCCGTGGTTATCCGGATCTGAACTCCGCAGCTCAGGAGGCTATCGCCTTAGACCACTTCTGGAAGGGCCATCCAGATGGGGACATGAAGGTGATGGCGCTCATGAGGAAGATGAAGACCATGGAGGAGGCCATAGCGTTCGTGACCCAGTACGAATGTGTCAAACCCAAGCCTGGGAAGCCGGTGATGTCCATAGAGTCGGAGGACTCCGAGCCAGCTCTAGGACGGGTCCTACAGCTATTAAAGAACCAGCAGGGAGGCGAGATTACCACCAGTGGGCAGCAGAGCAACCAGCCGAACGTAGCGGGTCTACCCAGACTTCCCTACTTCAAGGGGCTCTTTGAGAGCCAAGACAGGAAGCTGGATCGACTAATCGAGCTGTGTGAGCAGGTGCTATCCATCAAGCCGAGGGCCGCCACTGCTGAGAACAAGGGACCAAGCGCTAGGCCGGGACCAGATGACTGTTGGTACTGTGGGAAGCCGGGTCATCGGAAGTACCAGTGTCCAGATCGGCCGCCACCTCGGACCAAGGAGGAGCGCTTGAGTCGACTAATCGAGGAGATTGGTGAGCGGAACAGTTTGACAGACGAGGTGTCGGAAAACCAGTAGGGCTCATACCAGCCCCCAACCGTATGGGCCATTGGCAGGTGTGTGCACGGCTTCACAGGCGAGAAGCTCGACGAAGACGTGAAGAACACATTGCCAGGGGGGAATTTTTAGTTTCACAGATTTTTAATAGGTTTTTCCGGTGTGCATCCGAAGTAACTGGATGGGCGCAGGAGGAGCTCGAGGATCGAATTCTCGACTATTTGGAGGGCAAGCCTGTCAACACAGACGGGAGTGCCAATGTACAGCAAACCGATGGAGCCGTGGAGCGTCTAATGCCCCGCGGAGACGTCAAGGAAATGCAGACCGATGGAGCCGTGGAGCGTCTAATGACCCGCGGAGACGTCGACGAAATGCAGACCGATGGAGCCGTGGAGCGTCTGGGGACCCACGGAGACATCAACGAGGTTTCTGCTAGCAGCAAGGAGAACCAACAGGTTACAACCTTGAGGCTGGAGGCTGCGAAACAGCAGGGACCCCCCTATGCAACTGAACCACAAGCGGCCGTGAAAGAGGAGACGGAGGGCCGGTGGAGCGGAATGACCAAGGGGCCAGCGCAGCAGCTATTGCTGGTGGACGACTCATTACTTATCCGGAGCGGCGGTTCCGAGGGGAGTGATTCCCTTAAGACTGACAGAGAGGACCAGGGTGGTGCATCACTGTGGGTGGACGACTCAGTACTTATCCAGGGCGGCGTCCCTGAGGAGAGTGGCAGCTCTCTTAAGATTGACAGAAATGGCCAGGTGGTGTCGCTGTCAGCCGGTGCCCGAGGCACATTGGCGTGGTATGCGGCGTGCCACGTTATGGGGAAGGCGACTCGTATGTTGGTGGACACGGGTGCCTCTTCCACCGTTCTGGACGAGTGTCTCTTCGACCAAATGGATGACGAACATAAAGCAATGATAAGGCAGACGAGAATAAGGTTACGGGCAGCAACCGGAGACTACTTACAGGTTCAAGGAGAGATGACAGTTCAACTTCTACTGGGCACACGACTCGTGTCGGCAGATGTACTGGTAGCCAAACTAGGGATCCCGGGAGTGTTGGGGCTTGATGTACTTCAACAGATTGGGGGACAGCTGGATCTGCGTAAGGGCGAGTGGCAGGTGGGCGACACTACCGTAGTGATGAGCTCGGGCCACGAGGGCGCCGTCTACACACTGGTGACGGAGGAGACGGTCGTCTTGCCACCCTTTTCAGAGATGATGGTGGACCTCAAGCTGACAGGAAGTGAGGGAGGAGTTCCGAAGGCCGGCCTCGTGCAGTCCGCAAGAGAGCCGTTGGAGGACGACCCCCTCGTAGTGGGACGAGCCCTGGTACGACCCCGAGGACGCCTGGTACCGGTGGTACTTCTGAACGCCGGCGCTGGAGCTTGCACTGTGCTGATGGGGACCATCCTAGCCGAGCTTCACGGAATAGAGGCCGTGATCGACCTGGGATTTCGTCCCGATGGAGGGAAAACAACCCAGAATGAACCTAAAAGGGAACAGTGGTACCGGGAGGAGAGCGGGAGGGAGCATGAGCCCCTTACACCAAACTCCACCAAGTGGCGGAACCGGACGCCTGAGCAGCCCGAAACCAGAGTGCACGCCATGCACGCAGAATCGTCGACGAAGACACCAGAGTGCCCGGAGCATTTAGAACCGCTCCTGGAGGGAATGCATCCGAACTTGACGGAAAAGGAGGTGGAGGTCGTCAGCGATCTCCTTCGACGCCACCAGCAGGTCTTTATGGGACCAGATGGGAGGTTGGGCCGGACGTCCCTGGCGAAACACGTCATCGACACGGGAGATCACCCCCCGATCAAGCAGCCTCTGAGGAGAGCCCCGTACTACCAACAAGAGCTGATCGAGGACGAGGTCGACAAGATGTTGAAAGCTGACGTTGTGGAGCCAAGTGACAGTCCATGGTCGTCTCCCATCGTGCTAGTGAAAAAGAAGGATGGTGCACTGAGATTTTGCGTCGACTACCGCCGTCTAAATGATGTCACCCGGAAGGATGCGTACCCCCTGCCTCGAGTCGACGAGAGTTTTGATACCTTGTCAGGAGGACGATATTTTTCGACGCTAGACTTGGCTAGTGGTTACTGGCAGGTCGAGATGGACGACAGGGACAAGGAGAAGACGGCGTTCACTACCCGTAGTGGACTCTATCAATTTAAAGTGATGCCGTTTGGATTGGCGACGGCCCCGGCTACTTTTGAACGTCTAATGGAGCTGGCACTGAGGGGACTCCAATGGAAGCGTTGTCTAATTTATTTGGACGATGTCGTCTGTCTTGGAAAGACTTTCCAAGAAGCCGTGGACAACCTCGAGGACGTGTTCCGGAGACTGCAGGCTGCCGGGCTGAAGCTGAAACCCGCCAAGTGTGAGCTGTTTCGACAACAGGTCAACTTCCTGGGCCATGTCGTGTCCGACCGAGGCATCCAGTGCGACCCTGCCAAGGTCGAAGCTGTAACAAAAATGGTTCCTCCGACCACCTTGACAGAACTAAGGAGCTTCCTTGGGTTCGTGGGGTACTACCGCAGATTCATCCCTGACTTTGCCACCCGAGCGGGACCCCTCAACCACCTGTTAAAGAAGGAAGTCAACTACCATTGGAGCGAGGCTCATCAGCAGGCGTTCGAGGCGCTGCGTCAACCCCTGACCGAGCACCCCCTGCTGGTGTACCCTGACATGGACCAAGAATTTATTTTAGATACTGATGCTAGCGGCTACGGAGTGGGAGGCGTCTTATCCCAAGTGCAGGACGGACGAGAGCGGGTGATCGCCTATGCTTCCAGAACCCTGAGGGACACCCAGCGGAATTACTGCACCACCAAGCGGGAGCTCCTGGCCGTCGTCAGTATGATACACCATTTCAGACATTTCTTGTGGGGGAGAGCGTTCTTACTACGAACCGACCACGCCTCTCTCAAGTGGCTACTGAACTTTCGGGATGCGGAAGGAATGATCGCTAGATGGGCAGCTCGCATCGCCAGCTACGCCTTCAGGTGTGAGGTCCGACCGGGAGTACAACACGGGAATGCAGACGGGATGTCCAGATGCCGACAGTGCCGGAGACCGGATTGTCCCGCCCCTCGCCACACCACAAGACCCGAAGGAGAAGAGGAGGCCTGTCCGACTCAGGAGGAGTGTCCCCTACCCCTGGAGGACCTCTCTGACGAGGATCTGCTTCCACCGATCAGCGGAGAAGGATGGAGCCCCGGAGGACCTCAAGTTAACATCTTGCGGGAGGTCCCTGTGGAGCCCTGGACGGAGGACTACTATTGCGGAGATGGAGTCGGGATATTCCAGATCTGGGAGGTGCGCTGCCAGGAGGACCCGAGGACGACTACCCAGCCGACCGAGGAATGCCTGCCTGACCGGAGCCCCCCACAGACGGAGGAAGGAGCCAGGAGCGTCTGCAGAACCCTGCATCAGCTCCGCCCCTCTGCCTGGGTTTGGTTTCTCCTGATGATGCTCCTCGCACTGCATGGTTTGGGACCGGAGGTTGTGGCCGGAGCAGCGATCGGCGCGACGGCCGACGTGTGGATGCGCTGCCGAGAGGAGCCCTTCCTGGACCCATGCCCCAACCCTGTGCTCCGAGATCCAGACAAACAAATGCTAGCTGTCACGCGGGCTATGGCTACGAGAGGACGCCGGAATCCGATGGAGGGAGCCCCGGAGGCCCAGGTCCTGAATGGTTATTCCCAGGAGGACCTAGTGACCCTTCAACGAGCCGACCCTGAAGTTGGAGGCATCCTCGGGTGGAAGAATATTTTCACTGAGAGACCTGCATGGCCCGAAGTCAGAACAAAAAGTCAGCAAATGAAGACTCTGTGGCAACAGTGGGACCAGCTGGAGCTACGTGATGGGCTTCTGTACCGGCGGTACCAAGCGGCTTGCCAGAACGCACCAATCCATCAACTGGTCGTTCCACAGGTCCTGAGACGCGCCGTCATGAAGGAGGTCCACACCGGCAAGCTGATGAGTCACCAGGGAGTCACCAAAACAGTCCACCGACTAAAAGCGAGAATGTACTGGCCGGGTATGACGAAGGACGTGGAGCGTTGGTGCCGGGAGTGCCTGAAGTGTAGTGGGAGAAAGCCGCGACCGGGGCCCAAGTACCACCCCATGGGAAATCTACCGGTAGGCGATCGGCTAGAAAGGGTGGCCATGGACATTTTGGAGCCTGGAACGATCACCAATTCTGGGAACCGGTATATACTGGTCGTGGGTGATTATTTCACCAAGTGGACTGAGGCCTACGCTCTACCCAACCATGAGGCTCAGACGGTGGCGGACGTCTTTGTGACTGAGTTCGTGTGCCGCCTGGGAATGCCAGCCAAGATACACACCGACCAGGGACGAGAGTTCGAGAGTAAGCTTTTCCTTGAGATGATCAAGATCCTAGGAGGGGAGAAGACTCGGACGACCCCTTATCACGCCAAATCAGACGGGATGGTCGAGCGATTCAACCGGACCCTGCTGAACCTTCTGGCCGTGGTCGTGGACGAGAACCATGACGACTGGGACGACCATCTGCCCTACGTGATGGCGACTTATAGAACCTCAGTACACGAAAGCACCGGGTGTACACCATTTCGAATGATGATGGGACGGGAGGCAACCACCCCATTGGACCTGAGGTACCGGACGAAACCGGACGATTTGGGAGGACCAGTCCCCGAGTGTGCGTCCGAATACGTCGAATGGGTGAAGGAAGCCACCATACAAGCTCACGAGACTGCCCGAGAGTGCCTGAAGACGGCTACGGTGCGACAAAAGCGCCATCATGACATAAAATCAGCCGCTCGACATTTTCCGATGGGCACCTGGGTGATGTATTGGTACCCTCCAAAGGCTAGACCAAAACTAGGACTAGGGTGGACGGGACCTTATCTCGTTGTGAAGTCTCATCTCGGATGGATGGTGTCCATACAAGATCGACCCGGTGGCAAGATTAAAGATGTCCACATTGACAATATAAAAAGGTGCTGGTTCACCCCTGAAACCGACGCCTGGATACCCAATCCGGACGATGTGACCCCAGTCCGGACCCCCAGTGATGACGAGGGACGAGTGGAAAACAGCGGGAATGCAGTCCAAACGATGTAAACGATGACGGGAGCGTTCGCGGAAGAACCGTTCGCGGAAGCAGCGTTCGCGGAAGCAGCGTTCGCGGAGGTACCGTTCGCGGAAGCACGTTCGCGGAAGCAGCGTTCGCGGAAGAACCGTTCGCGGAAGCAAGCGAAAAACGTTATTTCGTTCCACGACAATGCTTTTTCCCCCAGATCCCTGGTCCGCGCCTTTTCTATATAAGCAGGCCGGCCTACGATTCCGTCATCACTTCAACCATGAACACACCAACTCTGCAGATCATTGAGATACCCGCATTTGCAGACGAAGATTTCGGGGACGTTCCAGATTTCGACTTGGCTGACTTTCTGCCCCTTGAAGTCGACAAGATGAGCGACCCACCTACCAAGCCTGACCGAAAGCGGGAGCGCTCGAGGAGCCGGGAGCGTCGTGAGGAGCCCCGAGGAGGTCGACGGTCCCCTGCCCGGAAGTTGTCCACCGAGAGAGGGCGACGCTGGTGCAGCCCCTGCCGGATCCACGTGACGGCATCCAACTTTAGCCGACACGTGGCGACCAAACACACGCAGAAGGAGGGGCGGCACCTCTGCAAGATGTGCAGCCAGCGATTCGCCCGCCGAGCTGACAGAGACCGGCATGAGACGTCGCATGCCAGCGGCAACACCCTCAAGCCAGGACGGAGGAGGACGACGACCGACACGCCCGTGTCCGACCCCCGAGATGGTCCGACTACTGTGTCTGCCCCTGAGCTGAAGACTGTCAGCTTTGCGGCCAGCGGGACGACCAGCTCCACGCCGTCAAGCCCCCGGGAGGACGCCCCCAGGTCAGAGGACGCCCCAGACCCCGAGGACGACCCCCCGAATAGCGAAGAGGAACCGGAGTCTCAGCAGGAGCGGAGAGAGGCGGAATCCCCGGAGGCCCCCACCCCCGAGGACGACGGACCCCCCGTTCCCAGAGACTCGGCCCCTACCTACAAGCCCCTAGACCTGAGTTGGTACCTCAAGCCCGTTCCGGAGGAGGAGGACCAACTGCGACCGTATGTGGAGGGCCTGGGCAGAGCGGTCACTGCCGGAGAGAAGGCCCTGGAGGACCTGGCATCCACGATAGCCATGGGACGACGCCACCTCACCCAAGCGGAGGCTCGGCTCCAAGCCAAGGAGGAGCAGAGACAGCTCGAGGCCGAGGTGCTGCAGCTGCGAGGGGAGGCCTCTCAACGAGAGAAGAGCCACCGGAAGGAGCTGCGAGCCCACGTCCGAGAGACCAAGCTGCTCCGGGAACAGCTCCGAGCATATACAGACACTCGAGACAGGCTGGCGGAGACGTCCGAAAGCGAGGTGGATCGCCAGTGAAGTGGAGGGAGAGAGCCCTGTAAACAACAGACAGGCAGGAAAAGACGAAGAAGGAGGAAGAAGAGAAAAGAAGAGAGAGAAAGGATCAACGGGGACGTTGATCTCCAGAAAGGGTGGAGTTGTAACAAAACCATGCAACTGCCGCGCTGAAACGTTCGTTAGGAACGGTCACGTGATCTACAAAGTCCACTTGCGAAGACACCGTTCGCGGAAGAACCGTTCGCGGAAGCACGATTGCGGAAGCATCATCAGCGGAAGCATCGTTCGCGGAAGAACCGTTCGCGGAAGCACGATTGCGGAAGCATCATCAGCGGAAGCATCAGTCGCGGAAGCACCGTTCGCGGAAGAGGAGCCTTCGCGGAAGAACCGTTCGCGGACGCAGTCTTCACCACGTGGAGAAGAGTGCGGAAGATACGTTCGCGGACGAAGATGCGCGCGCAGCCACCCTGGCTATATAAGGGAGAGCGGACGGCCGCTCTGAGAGCACTGCAACAGCGACATCGACCGTGGGGAGATCGTCACCGCCACAGCCAAGGGACTCGACGAACTCCGTGCGGACGACTCCTTCTTCAGGGCCTTAGAGTCAACCGGGATTTAGACCGACTACCTGGAGAAACCATTCGACTAAGCGGGACGGGAAACTTCAACGGGAAGGGACAGAGAGACGCCGCCGGCTAAGAACTCTTTTTAGTTGTGCCCTCGTGCACTATTTATTTTTGAAATGTGATCATACAGTGCTCCATGTCTGAACTTCATATTTGTACGTCACGTGGGTGACCAGCCATACAATTGTAAGTTGATTTGATGTATATAAATCTTCAATTTATTTACATCTGAGTTGCTTCTTGCCTAAGTGAAGCCGGTGAGCTACGGAGTGATGATACACCAGCGTTGGGGGACACCAATTTAGTGACGGCTCTCGAATCACAACGAGCGGGAGTTACATAAAGTCTATACGATCAGAGAAACCAGGTTTTTTGGGCCACACCGAAAACAAGTCATTACCAAACGTCACAGTCTTATATATTTCCCGCTGCGAATTTCTATGTGAAAGTACATCTAGGTTATGAAGAAACATGCAAGATCAAGTCGAAATTCTACCCATCAATGTGCTACACTAGTATGTCCGGCTATCTTTTCGTTCTGGAAACTATTGTGGAATGATATTTTGTTATGCCATATTCCACAAACATTCGCCATTTTTTTTTAACCGTGACAATGTGATATTTAATGGTTGCCATGTGGAATGATTGAGTACACCATAATGAAGTTGCATTCCAAAACGATCATGAATATCGCCATATGAAAATGCGAATAAATCTGAACAAAGCCACCAGACCATCATATTAGGGAAACATATCACCGGGTATATCGTTTTGATACTTTCACAAAACGCAACATATGTTCACCGATTGTCATTCATTCGGCTGGTTATCACTTGCACAGAACAACAGACGTTTGGCTATAGATGAAGCGGTTTCAAGGACATATGTTGCCAAGCCATATTGTCAAATGATGTTGTCAGTTGTTGTACAAACAATAGAGTAATACAGGATCAATAAAATTAACAAAAACTGGGTCACTCATTCAATGGCATTGTGACCCTGTCCAAGAGAGATTCGGTAGGCCCACTAGGTCACTCGCTCAAGGGCATTATGATCTTAACCAATAGAGATTCAGTAGGCCCACTAGGTCACTCACTCAAGGGCATTGCGACCTTGTCCAAGAGAGATTCAGTTGTCCCACTAGGTCACTCGCTCGAGGGCATTACGACCTTGACCAAGAGAGATTCAGTAGGGCTATGCAGCATACAAATTATTCATACAAATTAAAAATTTGTATGCCATCGACCCTAAAGTCCCCACATTCCAAAATTCGCCAATAATTTTTCATTTTGCAAACTAGTAGTTCATACAAATTTACGTCACTCCTCATTAGACGATTTTTACCACGTGACAATCCTACATACCGGTACTGAATGTTGGACGGCCAAAGGCTATGTTGGACGGCAAAATGTCCCGTAAACTGTATATTGGACTCCTCAACATCCAGTATTTGTACCATATTATTAACTCGAACGAATCTTTCTCTCCGATTGGCCTGATTAACCATTACTCAACCAATATTTCACCACGATTTAAACACGTATTCAACTCCCCAATAATGTATGCTTGATCCTGAAATGGTATACTCCATTCGTCATCCAATAAATATATATGTTCCTGATAAAAAAAAACGTATATTGGCAGGGGCGGGTATAAGATTGGGAGGGGGGGGGGGGGTCAAAACCCTTGACGGATATATTGGCAAGCGAAGCGAGCCGCTGTCGGCGGGGGGTCTGAGGCGCGGTCAAAGGCCCCAAACGCTGAAGGTTTATGCGTCCCCAATGGTGTGTAATAGGGCTCTATTTGGTCCAATTTCTATGGACTTGGAGAGTTTATGAATGCCTGATCTGGGGTGGATTCGGGGTTCTGAAGTACATGAAGTATGGCCAAGATGTGAAATGTCACGACGCGAGGTGGTGAAGGCCGAGGGTTTGGGGCTCGCTTAATGGCCCCAGAGGCTGAAGGGATATGCATGCCCAGGCGGTGCGTTTTGAAGTTTTTCTCTGGTCCATTTTCCATTCCCCTAAAGAGTTTCTGCATGGATGGTGCGGAGCAGATCTAGGATTTTGAGGGAAGGCCCAATTGTGAAATGTTGCTAAGCTAGCTGAAGCAAGCCCCTGTCGGCAGGGGATGTGGGGCCCGCTAGAGGGCCCCAGAACCTGACGGTATTCGCGTGCCTAATACAGCATGAGCTCTCCTTATCAAGCATACTTGATCTAAATATCAAGCATACTTTTCACCCATAAATGCATGGTCACTGTAGTGGAAACAAAATATGGCATAAAATATTACTTGGTTTCGGACCCCATCAAAGGATTATGTGCGTTTGCCCATTCAATGATATCAATTCATCTATAGAAGGTGAAGTCCATAGAGTACTGTCACTGAGTTGACTATAGAGCGGATACACTACTTGCGTCTATGGATTTTACCTCTGACACTGATTTGGTAAACGTTGACCTTGGATTCTTTCTTGGAATATAACTCTGTTTATCCCCATCCCTGCTTGTGCATCTTGATCATCATAATGCATTTAACTTGACATTTGGCAGCCATTGTTGGTCCAATGACACCTATTGCTCTGTGTATGTCAACCTACTACCACCAACACCACAAGATGTTGATGATGTGCAACACATACAATTCCCGGTAACATGAAGAGCTAACGTTGTTTCTACGCCAGATGTGGCCGCTACGAAGTGAACATGGTGAACGAGCATGGGCACAAATTGACAACTAGCTTTTTAGGGGGGGGGGGGGGGGGGGGGGGTTCACGCATGCCATGAAAAGAAAACGTTACATATATCTCGTTTTTGACAGATATATTTTTATTGGATCGTACATTATTCGAGAAGGAAACAAAGGTGGGTATATTTGTAAACAAACGTGAGAGTGAAATTACTCCAAATATGTTCATTATTCCTTAAACACTGCCCTATATGATTACACACCGACATGGCAACACCAACGATCCGCAAATTAGACGTAGACTGCGTGACAATACGTCACAGGCGGAATCACGTTGGAGCGTGATACCTATAGGTATCGAGCTGCACTTATCTAGATAGTGCTCGTTTGCTTAGACAGACCCACGGAATAAACCAGACGGATACGCCGCTTTCCCTGTCACAGTTATTTGATGGGATTTAGTTCACATCTCTGCGTAGCTATATATGCTTTCCAACTGACATCAAAACGTATTCCTTCTCTATTTATGACGCCATACTCGACGGCAGGAAGGGGTTCGATGCTTATGAACCATTGGCTGTTCCATCAATTACCCACGTCTTTTGGAACATACATGTTAACAGCAACTTGGATTATGCAAAACTATTGTATTTCATATTAGCTTTTGAAGCATCTACAATATATTTGCATAACACAACACAGATGCCACGACCTTTAGACCTACTCGAATGCCTAAGCTCGAGTACACCATTGCAAGTCAAGCATAAACTCAGAAACGGAAATCCCATTCTTCCATTATGCAATGTCACCAGAAAATTTGCTGTTAATCCATCACTCAGACCTAGCATTCATCCATGCATTGTTCCTCGTGTATGCAGTCGAAGACATGTCCAGGGCTAATGTAGGTATCAATCTATTACCACAAACACAGTAGATTTTGATGATGCCAATAACGAAGGTAAAATACAACATTTTGCAATAGAAACAAAGCCCGACCAAATAGTTTATCCAAAGACACATCAGGGGCAGACAGTGTTCGGGTGTAGTTGTTTCTACTGTACACCTGATGGACTTAGTATACAATTGTTTGTTGTCTCCTCTTGTGAGGGTATGACTGTACGACTTCTTCATATGGCGAAGTATTCACCGTATTGCATCTCGTTCCATGGTAAAATCTACATGTCATGGACATAAAACTACATAGACATTACCATGATTCACTCCAGGTATTAAACATGTCGGTACATAATTTATTTCAGCGAGTTGTAGAGTCCCTCCTTTTCGTCGGACAGTTCGATCAAAGGATCAGTTCTCGCGCCGTCCGCGGGGAGAGTCGCGCATGTCCACTGGGTCGGGTATGACGTCATGTGATCCGGACAAGGCCGTTGATTGGCTGGCAGCATTGTTTGGGTCACAGGTAGCAAGAATTGTCCATTTACTGGAGCACTGCCTCGCATCGTTGCGTACGTCTTCTCCATATTCTGGGTTTCCTTGCGGATCCTGTATTAAAGGCAATACATGCCAGTTTGGCCAAATGTGTTTGCAACATTGCGAATGCTCTGGTGTTGATCGAAATCGATTTGGACAATTATGATTGATAATTATCGTGGAATTTGTTTCATGCTTCAAGCACAACTCACCTGTATCTCTGAAAGTAGACGACTCCTATTACGATCACTACCACCACAACGACCAGAGCGCCACCTGCAAACCCCGTCATCACCACCACTGGAAACATGTGGGTAGAAATCAAGTATATTAGTATACAGGGTATATACACGGATGCATTCCGGTGTGAGATTTACATTTGAACCGGATTGATGTTTTTATGGAGGGGGGGGGGGGTGCATCAACTAGTACACTGTACCTGAATGTATCATTGGGGGTTCATTGTTTTCTTTGCTTTGAACCGGAACTGTGAACAAATAACATCGCAGTAATTTATTAGTTATTCATGCGGTTGTAGAATAAGAACAAATACTAATGTCATTCACATTGCAATAAACGTAGCATTTTTGATTAACAAAACAACAGTCGCCCGGGTGTTCGATTGCAAATTTTAGGGTGGAATACGGCTGCTACATTAAACGCGAACCTGGCTCGGATGTCTGCTTCGAGCAGTTCCCCACACTCCCATGCCACGTGTTTCCGGTGCACGTGAGCCGCCATTCCTGGTCGTTTGTCTCGCAGCCAATCACAGCCTCGCTACCTTCTCTCTTGTACCAGGCGTTTGGCGGCCGGGATAAATCAGCGCAACCCTTCACTATCGGGAAATAAGAAATTATTCATCTGGTCGTCACGTGATACAGAGATTGTTCTTTGGTGAGTATATCCGTGACAGTTTTTTTCCCTACTACATGCCAATGTATTTTATCTTCAACAACACGAACACACATGTTGCAAAAATAAAACAATTATTACAACAATTAATTAGTTTTGAAATTCACTGTACCTTCATAAGATACAACGAAGCTTTTCCCGACTGAACTTTCAGGAATCAAGAAGATCTCCACGCTGTTGGTCTTGGACGAGTACAGCGCCCCCTCTCGTTGTTTCCCGCCACAGATCGTACGGTTGATTCCCAGCGCCCTCTCGAGGATGTAACCGTAAACATACTTGCAGGTGATGAAAGATTCTACTTTGTCGCTGGCAGCGAAATCGATCAGTGACATGTTTATAATCTGTCCGACTTGAGCTCTGATGATCCAGTGAGGTCTGGAAGAGCCACAGCTGATCTGGTTAGACAGGTGCCCGCTCTCTTTCGTAAGGGCATTCGCTCCCGCATTGCAACTGTTCTCAACTGAAATATCAAAACACCATTTAGCACGGAAGCATTGATGTATAACTGGTTTGCGCTACATTCATTCACAGATAGACAAAAGTGATTAGTATATTCGTTCAAAAGGCTGTTCTAGAGGCTGTTCGAATAAAATACTAGCAAAATTATCAAACAGAATATATAATCACAGACGTACCAGCCAAGCAATGGTAAGTCACCTCCAAATACAACATTAGTGATTTAGAGCACAGGACATTGGCTCCGCTCAGCTGGGAAAGGTCAACGTCACATCGGGGTTTTCCCGAACACCACGTGTTCACGAGCGGAAGTACATCATTCTTACATCCGATAGCCTCGTTCTCGGTGATACAGCGACCCACGCGCATGCGCCCCCATTCTGCTGACGTCACAACAACAATTTCGCCTCGAGGACATTGAGCGGTGAATGTTTCAAAAATACATGTTTCCACTCTTTCTGTTCAGAAAACAAAAAAATATATATATATTGTTATTGTTTTATTAATATTGTTAGTATTAGTATTATTATAAGATATATTCACACATATATTGCAAGATATATTCACACATATATTATTCAGCATTTACCAGCCAGGGCGGCCCACGTGTTTGAATTTCCCGCCAAAACTAAGAAAGCCGCGTGCAGCACAATGGCGCGGGCCGTCTGGCTGATTAGCATATTCATGCCCTGTAGACACAAAGAATCGTGTGTTTAGTATCTGAACTTCAATGGCATCGTTAGATCATGTGTGTGACATCGGAAAATATACTAGTAAGGACTCATATACGGTAATAATTGACACCTAAATATCCACATATTTAGTGGAACAAAGCCGAGCGTCTGTGATTCATCCACCGCGCTCATTACTTATGCGAGGCGTCCCCTCGATCGATAGCTGGGTATCTCACCAACATCGACGGGGAAGTACGTGCTACAAGATGTGTGTATTACATTTTATGTGTTCGAAATGTGACCTTCAATTCTATAGTCAAACACTTACCACGTATTGTAGGCTCCTAATATAATGATTTCTGTGTGATTCCCGGACAGTTCCCGAGCTTTGTACTCGAGTGTGTGCCGTGTAATCCAAGATGGAGAGCTTCTAGCACCAAGGCGATGCTGTGACGATCAAACCCCCCCCCCCCTCACGCTCCACCGCACGGCGCTACACTGTCTCCACCTGGCGAGCGGTTTGCCCGCGGGCCGTTATTGTCTGCTACATTCGTAAGGGGGCAGTAGTGAGCTGCGCTGAACTGTGTTGTGAGGTTTCTATGGATTGGATGAATGGCGGACTACGCACCGCAATTATCATTTACACGGCAAATTTATTATCAGATATTAACGTTATACATTATGCATGACGAAATGTCATATGTCAGATATTAACGTTATACATTATACAGGATGAAGTTTATTAAACGTTAGTGTATTGGCAGTGGACAAGTTGGTACAAAAGTAACATCTACAGGTCAAGAAGTGGTATATTAACAAAAGGACGTGCTCTAACTATACAGTAATGTATATTATTATAAAATGAATCATGCACATTCTAAGAAACGTATCATATATATTTTATTGTACACGAACAGCAATAATCATAGAACAACACAGACACAAATATTTTATCGTTGGGTAAATATCTATCGTTCTATATTATGATTTTGTTGCAAGAGGAAATGATTGAAACGTGCTTGTTGAAATCCTACAAGTTAGGAAAATTTCATTGAGTTTTGCATGTTGCACGCAGCGTAAGGAATTTCATGGGTTTTTTTTTTTTTTGGGGGGGGGGGGGGGGTTGGTCGTAGTTAATGTTGTTGTCATGTGCGTGTTCAATCATTTCAGCGAGTTGTAGAGTCCCTCCTTTTCGTCAGACAGTTCGATCAATGGATCAGTTCTTGCGCCGTCCGCGGGGAGAGTCGCGCATGTCCACTGGGTCGGATATGACGTCATGTGATCCGGACACGGCCGCTGATTGGCTGGTAGCATTGTCTGGGCCCCTGGTACCAGGAATTGCCCATTGCCTGGTACATTGCGTGGCATTGTGGCGTACGTCTTCTCTAGATTCTGGGTTTCTTTTCGAATTCTGCATGAGAAGCAATATATACTAATTAGTTTTGATAAGATTCAACACTACGAATGAACTAATGATTATCGATAATCACCATGCAATTTGTTTCATGTTGTAAGCACGGCGCACCTGTATCTCTGAAAGTAGACGACTCCTATCACGATCACTACCACCACAACGACCAGAGCGCCACCTGCAAACCCCGTCATCACTACCACTGGAAACAGAATAAGTCCAAAGATAATCCCATCACAAACAAACACACACATATTGGTTCACTGTTGCATCATCATCATCCCCCTCCCCCTCATCATCATCCGCATCCGCATCATCATCATCATCATTATCATCCCGATTTGTCTTACCCTTCGGCATTTCCATCTTTCGCTCTTCGTCATTCTTGGAAGATGCAACAACTTCAAAAATAAAGAGAGGTGTTCACAATATGAAGTGAGAGTAAATATGTAATACATTATATATAACTATAATCGTTCCACTTCGCCCACAAACATTAATGAAACTTCCGTGGTCATATTTTCTCAAATAAACAAATATATGTGACTTATAACAAAGAAGTAAACATAGGGGCATATATAGTGAAGGCTGGGCGCGGGGTGGGGTCACTAAAACGAATCTACCGAGCCCAGTCCAACACGACCAGGGGTCTGGCGCCTGTCAGCAGACCTCAGAAGCCAAGTGGTTTTCTGACGTTTCCTGTGGTATTCTACCACTATTCTGGGTACCCAAAGCTATCTTAGGATCTCAATTGTCATGTTAAGTGTCACTATTTATCGTCTCTGAAGACAATAACTACCGCTATGGAATGCTCCATATTCATTAATGAACTTCATGCAGTAAACGTTAACAAAACAGACATAAGAATGCGCAGGGAGTCTGGTATGGGGGCGAATATTCTGGTACAAAATATGGTTGTATTTGACAGGTCACTCCATGTACCGGGGAACCCCCCCCCCCAGAGAGGCCATGGAACATAGTTGATAAATGGAGTTTTTCGTGCTAACGATGCGAATGAAAATGATAAATACATCACATGATTCTTGAGATAGACATTACCAGGTTTCTATGGATTGGATGAATGGCGGACTACGCACCGCAATTATCATTTACACGGCAAATTTATTATCAGATATTAACGTTATACATTATGCATGACGAAATGTCATATGTCAGATATTAACGTTATACATTATACAGGATGAAGTTTATTAAACGTTAGTGTATTGGCAGTGGACATGTTGGTACAAAAGTAACATCTACAGGTCAAGAAGTGGTATATTAACAAAAGGACGTGCTCTAACTATACAGTAATGTATATTATTATAAAATGAATCATGCACATTCTAAGAAACGTATCATATATATTTTATTGTACACGAACAGCAATAATCATAGAACAACACAGACACAAATATTTTATCGTTGGGTAAATATCTATCGTTCTATATTATGATTTTGTTGCAAGAGGAAATGATTGAAACGTGCTTGTTGAAATCCTACAAGTTAGGAAAATTTCATTGAGTTTTGCATGTTGCACGCAGCGTAAGGAATTTCATGGGTTTTTTTTTTTTTTGGGGGGGGGGGGGGGGTTGGTCGTAGTTAATGTTGTTGTCATGTGCGTGTTCAATCATTTCAGCGAGTTGTAGAGTCCCTCCTTTTCGTCAGACAGTTCGATCAATGGATCAGTTCTTGCGCCGTCCGCGGGGAGAGTCGCGCATGTCCACTGGGTCGGATATGACGTCATGTGATCCGGACACGGCCGCTGATTGGCTGGTAGCATTGTCTGGGCCCCTGGTACCAGGAATTGCCCATTGCCTGGTACATTGCGTGGCATTGTGGCGTACGTCTTCTCTAGATTCTGGGTTTCTTTTCGAATTCTGCATGAGAAGCAATATATACTAATTAGTTTTGATAAGATTCAACACTACGAATGAACTAATGATTATCGATAATCACCATGCAATTTGTTTCATGTTGTAAGCACGGCGCACCTGTATCTCTGAAAGTAGACGACTCCTATCACGATCACTACCACCACAACGACCAGAGCGCCACCTGCAAACCCCGTCATCACTACCACTGGAAACAGAATAAGTCCAAAGATAATCCCATCACAAACAAACACACACATATTGGTTCACTGTTGCATCATCATCATCCCCCTCCCCCTCATCATCATCCGCATCCGCATCATCATCATCATCATCATTATCATCCCGATTTGTCTTACCCTTCGGCATTTCCATCTTTCGCTCTTCGTCATTCTTGGAAGATGCAACAACTTCAAAAATAAAGAGAGGTGTTCACAATATGAAGTGAGAGTAAATATGTAATACATTATATATAACTATAATCGTTCCACTTCGCCCACAAACATTAATGAAACTTCCGTGGTCATATTTTCTCAAATAAACAAATATATGTGACTTATAACAAAGAAGTAAACATAGGGGCATATATAGTGAAGGCTGGGCGCGGGGTGGGGTCACTAAAACGAATCTACCGAGCCCAGTCCAACACGACCAGGGGTCTGGCGCCTGTCAGCAGACCTCAGAAGCCAAGTGGTTTTCTGACGTTTCCTGTGGTATTCTACCACTATTCTGGGTACCCAAAGCTATCTTAGGATCTCAATTGTCATGTTAAGTGTCACTATTTATCGTCTCTGAAGACAATAACTACCGCTATGGAATGCTCCATATTCATTAATGAACTTCATGCAGTAAACGTTAACAAAACAGACATAAGAATGCGCAGGGAGTCTGGTATGGGGGCGAATATTCTGGTACAAAATATGGTTGTATTTGACAGGTCACTCCATGTACCGGGGAACCCCCCCCCCCCCCCCCAGAGAGGCCATGGAACATAGTTGATAAATGGAGTTTTTCGTGCTAACGATGCGAATGAAAATGATAAATACATCACATGATTCTTGAGATAGACATTACCAGGTTTCTTTTCCGTTACAGTACAGTTCCCGACAGTTCCGTGCCACGTGTTTCCGGTGCACGTAAGCCGCCATTCCTGGTCGTTTGTCTCGCAGCCAATCACCGCCTCGCTATTTTCTCTCTTGTACCATGCGTTCGACGGTCTTGTGAGTTCCGGACAACCACTAACTATAAGGTTGTAACCAAATTCAAAATTGTCACCCGACGGGGGAAGGGGAATACAGGCAGAATTGCCTATCATCATGGACCGTCGTTAAACAAATCTGAATATTACTATTTATTATTTAAGGAAATAATACGACATCTAGATGCATTGGATTTCATTGAAGTGGTGTGTAAATTATTTAATAAAACGTATTCTAACCTATTTGATAAAAAAACTAATTTGAAAAGAAGAGCATACCTTGAAAAGATATGACAAAGCGTTTCCGGACTGAGCTCTCAGGCACCAAAAATATCTCCACGCTGTTGGTCTTAGACGAGTACATCGCCCCCTCCCGTTGTTTCCCACCACAGATGGTATGGTTGATGCCCAGCGCCCTCTCGAGGATGTAGCCGTAAACATACTTGCATGTGATGAAAGATTCTACTTTGTCGCTGGCAGCGAAGTCGATCATAGACATGTTTATAATCTGCCCGACTTGAGCTCTGATGATCCAGTGAGGTTTGAGAGAGCCACAGCTGATCTGGTTAGACAGGTGCCCGCTCGCTTTCGCAAGGACCGTAGGGCCAGAATGTTCACAACGGTGTTCAACTGAAATGGGATTGAGACAGACGCTGTTTATTTCTCCTCCATTCTCTTGTAAACATGTGGAATTTAACATGATGTCCTTGATCCTGTCTCTAATCTACAGTCTAGCTGTAGTCGTTGTGATAATAAAATCCTAAAATAACGCCAATAAAATTTGCCCAGGATAGGAATTGTCATATATATGTTGCGAAATGCACGAGCTGGTATCAATCCAAATGTGAACTTATTATTGTATTTTTACAAAATATCATTAATGAAGTTATTTTACTACCTTGCAGGCACGTGTAGAAAACTTCCAGATATTTCATCAGTGATGCTGAGCATTCTCTGTTTGCTGGCTCCAGATCTCCAACTTCAAATTCACACTCCCTGCGACCGGAGCACCACCTGTCGACCTGTGCGTGAACATCGTTTGTACATCCCATAAACTCGTCCACGGTGATACATCGGCCCACGCGCATGCGCCCAAACTCTGCTGACGTCACCACCATGACCTCGTTGTGGCCGCAACTTGCGTGAAAGTCATCGTAGGTACACGCTTCCACTTGTTCTTAGATCAAATAATAAATTTATACCCATAGAGTATGTAAAAAAGACATAGTTTGGGGGCATCATTCAGCCTAATTACACTGTTATTGACTATTTAGTTATTGCCATATTGTAAGTTCATACCCGCAACAGCAAAATTCGTATTTCCCGCCAGAACGAGGAGCATAACGTGCGCGGTGATGGGGAATTTGCATAATGTATTCCTGAAAAATAGATAATGCTAAGAACGAATTGATAACTCGGTTCAAATGTTCGTGATTAATATATCGCAACAACGTAAAGATCTATCATAAACCGACGTTATTTTTTTATGGAGCGTGTTACACATGCAACAGAAGCTTCGCTTTTCCCGTTCCTTTGTTCCGACTGCCTCATTAGCTATGCAGAGCGTCAGTCCCGTTCATCAATCGATAACTCACAGTAAACCATTGCCTCTGGACAAAATCGCAGCTGAATTTTAGTGATCCCTACAGGAAAATAAACTGAAATCATATATTTGATAACATCATACTTACATACTGCGGAGAGATGTGACTGCTAGCATATTAAGTTGTAAATGTCCAGTAAATATCAGAAATGCACGCCGACTCAGAATCCAAGATGGAGAGTTTCTAGCACCAAGGCGATGTGGCTAATGCAGTGACCTCGACCTTCGCTGTAAGTTCCACAAAGGCCTGAAGGTGGCAGCACAATTTTCCCGCGCTTTTAAGTTTGAACCACCCCGTTGGACTGGCTTGCGGTTATCATGATAAATATGCAAACATGTTGAATGTCAAACAATTGGTAATCCCTGAATATCAATTCGTCAAGTACGATTAATAACATTTCAATACCATTTGAGAAGTTGCTGGTATTTCAATACCAGTAGATAATTGTGTTATTAAATGGTAGAGTTGGTGCTGACAAAAATATCGGTAAACTCACTTGTACCACATCTCGTGGCTCAAGCACGGTGGATTATGCTCTTGTTTCACCCTCATTGTTTCCTTATATTGGTAATTTCTATGTTGATGTCTTCGATGCGTGTTAATCTGATGTTCACTCTCCTATATGTATGTCATTAGATTATTTTACGAAACTAACTGAATCATATGTGGATAATTCACCAGAAGCAAATGTCCAGGTTCTACATAATGTAAGTAATGTATCAGTATGTAGCAAAAAAATTGTCTGGAATTCACTTTGTAAGCACGATTACAAGAACGAATTTTGCCCACAACTCATGAGCAATCTTGAGATTGCCTTGGACAATATAAGTGAAGTAACTCAGAATAACATAGACAAGTTGTGTGCAAACTTAAATATCACGTTTTTGAATGCTGCAAACGAGATGGATATGGTGAAAGTTTTTTCTAATAAAAATGTACCATTAAGAAATAAGTCTGGTGCTCATAGTAATAAATGGTTCACAAAAGAGTGTAGGTTAATGCGTAATAAGTACCTCAGCATTAAGCGAAAATTTAGGCATGACCCTACCAAACAACCAGAGTTTAAAGAAATTCAGAGAAAATATAAGAATCTTGCTAGAAGGTCTAGTAGAGAATATTTTAATAAAATCCACTATAAACTTAGGAACCAGCGTGAGTCAGACCCTAAAGAATTTTGGACAATTTTAAATCAAGAGTGTGGTTTAGACAAGTCGGATAAGTTAAGTGATATTGACCTGGGTTTATTCTATGACCATTTTAAGAACTTGAGCTACTCTGAAGACACTGAAACTCTCGAAAAAAGTGCCGACTATTTAGACCCTAACATTGTTCCGTGTATTCCCAATGAGCTTATAAATGGACAAATTACTGTAGATGAAATTATCGAGAATGTACGTAAGTTGAAATGTAATAAAGCGCATGGTCCAGACCTAATAATTAATGAGTTTCTAAAGTATTGTCCTGACAAGATGCTCTCTATCATCACCAGGTTCTTCAACTTAGTTCTAGATACCGGGGTTATCCCACATGATTGGTGTATTGGTATGATTAAACCATTGTACAAGGGTAAAGGGGATTCTCGAAATCCCGATAATTACCGTGGGATCACTATATTGAGCTGTATGGGTAAATTGTTTACATCTGTATTAAATAATCGTCTAACATGGTATCTAGAGAGCTGTGAAATAATAGGTGAAGAACAGGCTGGTTTTAGACAAGGCTATTCCACAGTCGACCATATTTTTGTTTTACACAGTATTCTTGATATCTATTTGCAAAAACATAAACGGCTTTATTGTGCATTTATTGATTATAAAAAAGCATTTGACTTGGTTGATAGAGCCTCATTGTGGCTGAAGGTAATAGGCACCGGTATAAATGGTAAAGTCTTGAAAGCTATATACAATATGTACTCTGGGGCTAAATCGTGTATTAAACTCTCTAGAGGCCTGATGACAGATTATTTCCCTTGTAACATAGGTGTACGTCAGGGTGAAAACCTCTCACCTATCTTATTTGCTATTTTTTTGAATGACTTTGAAACATCCCTGTCGAAAGGCTTAAAGGGTCTACATGCCGAATTTATTTGGATTTCTTTTTCGTGTCTGGATACTGTCCCGATCCAGTTTGGATATCGTCTCTTGTTTGAACCCTTGAAAACCATGGTGATTTTGATTCGGTGTTACAGTATTTGGTTATCAACTCACATTCACAAGACCTGTCAGGGACAGTTTGACCCATACGGACAGTATACCGATACCTATATCCTAATTCACAATACACAAAAACAGTTACGTTCACTCCCCATGTTAAACCTGACTTACATGTACGTTGAAGCGACAAAACCCGACAAATGCCCCACCAATATGCCCACCAAAAATGTACATTTCATATGGCATCAAGAGATTTTTTTTTTGGTACACTTTATTGAATATTAAATATTATTACTTATAATGTAATGGTCGACCACTACCCGGTGTGCCAGTTCTTACTGGACAATTTCCTAAACGCTGTGCGAATAATTCACTTACATTGCACTATCACATCAACCATTTACACACATACTATACATTAATCACCGATATTTGAATTTGGTTTGTGGTCTAATGTTCAAGGTCACAGAACAAAATGGCTAATATGAAACATATATTGTATGTCAGTGACCTATCTTAGCCCTTGGGTTAATTGTTTTTCAATTGTGCTTCAGTCTGTACCGATTTCCTTCTCCTGTAAAATCCAAACATATCAATTGCAGAGCATTTTATTTTCAAATACGTATACAATAGATACAAGCTTCATACATGTAGTATGGACAAGGTGACCACCGACGAATTATAAACATTCTACCTGAACTATGAGATGAGATGAAACATCCTGAAAATGCTTCAAAGAAACGAAAATGCACGAAAAAAATGCAAACCATTATACTACTAGATAGTGTATTATAATACATAATAAATTATACATAATGTATAATACATATTGTATAAATATTATAATACATGGTACATACATACATACACGTATCACATCTTTGACATTAGGGCCCAATACCCTCTAAATGTACATGTACATGTATGTGCTGTATTTGCGTACCTGCCGTCTCACAATTTGCGAGCTAATCTTCCACGCGCCCTGGTGAAAAGTAGATAATTAAATTGGACACCACAGTTTTACAATGCGTATAAGTGGGTGAATCTTTGCACAAATAAAACATAACTATATACAGTAACACATCGATTCTTCTGTAAATGGCGGATCCGATGGACTGACACAAAATCAAAACACTCTCGTATAACAAAGAGCATAATTATGTTATCATAGGGAAAAATACAATAATTTCCCATCACTTGAGAGAGTTGTAGAGTCCCTCTTTCTCGTCCGACAGCTCTATCAGAGGGTCAGTGTTTGCTGAGCTGACCGGAAGTGTCGTGCATGCCCATTGAGTGGGGTATGACGTCATACGGTCAGCATCGCGCTGATTGGTCAATTGTCCAGGACCGGACGCAGGTGGGTCAATCTGTGCTGGCATTTTTGGATTATGGACGTTCCTTCCCATGGTGGCGTACGTTCTCTCCAGTTGCTGACTCTCCTTCCTCATTCTGTGGTGGAATATGTGCTTATTTTATATCATTATTTATAAATGCAGTCATACCGTTCGGAAAACGAAACATTGATGATTTCAATTTTTCCATAGTCAATTTCCCTTTTCTAAGCAGCAACATTCCTATGTCACCGGCATATGGTGTGTTTGTTTCTCAACTTATACGCTATTCCAGAGCTAGTTGCAAATATGAGGACTTTGTCTATCGAAGTGCCCAGCTAGTCTCTAAACTGCTACGACAAGGACTTATCGCTGCGTTTAAGAAATTCTATGGACGTCATCATGATCTGGTTGATAAATACAGCAAATCCATGTCTGCCATGCAACTAGATCTATTTTCATGTTAATTTTGGGGAATTCATGACGGGTGCCACTAGTGGGGCAGGAAATGCTCACTCTTTCCGGAACACCTGATTTCACCTCCTGATGGCCATTTACGGGGGTTCATGAGTTTCCCTGTCATTTTTGTTTTCTCTCACTTCGTATGCCTGATATGACTTTCTGTCCCCGGACTATGAGATTGGATAACGGACCCTGTTTTGTTTGCTCGGAATACTTGATACTGGGTATTGATTCCACGTCTATTGATACCTGTATTTCTGAAGGTACACGGTCGCTATCACTATGACAACCACGATGATAACCAGAGCGCCGCCAGCAAACCCAGTCATCATCACGACTGTATGAAATGCACATTTTGTTATTACAAATATGCTATATCTAAAACTCAAAGATTATTGATAGAACCGGTAATAGAATCATTTATATTTGCATGTTATCCACACCTGATGTCATTGTCAGGGGTTCCTCTTCTTCCGCCTCCGAAGAATCCACCACTAAGAAAATAATTATGTGTGCATTGTCATAGCACATGTTTAGATTCAGACTACTGGATAAAGATAACTCAAGACTGGGATTGACTTCCAATGATGATGGGATCGCTTGTCACGTACAATATAAAGAAATGTTTTCGTACCAGGTATGACTCGAGGTTCTGAACAATTTCCCACAATCCCGTGCCACGTGTTTCCGGTGCACGTGAGCCGCCATTCCTGGTCGTTTGTCTCACAGCCAATCACAGCCTCGCTACCTTCTCTCTTGTACCAGGCGTTTGGTGGTTGCACAAGATCCGGACAGCCAAGTACTGAATAAAAAATAATTATTATGACACACTCAAATAAGTCTCATACACTTCGCATTGTTGTATAAACTATATTCAAAATGACTGTAAACTGACCTTCAAATCCAATTAGGAAACTTTGTTCAATGTAGTTCTTCGAGAACAAGAAGATCTCCACGCTGTTGGTCTTGGACGAGTACAGCGCCCCCTCTCGCTGTTTCCCGCCGCAGATTGTATGGTTGATGCCCAGTGCCCTCTCGAGAATGTAGCCGTAAACATACTTGCAAGTGATGAATGATTCTACTTTGTCGCTGGCAGCGAAGTCGATCAGAGACATGTTTATAATCTGTCCGACTTGAGCTCTGATGATCCAGTGAGGTTTGGGAGAGCCACAGCTGATCTGGTTAGACAGGTGCCCGTGATTCGATGCCACAATTGTCGGACCGTTTGAACGACAGGACGATTCAACTGGAAAATCGTAAATAAAACGACATCAATGAGTGAAGACCGCAACCATTCAGCTAGTGTGCAACTTTGAAAAAACACCGGTCAAATATTATTTAATCTAGCTTTGGAGGCCTGGTGAAAACCTCCGGAATTTCCATTTACAATGCAGTTTAAATTATTTTCACCATTCAAACAGGTGAAAGTGGCACGGAGGTACTTCATTAGGTCCGGCAGACATTCACTGTTGTTTTCTTCCAAATCTGCCACTAGAAATTCACATCGCTGTTGTCCTGAACATTTCCTGTCAACTACGGAAATGACGTCATTTTCGCAACCAATGAATTGATTGGTCACGATACAGCGGCCAACGCGCATGCGCCCGAATCAGGCTTCTACTGATTCTGGGGATAGAATAGACACAAATATGTCCAAGAATCTATATGAGATACAAAACAATTCAATCAAATACGCCTAGGCGTGCACATATATCGCACATTTATTATACATGAACATGTATGCACCACATTTGATATTGTTATCTTTGTTCGATTCAAGACAATAAATAGAAAAGAAGATATATTTTTGAAAGTCCATTGAGGATGGTTGATCTGATATATCCACCATAGAACCACAAACATTATTTTGCATACGTACCAGCGATCGTTTGTTTCAAAATTCCCGCCATGCATATCACGATTATACACAATCCCCAGGTCGACATAGTAGAAGGGGTCGTTGTCCCTGTAACAGCAACACGAGAAACACTATATGACCATGTTTTTATTTGTTATATAATGTACCAAGTGTATCACTCATGTCTCCTACGTTCTTCACATTTATTACTGCGATATGATCAGCGTGTCTCATCCAGTTTCTGGCTGACTAAGAGCTAGCAAGACGCGATTCACACATCATTATCATAATATATTCAAAGCGTCTGTTCCAATCGATACGGTCTTTGTGACTGCTTCACCAGTGAAAATTGTGGATCGTACTCCAATATCAACAAATCTGTAATTAATATATGCATATGTACCTTCCATGATATTGCACAAACTCACTTTCCAACGTTTGAATATCCAAAAATGAGGTAAATACGGCTATTTTCCGGAATTCTTTGGGATGATCAATCTCCTTCCACCCTGTGTAATCCAGCATGGAACCTTGTCTAGCACCAAAGCGATACTGATGTGATGCTGTCGGCTACAGTCAACAGACGGCGCTGGCGGCACTGGCTGATTGTAATGTTATAGGCGCCCGATAGGTGGCGGGAGTGAGCTGACAATACCACTCAGAAGTAAACATTATAGCTGTGAATCCCTCTTCAGTTCAAAATACGCGTCTGTAGTAACTGAATTTCAATTGAATAAACATGTATTATGTATCATACACCCCGTGGATGCCCGTTCGGGTTTTACTTTTCTGATAATTAATGACAAAAAAATTATTTATCCAAATATAATTAACAACGTTCGATACAAAGTATCCGCTATGATCAGTATCTGATTTAGGAAGGAAAATCTCCCCAATGACATGGTTTCTCAACAAGTACACATTTTTCAGGAGGGTTTGTAAGCGTGTATGTCTATGTTCTGTATATCATAAATCGCTCATACAACAGCAAATCTACGGCCACTTTGCGTTGATTGGAAGTACTGATTTATGCCAAACGAGTGTATGCTTGGTTAGCGAAATTACACGTATCAACCAAAAATTGTAACCAGAGAAATGAAGATTGTGAATTTATACTTCGCTCTAAATGTTAGAATATGATTTATGGGCAAGCCTATCAAATTTGTTTTTACAAATGAGTTTCGTTCCATGGTTTCAATTCAAAGCAAACTAAAACAAAATAGTTTTTATTTTCATAATGATATACATAAATGACATCATTTCTGATATTCATGGCCGTTTTCGTTGCAAAGATTGCCTCTCATCCCAGTCAACAATTTGACATCATACTTACCTCACATTTACCTCAAATTCAGAGAACAGCAAGATCACAATATGACATCGTGGTGACCTCAAACTGTCACTCCTTACCGAACTCACTGACCTCACAGGTGTGCCGTCTCTAGCGGTGCAAAATGGAGAAACGTCATTTCATGTGATATGGATGCAGATTCGGAAAGAAAATCAACAACTAATAATATGTGCCATACACTACGCATTATAGCGTCACAAATCTTGCGCGAATGGTATATCATGGTCGATTTTATGTGAAAGTCATCCATAATGCACGCTCAGCTCAAATTCCGACTTTTCCAATCAGTTATTATATTAATTAAATATCGGCCATTTTGACCTGCGACTGCAGAACTTGGCATGGAGGTTCACATACCAATCATAGTGACATATCACGGCAATATCAAATTTATGATGTCTTATCTGAGGTGTCATGACGCTATCACATCGACCTCACACCATAGACGTCACAGTTGTGAGGTCCCTATGATATCACAACAATACCACCTTGGTGATGTCATTATGTCTCAGGTCATAGTGACATCACATCGACTTCACACGATAGAGGAAGGTTTGATACATTGGCATGATATGCACAATTTGGCCAAAAGCGCTTGTGCATTGACCTCATATTTGTAATATATGAATATAGGAAGTTTTATTTGGAACATCTTTTAGTTACCTTACCGAAGATGATATTGAGTGGAAAATTCCGGGGCAACATCCGACGTAAATAATTTAATTTGACTGATGCTTGTAGATTGAGCTTGGGTTTTTATGATGGACATAACTATTCAGGTGGTTCTTTTGGTGATCTTGAATTTGACCTTCATTAAAACATTTCTTCTTTTTTAGGTTACCGAACCTTTGGTCCGATAACCTATTGGCATGGCGTTGCGTCCGGCGTCGTCGTCCGTCGTCCGTCGTCCGTCGTCGTCGTCCGTCAACAATTTTATCTTTAAAGTTTAAGATCGAATTTTTCTGAAATTTTGCACAAAAATGCCTAAAAATATTTCGAGAGGGAGGTATTTTTTAGTTTTTCGATTTTCGCATTTTTTTCAAAATGGCGGCCGTTTTCGTCGAAAAATGGCCAATTTTGGACTTTGGCGGTCGTTTTCTCAAAATCTGTTCAGTAACTTTTTTTTCTTATTGATGAAAAACACTCCTCTTATGTACCCCTGTGACATGTACAAATTTTGTTGCCCTTGAATCGCTTGAAGTGGGCCATTTTGGGCACAAACTCGGCCCAAATGGGACTTTCCCATGTTAAATTTTCCTATGCTTTATAATGGGACACATTAAGCCTAATATCTCACTTAATATTGAAATTAGAGACTAGGAATGAATTGTGGACATATAGGAAATGATATATGCTGAATATTCTCGTGACCTTGAATTTGACCTTTGACCTCATTTTCAAGGTCACAAGACAAAATGGCTAATATCTCGCTTATTATCAACTTTACAGTTTAGGAATCAATTGTGAACATATAGGAAATGATATATGCTGAATATTTTCGTGACCTTGAATTTGACCTTTGACCTCATTTCCAAGGTCACAGGACAAAATTGCTAATATCTCGCTTATTGTCGACTTCACAGCTTAGGAATCAATTGTGAACATATAGGAAATGATATATGCTGAATATTCTCGTGACCTTGAATTTGACCTCATTTTCAAGGTCACAGGACAAAATGACCAATATCTTGCTTATTAGCGACTTTACAGCTTAGGAATCAATTGTGAACATATAGGAAATGATATATGCTGAATATTCTCGTGACCTTGAATTTGACCTTCGACCTCATTTTCAAGGTCACAGGACAAAATGGCCAATATCTTGCTTATTAGCGACTTTACAGCTTAGGAATCAATTGTGAACATATAGGAAATGATATATGCTGAAAATTCTGATGACCTTGAATTTGACCTTTGACCTCATTTTCAAAATCACAGGACAAAATGGCCAATATCTTGCTTATTAGCGACTTTACAGCTTAGGAATCAATTGTGAACATATAGGAAATGATATATGCTGAAAATTCTCATGACCTTGATTTTGACCTCTGACCTCATTTTCAAGGTCACATGACAAAATGGCCAATATCTCGCTTATTATCGACTTTACAGCTTAGGAATCAATTGTGGACATATAGGAAATGATATACGCCGAATATTCTGATGACCTTGAATTTGACCTTTGACCTAATTTTCAAGGTCACTGGACAAAATGGCTAATATCTCGCTTATTATCGACTTTACAGCTTAGGAATCAATTGTGAACATATAGGCAATGATATATGCTGAATATTCTCGTGACCTTGAATTTGACCTTTGACCTCATCTTCAAGGTCACAGGACAACATGGCTAATATCTCGCTTATCGACTTTACAGCTTAGGAATCAATTGTGAACATATAGGAAATGATATATGCTGAATATTCTCGTGACCTTGAATTTGACCTTTGACCTCATTACTAAAGGTCATAGGATAAAATGGCTAATATCTCGCTTATTATGGACTTTACAGCTTAGGAATCAATTGTGAACATATGGGAAATGATTTATGCTGAATATTCTAGTGACCTTGAATTTGACTTTTGACCTCATTTTCAAGGTCAACAGGACAAAATGGCCAATATCTTGCTTATTATCGACTTTACAGCTTAGGAATCAATTGTGAACATATAGGAAATGATATATTCTGAATATTTTAATGATATTGAATTTGACCTTTGACCTAAATTTCAAGGTCAGTCATTTTATTTTCAAAGTCAGATTACAAAATGGCTTATATCTCGCTTATTATCAAATTTACAGCTTAGGGTCCATAGTGAACATATAGGAAATGATGTATGCTGAATAATTTGGTGATCTAGAATTTAACCTTTGATCCCATTTTCAAGGTTAGAGATATGGCGATTTCAGTGGTCACCTTGAGTTTGACCTTCAACTTTCTCAGCTTAACTCTGTATATTTCTCCGGTAACCTTTCTAGCCCATTGGGCTAATTTTTCTTGTTCTTCCATCGTTTTTTTTTCCGACCGATAACTTTGGTTTGCCTCAATGTATCTTCGCCAAATTTTCAAACATATTATGTGGAGAAACCCTATTGTTTTTCGGCCGGATCCGAGGTTCGTGAGGTCCGTGAGGATGAAATCCATATAGATTTTTGGACTTTGTTTCCGCACGATAACTCGAAAAGTATACAGGCAGCGGCTGCAGAACTTGGCATGGAGGTTCACATACCAACAGGGAAGAACCCTATTGATTTTGGGATCAATCCGTCAAACGACCTTTGACTTAAAGGTCGGAAGAATTTTCGCCAAGCCATCCTTGAGGTTTCCTGCAAATCTCGGAAACGGTGCGTCGTTGAGCGAAACGGACGTTATTTTCGGACTCGTCACTTTAGACAAACATGTCTAAGAGGTATTATGGATGAACTTTGAACTTGACCGCACATTTTTTTGCCAAGTTGCCATTTTTCCTTTTCGGCGACATCTCAGAAACGGTGCGTCGAAGAGCGAAACGGACGTTATTCTCGGACTCGTCGCCCTATACAAACAGGTCTAAAGGGTGTTATAGAGGAACTTTCACCTTGACCTGAAAATTTTCTGCCGAATTGACATTTTTGGTTTTTGGCGATATTATCGGAAATGATGCGTCGTAGAGCAAAACGGACGATATTTTCGGACTTGTCGCCCTAGACGAACATGTCTAAGGGGTTTTATGGATTACTTTTGACCTTGTCCTCAAATTTGGCATTTTTCATTTTCGGTGATATCTCGAAAACTGTGTGTCGTAGAGCGAAACAGACATTGTTTTCGGACTTCTCGCTATGGACAAACATGTCTAAGGGGCATTATGGATGAACTTTGACCTTGACCTCAAATATTTTTGCCGAGTTGGTACTTTTTCATTTTTGTCGATATCTCGGAAATGTCGTAAAGCTTCGTAGAGCGAAACGGACGTGATTTTAGAACGCGTCGTCCTGGACAAACATGACTAGAGGATATTTTTTAATGAACATTGATCTTAACCTGAAATTTTTTTTCCGAGTCGGCATTTTTCTTTTTCGGTTGATATCTATTAAACGGTGGTCGTAGAGCAAATCGGACGTTTTTTTTCCGAACTCGTCGCTCTAAACAAACATGTCTAAAGGGTATTATGGATTAACTCTGACCTTGAACTCAAATTCTTTTCGCTGAATCGGCATGTTTCGTTTTGGGCTATATCGCGGAAACGGTGCGTTGTTGAGGGAAACAAACATTTGCAACCTTATAGACAAACATGTCTAAGGGGTATGATGGATAAACTTTGACCTTGACCATTTAAGCGAAGGTTCATACTCTATACCCATTAGACAAGTTTGTCTAGGCTCGGCAAAAAAAATTGAGCTGAGTCGGCATTTTTCATTTTATTCGATGTCTCCGAAGTGGTGCACCGTACAGCAGAACGGATGTCGTTTTTAGAAATGTTGGCTTAGAGAAAGATGTCTAAGTGGTCTCTGTTGAACTTCTGTCAAAGCAGCAGTTTACTGAAATAAGTTTTTTGCATACCCTGTAGATTTCTCCGGTAACTTTTCTTAGTCTGTAAAATTGTCGTATAAACAAATTAAAGACTTATATTAGGCATGTATCTTCATACAAACAGAACAGACCAAAGAAAATATTGGAAAAGAAAAGGAGGAAAATTATATACAAGTATAGAGTAACCTTCGTATTTTTTTAATCATGCCTCTGTTTGTAATGATTTTGTTCTCAAGTAAAATCCCAACATATGAAGTTCGCAACATAATTTTTATTTTCAATTACGTATACAATAAATACAATCAAGCTTTGTAATATGGACACCTCGGACAAAATACACACGTTATAAATGAATATAGTTTATGAGATGGAACACGCTGAAAGGGCTTCAAAGAAAGCACAAACAAAAGTGCAACCGAATTATACCTGACACATAACTTGAATAAAGTAGTACACAAGCATCTCAACAGCAGAACTTCAATTTACGTGTGTGGCCAAGGAGTAAAATGAGACCGGGACCAATACTTGAGGCTGAGTGAACACAAAAACATTTAGGGAACACAAGAACACAAAGAGTGAACACAAAAACACAAAACCGTTCCATGGATAAAGTAGTCCGCTCCTAACAGTGAGGTGACGAAGGATCAAAATTTAAAAGTTATTTCTTGAATATGATCTCTTCAAAATGAGCTATTTAATAGAGTAACTAATCTGCATCTTACTAAAAAGAAAATAGGGTATCACTGCAATGGTTTCTTCGACATATTCGATAAAAATCACAAACATGTTCCTAAAATGACATTTTTAAAAACATTTTTGCACATGTTTTCCATGCGAACAGATGCGGTGACCCCCTACTTTATTTTCAGTTTTAGAAAGCCGATCAGTTACTCTATAATATACGTCATGTTCAACTTGAAGCTGTAGAGAATGTTGTAAATTTTTTGTTCTTTAATTAAAAAACTCTTTGACCCCTTCTTATCTCACTGTTTGGAGCGGACCACCTTGAAGGATCAGGAAAAAATAAATGCTATTCCAATTGAAGCCTATTAGTCAGGTTACTAATAATAGGGCCTATAGAAATAAACTCTCGTCTCATGAAGATCAATTCTAATACCACTATCACTGGGGTGGACCAATTTTCACTTGCAAAATTTGCCCATTATTCTTGCCAAAATGTGTTTTAGTTGCACTTTCTACAAAGAACCGTGGTGTGTATTTTCTTTGCTCAATGTGTGCTACTTAGTTGTGTTGTATGTGATTTTGTGACAAACCATATGGGTAATGGCATTGCCGATTTAACCCGGTAACAATCAGTCCACACACAGGCATAGCATAGTTCCTCACCCGTGGCACCATGGGCTGATATTACACTAACAGATATAATACGGCTAACGCCGGACAATGATACACACATACACGTATCTAGTGCGCTTAACCCTTCAAATACATGTGCTGTTCTGTTTTGTTTCTCATGAATGGTTTTCTATCTATATGCCGTCATACAGTTAGCGAGGTAATCTTCCGGGCGCGTAGGTGAAAAGTGGATAGTCGAATTGGACACCACAGTTTGACATTGAGTTTAATTAGTGACTCCTTGCACGAGTAAAATATATCTACATGTAGCAACGATTCGTCTGTAATGGCGGACCCAAGGATTGACACGAAGTCAAATCACCCACGTATAACAGAGAGCATAATAATTCCTAATGTTATCAAACACACGGAATAATACAATATTTTCCCATTATTTGAGAGAGTTGTGGAGACCATCTGTCTCGTCCGACAACTCCATAGTAAACTATAATTCTACACCTATCTATTATTATTCCAACAAACATTCTTAAATACACGTATTAATAAACGATACAATGACATGATGATAAAATGATATAATATAAACAATCCCTTCACTTGAGAGAGTTGTAGAGTCCCTCTTTCTCGTCCGACAGCTCTATCAGTGGGTCAGTGTTCGCTGAGCTGACCGGAAGTGTCGTGCATGCCCACTGCGTGGGGTATGACGTCATACGGTCAGCCTCGCGTTGATTGGTCAGTTGTCCTGGGCCGGACACACGTGGGTCGAGCTGTGCTGACATTTTTGGATTGTGGACGTTCCTTCCCATCGTTGCGTACGTTCTCTCCAACTGCTGACTCTCCTTCCTCATTCTGCAAGAATACAATGAATACTTTTTGTGAGTGTTGTTTTTGGATTACTATGAACATTCATTCTGATAATTTTTGTTTATACATTTTTTGCATGCCTGTATTTCTGAAGATACACGGCCGCGATCACTATGACAACCACGATGATAACCAGAGCGCCACCAGCAAACCCAGTCATCATCACGACTGTATGAGATGCACATTTTGTTATTATATTTACAGTGTATGCTATACCTAAAACTCAATGATAATTGATAGAACCGGTAAAAGAATCATTTCTATTTGCATGTTATCTACACCTGATGTCATTGTCAGGGGTTCCTCTTCTTCCGCCTGGGATGAATCCAACACTAAAAATGATTATATATGCATAGCTATAGTATGTAGTATCAGGTTCTGGATACAGATAACTTATCACTGGGACATCCGATGATGTAATCCCTTTCCACGTACAAGTACATCAGAAAGAAAGATATGTTTTCGTACCATGAATGGTTCGAGCTTCTGAACAATTCCCGACAGTTCCGTGCCACGTGTTTCCGGAACACGTGAGCCGCCATTCCAGGTCGTTTGTCTCGCAGCCAATCACAGCCTCGCTACCTTCTCTCTTGTACCAAGCGTTTGGCGGTCGCACAAGATCGTGACAGCCATGTACTGTATGAAATATAATGGGATATTTCTGAAGTATTCAAAATAATCTGCATTAAATTCTTTCCAGGTAGCTATAAACTTACCCTCAAATCTAATTAGGAAACTCTGTTCAATATAGTTCTTCGAGAACAAGTAGATCTCCACACTGTTGGTCTTGGACGAGTACAGCGTCCCCTCTCGTTGTTTCCCGCCACAGATGGTATGGTTGATGCCCAGCGCCCTCTCGAGGATGTAGCCATAAACATACTTGCAGGTGATGAATGATTCTACTTTGTCGCTGGCAGCGAAGTCGATCAGAGACATGTTTACAATCTGTCCGACTTGAGCTCTGATGATCCAGTGAGGTTTAGGAGAGCCACAGCTGATCTGGTTAGACAGGTGCCCGTGATTCGATGCCACTGTTGTCGGACCGTTTGAACGACAGGACGATTCCACTGATAGATAAATGATATGATATGGCATTAATTAATGAAATTCATAGACATTCAACTCGTATGTATCTATTCTAAAGTGTCAAATATTATGTATAACTATATTGTTTACCATGTATAACTATATTGTTTACCGTGCAAACAGGTGAAAGTCACATGAAGGTATTTCATTAGGTCCGCCAGACATTCACTGTTGTTTTCTTCCAACAGCTCTTCCACTTCAAATTCACACCGCCGCTGACCGGAACATTTTCTGTCAACCACAGAAATGACGTCATTTTTGCAGCCAATGAATTGGTTGGTCTTGATACAGCGGCCCACGCGCATGCTCCGGACTCTGCTGACGTCACTACGATCACACTTCCGGTGTCGCATTGTGCTTGAAAATTATCCAATAGGCAAGCTTCTACTGAATCTGGAAGGAACAATACACACAAAGGCAAAGACTCCAGATGATAAAAAAAATTGACTCCGTGAAACAAGCCCATACCGAATCGTATTTATTGTACATTCATGCACGATAATTTGGTATGAGTTCCCATGTATGGATTCAATGAGATGGCCAGAAAAGAAGTTTCAGGGGCGTTCTATTATGGCTATGACCCTGATATATTTCCGAGAGTCACGAAATGTATATTTTGCGAACGTACCAGCGATCGTTTGTTTCAAAATTCCCGCCATGCATATCACGATTATACACAATCCCCAGGTCGACATAGTAGAACGGGTCGTTGTCCCTGCAATTGCAACGAGAGAAACACTATATGACTATGTTTTTATTCGTTAGATAATGTACCATGTGTACCACTCATGTATCCAACGTTTTTCACATTATATACATTGTGAAATGACTATAACTACGATATGATCAGCGTGTCTCATCCAGTTTCTGGCTGACTAAGAGCTAGCAAGACGCGCGTGATTCACACATCATTATCATAATATATTCAAGCGTCTGTGCCAATCGATATGGTCTTTGTGACTGCTACATGAGTGAAATTTGTGGATTATACTTCAATTTCAGCAAATTAGTAATATTCATATGCACATTTACCTTCCGTGATGTTTCCCAAACTTACTGTTCAACGTTTGAATATCCAGAAATTAAGTAAATCCGGTTATTTTGGGGATATCCCTGGTATGATCGCTCTCCCTTTGTCCTGTGTAATCCAGCATGGAACCTTGTCTAGCACCAAAACGATACTGACGTGATGCTGTCGGATTCAGCCCACAGACGGCGCTGGAAATAATGATCTAGGTGCCCGACAGATGGCGGGTGTGGGCTGCCAATACCAAGCAGAATTGAATAATATGTTTAAAAAAACATTAGATGGAATCGTTGCTGCGGCAATTGGTCTGGAGATTGAATGGGAATATATTTTCAACAGTATTCTATGTCACATATTGTCTTAACTGCAAAGTTTTGGACATTAACAAACATGATTTGCTGAGGGGCAACATCCCTGCGTCAGCATTTTGCAATGAGTATATTTATTTTTTTATACATGAATTTGTTATCATGTACACAAGATACACACGCTGGCTCATTTTCATGCGCTTAATTTTGTCATTACACGGTTCCGAGAGCTGTCGTTCTTGAATGAGAACGTATTTTCGACCATGTAAATTGTGATATTGTTCGGGGAAATAAAGTCTGTCCAAAAACATTTCGCACGTAACGGATCCCTCCGTATAGCGGTCATGAAGTTTTGAACAAGTTCACTTTACATGGATTTTGCAGCAATTCAACGAAAGCTTAAAAGTATGGCATTTCTATTTATCGAAATCTCTTCAAATCTACACAACCTTTATGGGATGAAGCTTATATTGATTTGACAATCAGTTGTGAATTGGCAAAAGGTGTCAAAACACCGCCGTCTCTGTATTGATTTTCTACTCGGCACGGGTGACAACTTAAGGTGCACGGTGCTACGCGGAAATATGTTTCATATCGGATTTTTCCCGTTCGATGCAGTTTGACGAATATTTCACCCAAAAATGTTGTTTTGCAAGTCGAGTTCTAAAGGTATAGATGTGAACATAGGGGCCTGTACAATGTAGATTTATGTAGCATGTTAACTTCATATTGACGAGCTACCGTGCATAATTTTTATTTTTTGCTTTGCGAGAATGCAAGCTGTTAAGGTTTCGAATTGATATGGGTCTGGATATTGTTCCATTTTGAGTCTGGAAAGTCCCTGATTTCGTTATCAAAGAATAGTGGGAACCCTGTGAATATAATCGCAATATGACTACAGAAGTCTAGATTCGAATAAACTTCCGATCCCCCACACTGGAGTCAAGCTACGTACTGCTAAGAGGCGACCCGTGTCTCTTACTACATTTCCTGACGCTTACTTGTTTCTTCCTATGGCACAAACGCTACAAAGCTAGGATATCGCAATAAACTCGAATTTCTAAGGCCCTGTGCACACGCACCTGTTGCATGTGAAAAGTGATGCACTCGGATGGGTAATACATGCTACAACACACATATTCATTCTCTTCAAATCACATGTAACCGTTTGAAAAGCATAAAAATTTATTATCTGAAATAAAAAAAGCAACAAAGCAAAACCAATATGATAAATACAACAACCCGAACTGAAGGATAATTTACCACAATTCATACAATGGTATATTTATTCTCAAAACATCCTCAATTCTCAAAACATTGCTTCAGTTTGTAGTTACATGTATCATGAATTTCTGTTTTGTTTGCCAACGTTGTCAAGTATAAACTTCAAGCATAGGATACTGTAGAACAATATGTTAATGAAAAATATATGTGCTAGAAATATAAGCCTCGTGCTATGATCATGTCCTCGCGAACGAAATAGTATTATGTTTCACGGAGTAAGCGACGATATTTTAAAAACATGCTACGTGTACATTTCATCATCATGAAAAGACAATTATATAGGCACCAATACATGAATTGACACCACAACATTGTATATGTATATAGATTTTTTTAAAAGCGTAACATACATGTAGCTGTACCATACCGTACGAAATTCAATAGCATTCCATAAATGCTGGCAAATGTAATTCTACAAACATTATTATTCGACGAAACATTTATTCGTACACATAATAATAAGTGACACAAAAAATTAGCCCAATGGGCTAGAAAGGTTACCGGAGAAATATACAGAGTTAAGCCGAGAAAGTTGAAGGTCAAATTCAAGGTGACCACTGAAATCGCCATATCTCTAACCTTGAAAATGGGATCAAAGGTTAAATTCTAGATCACCAAACTATTCAGCATACATCATTTCCTATATGTTCACTATGGACCCCTAAGCTGTAAATTTGATAATAAGCGAGATATAAGCCATTTTGTAATCTGACTTTGAAAATAAAATGACTGACCTTGAAATTTAAGTCAAAGGTCAAATTCAATATCATTAAAATATTCAGAATATATCATTTCCTATATGTTCACAATTGATTCCTAAGCTGTAAAGTCGATAATAAGCGAGATATTAGCCATTTTGTCCTGTTGACCTTGAAAATGAGGTCAAAAGTCAAATTCAAGGTCACTAGAATATTCAGCATATATCATTTCCTATATGTTGACAATTGATTTCTAAGCTGTAAAGGCGCTAATAAGCAAGATATTGGCCATTTTGTCCTATGACCTTGAAAATGAGGTCAAAAGTCAAATTCAAGGTCATGAGAATATTCAGCATATATCATTTCCTGTATGTTCACAATTGATTCCTAAGCTGTAAAGTCGATAATAAGCGAGATATTAGCAATTTTGTCCTGTGACCTTGGAAATGAGGTCAAAGGTCAAATTCAAGGTCATGAGAATATTCAGCATATACCATTTCCTATATGTTCACAATTGATTCCTAAGCTGTAAAGTCGATAATAAGCGAGATATTAGCCATTTTGTCATGTGACCTTGAAAATGAGGTCAGAGGTCAAATTCAAGGTCATGAGAATTTTCAGCATATATCATTTCCTTTATGTTCACAATTGATTCCTAAGCTGTAAAGTCGCTAATAAGTAAGATATTGGCCGTTTTGTCCTGTGACCTTGAAAATGAGGTCAACGGTCAAATTCAAGGTCACGAGAATTTTCAGCATATATCATTTCCTATATGTTCACAAATCGATACCTAAGCTGTAAAGTCGCTAATAAGCAAGATATTGGCCATTTTGTCCCGTGACCTTGAAAATGAGGTCAAAGCTCAAATTCAAGGCCACGAGAATATTCAGCATATATCATTTCCTATATGTTCACAATTGATTCCTAAGCTGTAAAGTCGTTAATAAGCGAGATATTAGCAATTTTGTCCTGCGACCTTGGAAATGAGGTCAAAGGTCAAATTCAAGGTCACAAGAATATTCAGCTTATATCATTTCCTATATGTTCACAACTGATTCCTAAGCTGTAAAGTCGATAATAAGCGAGATATTAGCCATTTTGTCCTGTGACCTTGAAAATGAGGTCAAAAGTCAAATTCAAGGTCACGAGAATATTCAGCATATATCATTTCCTATATGTCCACAATTCATTCCTGGTCTCTAATTTCAATGTTAGGTGAGATATTAGGCTTAATGTGTGCCATTATAAAGCATAGGAAAATTTAACATGGGAAAGTCACATTTGGGCCGAGTTTGGGCCCAAAATGGCCCACTTCAAGCGATTCAAGCGCAACGAAATTTATACATGTCACAGGGGTACATATGAGGAGTGTTTTTCATCAATAAGAAAAAAAAGTTACTGAACAGATTTTGAGAAAACGACCGTCGAAGTCCAAAATTGGCCATTTTTCGACGAAAACGGCCGCTCTGACCTTGAAACCAAGGTCAGAGGTCAAATTCAAGGTCACGACAATATTCAGCATATATCATTTCCTATATGTCCACAATTGATTCCTAGTCTCTAATCTCAATATTAAGTGAGATATTAGGCTTGAATGTGTCCCATTATAAAGCATAGGAGAATTTAACATGGGAAAGTCCCATTTGGGCCGAGTTTGGGCCCGAAATGGCCCACTTCGAGCGATTCAAGCGCAACGAAATTTATACATGTCACAGGGGTACATATGAGGAGTGTTATGCATCAATAAAAAAAAAAGTTACTGAACAGATTTTGAGAAAATGGCCGCCAAAGTCCAAAATTAGGCATTTTTCGTCGAAAACGGCCGCCATTTTGAAAAAAAATGCGAAAATCAAAAAACTAAACAATACCTCCCTCTCGAAATATTTTTAGGCATTTTTGTGCAAAATCGATCGTAAACTTTAAAGAAAAAAATGTTGACGGTGACGACGACGGACGACGGACGACGACGTCGGACGCATCGCCATGCCAATAGGTTACGGACCATAGGTCCGGTAACCTAAAAACATAATGATAAAATGACATCATGTGAACCATCCTTTCACTTCAAAGAGTTGTAGAGTCCCTCCTTCTCGTCCGACAGTTCTATCAGGGGGTCAGTGTTCGCGGAACTGACCGGAAGTGTCGTGCATGCCCACTGGGTGGGGTATGACGTCATTTGGTCAGCCTCACGCTGATTGGTCAGTTGTCCAGGGCCGGACACACGTGGGTCGAGCTGTGCTGACATTTTTGGATTGTGGACGTTCCTTCCCATCGAGGCGTACGTTCTCTCCAACTGCTGACTTTCCTTCTTCATCCTGGGCATCAAATAGATACAATTCAGCTGCTTTCTATATGTATCGTGCTGCTAACTATTGACATCAAAATACAACATATGACATACCTGTATTTCTGGAGGTACACGGCCGCGATCACTATGACAACTACGATGATAACCAGAGCGCCGCCAGCAAACCCGGTCATCATCACGACTGCAAACAATCATGTTTTCCTAATTCATTCAGATGATGGTAATGATGATAACATTGAAGCATGGATAGTCTCACGAAAAGTCAGCATGAGATATATTTGTTTCAGTGGGTTTAGTACATCAGGATACTTACTGGAAGTCATTGTCAGTGGTTCGTCTTCCTCTTCCTCCAATGAAGCGACCACTATGAGAATAAAAACATACATGTATAATATTATTGTCCACAAAGCACGAGAAAGGTGTGTACAGGAACAAACTGTTGCGTGTATAAATGTGGATATTTTTAGAATTGTTTTATCAGTTGCAGCGCACTTAATAACGTACAACTATGAGCTCACTGGGTTTGGTCTCCTGTTTCGAACAATTTCCGACAGTTCCGTGCCACGTGTTTCCGGTGCACGTGAGCCGCCATTTCTGGTCGTTTGTCTCGCAGCCAATCACAGCCTCGCTACCTTCTCTCTTGTACCAAGAATTGGGTGGTCTCGTGAGATCGGGACAGCCAGATACTAGTGGAAGGAATGCGTGCAATATCTGATCAAATAGCTGCATTCAGGATGGTAAAATATTTCATGTACCGGTAGGTAAACTTATACGTTATACAGTTAAAAACGATTATAGCTCATATTTTATGTTTCAATTATACCTTCAAATCCAACGAGGAAACTCTGATCGATGTAATTTTTGGAGAACAAGTATATTTCAACACTGTTCGTCTTGGACGAGTACAGCGCCCCCTCTCGTTGTTTCCCGCCACAGATCGTATGGTTGATGCCCAGTGCCCTCTCGAGGATGTAACCGTAAACATACTTGCACGTGATGAATGATTCTACTTTGTCGCTGGCAGCGAAGTCGATCAGAGACATGTTTATAATCTGCCCGACTTGGGCTCTGATGATCCAGTGAGGTTTGGGAGAGCCACAGCTGATCTGGTTAGATAAGTGCCCATGGCTGGAGGTCAGTGTATTGGGACCGTTTGACGTGCAAGATGACTCAACTGCAATGAATAAGAATGCGGTAAATGCACCACATATTTTTTGTTTATTGAATGTGCCTATTTTTTTTTATTTCCGCTGACCAATTGATTGCTTGATTGATTGATGGATTGATTGATTGATTGATTCTTATACCTTTCATACACATATATGCCACTTGTAGAAATTTCATATGTAGCTTTCGGCATTCTGTATTTTGAGCTTCCAAGTCGCCCACTGAAAACTGACATCGCCGTTGACCAGAGCACTTGGTATCCACGAACGGTTTGACGTCATTTGCGCAGCCAATGAATTCGTTCTCGGTGAGACATCGACCAACGCGCATGCGTCCGAACTCTGCTGACGTCACCACTATGACACTTCCAACATCACATTCTGCGGAGAAAGTCTCTAGCAGGCATGTTTCGGTTGTTTCTGAAAATAAATCATGAGATTTTTGTTATGCCAACGAAAAAGGGTCAATATATAGGCCTACACATTCAGCATTACCATATAATCGATAACCAAGCATACAGTATATTATTATATTTGCAAATAAAATATATATTATTATGTATACAATCTACTGTATTAAAAGGCAGTTACATGTTCCATGTGAACATTAGGTGAATCGGAATTTACATGTATGTACCTACGGTCTGAATCCAACTACAATCTATAACCGAGTGTATTCAAAATCATCTTACTAATATTAATGTGTATGTTACGAATTCTAATTATTATAGCGAAGACTGTTATAACTTACCTGTGGCGACATAGTTCAAACTTCCCGCCAAAATTGTCAGCCAGACGGACAGAGAAATGCACATTCTGATGGCGTTATGCTCCGTGCGTTGTAACTGTCGTGAGAAAATACGGCAATATCCACCATAATCATAATTCAAATCGTATTATCTGGATCTCCCACATGTCCAAATAAATTTGAATGTACAATAACGAGTAAAGACACAAGTACAATGCCGACTATTCAACGTGTTTGACGAAACAGTCTGACTCAGGGACGGAACAAAGGAATTGTGTGAATCAGCTACTTCATTATCATAATAAACCCAAGCGTCTGTTTTCAATCGATATCACCCGTGGCTGCTCAGTTACACAAATCATGGAATTTATATGTAAAATCAACGTATAATCAAAACATTTAGTGTCCAATGCATGCTATAATAAACAACGCACCTACTTTAGGTAATGTGATGGTCCAATTCTGGATAAATCCAGGTGAAAAACAAGATTTCATTCGCAACAGTCCCACTGAAGAATCCAGCATGGAGGCTTGCTAGCACCAAGTCGATGATGCTGGATACCCCTTGCCCCCCCCCCCCCCCCCATACACTGCGCTCATTTAGTTCTCTCTACCGGCTAATACACACAGTTCCCGCTAGGGGTGATCGTTATAGAACAGACCACCAGGTGGCAGCAGCCTTGTGTCACATCAGAACTGAAACCAGCTTATGCGATTGTTAATTGGAGAGTTGTTTCTGGCTTTGGTGTAGCGTTTACATGTATTTTAACGCATGCGGCTATTCATTAACCACGGAATAATACCATATCGGTAAAAATCAGGAATGACAACAGAGTATTGTCATTTATACTCCAGGAGAAAAAAAAAACAACTGTCTGTGAATAATATATACTACTGTATTATTATACTAAAGATAGTTCTACGGGAATCATATGTGTCCACAAATCTTTTGTCAGTATCTGAAAATTGTGTAAAAGTTTGTGTGTATTTGTATTTGTTTTGTGAGCATTCCGTATGAAGTATGTATGTAAATGTTATACTGTTAAATGTCCTTGTATGCATATGGGCCAGTGGCCTAGATGAAGAATGAATAAACACAATATATACATTTCATCACCTCAATAATATCACCAGATGATCTCCAGCTGACAGTGTGTTGTATTTATTACGCTACAGGGGTTATTTGAGCATAGTTGTCGATCATATATCTAAAAAAAGATATATGCCACAGTACATGACATGTACATGTACCCTTACGTCTACATATCCATCACCCTACAGGCCTGTTTGAAGTCCATAGCTTTTATAGTTACCCCCACACGAGACTTCATTTTCACGTGAAAAAGGCAAAATTGTACCCCCCCCCCTCCTCCCCAGGCTTAAAACACCTCCTATATTTCACGAATCGATTTTAGCGTTTCATGAACACAAGTGCATGTGCATTTAAAAATCGTACAAAATGTAAATGGACTAGACATTCATGCGTGGCGCTTGTAAGAATGACAACATTTTGATGTCAGAATGTCATGCATCATCAGGTGAAAGCATCGAAACGCCTACTTGGTTACCAGAACATCATCGAAGAAGGCATGGCTGAAAAAAAACTGTTTGCGTTATCAATTTTGTGTACGCATGTTTATTATAGCGCATGTACTGAAAATGTAATAAGATGTTTAAATTGTGTATTGCCAGGTTTAATTATTTAGTAATTGTACTCACCGGCAATTTTTCATTTATAAAATATATGCATCCTCTCATCTATCTACCATTTATATATCATTGATATATTCAATAGAAAGATCTTAGGGTGGTATTTTTTTTTTAATTCATGTTTGCTAAATGGGATTGTTGCAATGTTCTCAAACAGGATATTCACCAATAAATGAAAATATTTCGGTGATATGAATGGGCGTTTGGGATGTATATTGCTTTCATAATCCTGAACTCGGTGTTAAGAACGCAGCACCATCGTCAGCCAACATGCATGGAAAAAGCGCGGGAAAACTCCGTGCTGCCACCTGACGACCGCGGCGTACACTGTGAGGGTAGATCATGTGACTGGCGCCCTGAGCCAGTATCGGTTTGGTGCTAGAGCTCTCCATCTTGGATTACACGGCACAAGGAGACGGGATACTTTGGGAAATTTACTGCAGATTGTCAGAGATTTGTGCGATTATTGCAAGGTAATGTGTGCTTTACATACGGGACGGGTAAGCTTGAGAGTTTGCAGTGTAAATACATGTGTTTGAGATGCTTACTACTGTCAGTAGAGTACATGTACATACGACTAGTCGGTTGTGTATTGATCGAGAAAAGCGACGCTTGCATACTAATGAGCGGGTCAAATCATCAACATATTTTCATATTCTGATTACAAATCACCCTGGAATAGCTGTCATGGGCATCGGTGGTTTCTTACGTTCATTGTATACCAATTCAGGAAGGTGGAAAACTTCGTATAGTATGTATTCAGAGCGGGAATAGCTTGTATGAGTCACTGATGCACACATTTCCTTTGTTCCCGTCAGCATCATTATGATAAACAGACGCGGCACGGCGGCCTGGCTGCTCGGGGCTTGGATGTGTTTGGCGCCAAATTCAAATCTCCTCAGAGCTGGTATGTATGTTGGTTTGATACGGAACAACACCAACAACTACATAAGCGAAATAAATAAGAGGATAAATAAATAAATAAATAAATGAAATATAATGTATAAATGTAAATAAATATAAACACATATTATCAGTGAATGAATACTATTTTTAAAAAATACAATAGAAATAATAAACATGGTGTTGGTAAATTTATTCATTTGTTAGTTCATTTATTTTTATTCCATTCATTTATTTGTTTAATTTTCATTGTTACATCTGTTTCTCAGAAATTACAGAGACTTGCGATTTCGACACGTTTTCGGCCAGATGTTCAGCCGATGAAATCATGGTAGTGACGTCAGCAGAACTGGGGCGCATGCGCGTGGGTCGGTGTATCACAGAGGATGAGTTCATCGGGTGTAAGAACGACGTTCTATCGCTAGTCGCCAGGCAATGCTCCGGTCGTCAAAGTTGCAGTTTTGAAGTTATAGACTTAGACACAGCCAACACACAGTGCTCAAAATCCCTGCGCATGTTCCTCGAGGTGGAATATACGTGTATGAAGGGTGAGTGCGTGTTTCAGCGATTGAAGTATTTTCAAAATTGGAAAACCTACAATCTGGTATTGAACAAAACATATATGTATGCCTTTTTTAGATAAAAAAAAATTCAATCGAGCATTATATATTTGTGGTAGATATATATCAAATACAATTATTATTTCAGTTGAAAGTCAATGTTCACCGGGACCGAATGTCCTGACGAAAGCAAGCGGACACCTGTCCAACCAGATCAGCTGTGGCTCTCCCAAACCTCACTGGATCATCACAGCCCAAGTCGGACAGGTTATAAACATGTCTCTGATCGACTTCGCTGCCAGCGACAAAGTAGAATCATTCATCACCTGCAAGTATGTTTACGGCTACATCCTCGAGAGGGCTCTGGGCATCAACCATACGATCTGTGGCGGGAAACAACGAGAGGGGGTGCTGTACTCGTCCAAGACCAACAGCGTGGAGATCTTCTTGATTCCTGAGAGGACTATCGACAAAAGTTTTGTCGTTTCATTTCATGGTAATTTTGTGCATTAAAATGCTTTTATTTTCGAGAATGCTTACATATAGCCCATTGATTTTTTTTCAAAATGAGATTTATTAATTTGGCAGCGAACAACGCAACTTGAATGACAAAAAGTCCTATAGGTAAGAAGTTTTCAAATAATCATTCTCTTTAAGTGACTGGGTGTGCCGATTTGTCCCGGCCGCCAAACGCCTGGTACAAGAGAGAAGGTAGCGAGGCTGTGATTGGCTGCGAGACAAATGACCAGGAATGGCGGCTCACGTGCACCGGAAACACGTGGCACGGGACTGTCGGGAACTGTACAAAAGAAGTCAGAACGCCAGGTATTTGTTCATTGTATAGTAGACAATCTATGCTGTGTGATATGGGGTTGGGGTTGTCTAACAACCCACACGCTGACTCGTAACAGATATACCGTACGACAAATCAAGATCATTTTGTAATTAAATTGTTTTTTACAGTGATTTCTCCCTCGAAGGACGATAATGAGAAGAAACCATTGACGGTGCCGTCGGGTGGGTAATAATATCAAGTGCGAGTTTTTTTCTCACAATGATGAGTGCTTGGGATGCGCTACATAACAGTCATTCTAACCTTCAACACTTTAAGACGGATGGCGTTATCAGCCAATTTGGACAAATAATACAGTATGCGATTCCGTTTCCAGTGGTGGTGATGACGGGGTTTGCAGGTGGCGCTCTGGTCGTTGTGGTGGTAGTGATCGTGATAGGAGTCGTCTACTTTCAGAGATACAGGTATATATACCCTCATTCATTGGTTTATAATTGCGATAATATATATTACATCACACTGCCTTGTCGCTTGTATTTTTTTTATCGCTCGTCGGTAAACGACACCACAATTGATATGCAATGTGTTGCTACTAGGATACGAAAAGAAACCCAGAACATCGAGAAGACGTATGCTACAATGGGACGGAACACACACTTGACCGGACAACAACTCTTGCCGCTGGGTGTTCAAGGAATGCCGCCAGCCAATCAGCGGCCGTGTCCGGACCACATGACGTCATATCCGACCCAGTGGACATGCGCGACTCTCCCCGCGGACGGCGCGAGAACTGATCCTTTGATCGAACTGTCTGACGAAAAGGAGGGGCTCTACAACTCGCTGAAATAAAATTGTGTATATATTATATTTTAATGATATATATATTATATTTAATGACGATAAACGATACTTTTGTCTGAATGTAAAGCAACTAGATGCCATGACTTCATCTTGCGTTGTAGCTGACAACATGCTGTAAGTGTGTTTTGTGCTTCAATTCAGCTATGATGCTTGGTGTATCTAACAAAAAAACCAAGACAAGAAGAATGTTCGTTTTGCTTTTCTATCGTGTATAACTGTATATATGCGTTTGATTTATCGTTTATGAACTTATTTGTATCATACTTTGAATGTCATGTCAGTATGTACCTAAATAATGTCAGCTGTATTTCATATCAACGAATTATAGGTCTATGTAATAAGCCCGTCATCAGCGTCATGTGTGTGTTGGTTCCATTGGACGCAATATTCGAAAACATTAATGTAGTAGCACTTCTATTTTGGGTAATTTCTAGAGGTAATTTTTATATTAATGTAAAATAGGTCTTTCAATAAATTCATCCAAGTCAGAACAACTCCACCTAGGCATGGTTTGTTTCGAAACCATGCCTAATTAAGATCTCTTAACAAGTGTTCATGCCTCTTCAACCAGTCACTGATGTGTCGTTTCTTGGCTATTTTGGGTATTTTTATGGATTTCGCTGAAAATTTCTCTGTGGCTTATGCACATGAAACTGCTCCAAATGAAAAATTTTGAGACACTTTTAATGGCCTCTAATAATTTTTGAAAATACACATCGCTATAATCTATTTACTGGAAGCGAAATTGAAAATATGATGAAATTGTTCCTCTTGGAAATCTAAATTTTGACACTTATTCATGTAGTTATTGAACCTTTCCATCGTCACAACAGGTTCAATGTATTGATAAAACAGAAGCAGGATACCGTTTTCACAGGTATTTTTGTGACAAAAAAAATTGAAACATTTCAAAATTCACACATTGTCCGATAGTCGTGTCTTGACTGAGTCGCTTTCACGTCAACAAGACCCGTGAACCTGTAAACTTCAAGGAAGCTGAGCCTGTTACCACCCTTCAGAATATTTAGCATACAAGTATCATCTAACGATTATTCTTGAAGGGCCATGAAAATGTTGTGTTTCTGTTCCACACATTCCTGCAAAACCCGGAAGGGGGAGTATTCTATATTTCACACTTAATTTCGCCAAAATGTCCATTCTCGCCTTTTCGCAGAATAGACACGGGGGTTACATTTTTGTACTGATGTCATTTATGATGGAACAGATTATTCTGGGATATCACCTACCTGTGTTCCACATGTATACATTGACATATCTTCATTGGGTAGAATACAGAGAAAAAAATTATTCCCTTTGAAAATATCATTTTTTGCAACGAAAAGTACAGAGGTTAGGGCCCTTTATATTTTAAATAAAAGAGTGTCAGGGGACTGAAACATTCAACGATTCTTTAATTTTTATTCACAGTAATTTATCTCACTTTGAAAAGTGGAATGTGATATTAAACATGATCTTCTTAACTTGATCGTTCGTTTTTCAACGGCAAAGCACTGACAATTTGCTTGTCAATGTATTGTGATGTATTTATCACGGGAATAATACAAACCCACTCTGGATCGATAGTTATCGATTATTTTTCCAAGACCGACGCGAATGAGTTATTTTCACAGAGTTTATTCAACGCACACAGTTTCTCTCTAGCGAAAAATCCCTTAGTCGAAATATATCTTAGTTTAGGCCTACAGCTAGGGTATCCCTCGATATTTTTCCAATATTTTAGTTCATACAATTAATGTTCTCGTTTATCCCGTATTATTCGATTGACTATATTCTTCCCTCAGAGACCAACATGGCTACCCGCTGCTCATTTTTAGGTTACCGAACCTTTGGTCCGATAACCTATTGCCGTGGCGTTGCGTCCGTCTACATTTTTATCTTTAAGGTACAAACGAATCTTTCTCAAGTTTTGCACAAAACTGTCTAAAGATATTTCGAGAAGGAGACTGTATTTTTTTTAGTTTTTCGCAATTCTTTCAGAATGGCGGCCATCTTCTATGAAAAGCGGCCAATTTTAGAGTTTGGAGGTCGTTTTCTCAAAAACTGTCTAAGCAAATTGAAAAAAATTGTTTTTCAAAAGATTCACCCTCATATACCTCTGTGACGTGTATAAATTTTGTTCCCAATGAATTGCCGGTCTGCCTGTGGCAGCCATTTGGTCAGAAATGGCACTTTCCCATGTTAAATTCTCTACTCTTTATAATGGGAAACATTGTTCCTGATATCTCAATTATTATTGAAATTAGAGATTAGGAATCAATTGTGGACTCATAGGAAATGATATATGCCGAATATTCTCGTAACCTTGAATTTGACCTTTCACCTAATTTTCAAGGTCACAGCACAAAATGGCTAATATCTCGCTTATTATTGACTTTACAGCTTTACAATCAATTCTGGACCTATAGGAAATGATACATGCTGAATATTGTCTTGACCTTGAATTTGACCTTTGACCTCATTTTCAAGGTCAGAGAATAAAATGATTAATATCTCGTTTATTATTGACTTTACAGCTTTGGAATCCTGAGTGAACATAATCGCAAATGATAATGCCGAATATTTTGGTGACCGTGAATTTGACCTTGACCTCATTTTCAAGGTCAGAGAACAAAAAGGTTAATATCTCGCTTATTATAAACTTTACTGCTTGGGAATCAATGGCGAACATATTGAAATAACATAATTATGCTGAATATTCTCGTGACCTTGACTTGACCGTTGACCTCATTTTTAAGGTCAGATCACAAAATGGCTAATATATCACTTATTATCGACTTCAGAGCTTAGGACACAATTGTGGACATGCTAGAAAAATGATATGGGCTGAATATTTTCGTGTCCTTGAATTGACCAATGCCTTATTTTCAAGGTCATGGGACAAAAGGCTAATATCTTAAATATACATTGTCCGGTAACCTTTCTCAGCCCTTGGGCTGATTTTCTACATGTGATCTTTTCCGGAAGCTGGGCTATCTCGGGGTGTCATGTGTTGTAATGTACGAGTGATTGGTTGTAGATGTATGTGCGTCTTTCGTTGCTAAGGAGATTGTGGAGTGCTTGGCTGTGTAGATATACTGCTTGTATAAAGTGTGGTTTGTATTGTATAAGTTGTGACATGTCTGTGTATTTCAGCGTGTGTATGTTTGCATGAGTTCGTGCGGGGGTTAGGTTTTGGGGGAGTAAAATACCGCAAAAAATATACTACAGTATAGCTATTAATAATTCTGAAAATGAGCTTAGTATACAGGTTCCGGTGCATGTATTTATCTTATCAAAGCTATTTGTTGATAAACACACAGCCGGGCCGTACACGTATACTCCTTTCACAATCGCTGTATGAATGATACGGCCGCCGTTTGCCAACATGGAAAAGCGCGGGAAACTCGGTGCTGCCACCTGACGACCACGGCGTAGACTGCAGGGGTACACCACGTGACTGGCGCCCTGAGCCAGTATCGGTTTGGTGCTAAAGCTCTCCATCTTGGATTACACAGAACAGGGATAGGTGAAAGCCAGCAAAATTTGCTACAAATTTGGGGCGTATTCTTGTGAGGAAGAGCTTGATTCACGTGTGGTGAAACTTTAAGAAGGTATGTAGATCTGTCTATCGAGTTATATGTGTCTTCAAATGTGTGGTTTCACAAGTAAATCGTTGTGTGTTTCCTGGTATTGATCGATAACAGCGACGCCTGCATACTAATGAGCTTGCCAAAACATTATCATATTTGCTTTGAGTTTGTCATTCATTAGAGGAGGATTCAGGATACGTTCGCAATTGTGACTGTGTTCGTGTGAATACAAAATACATATCATTTAACGATACCGTAGAACTCCGCTCAGCATATTCACGCGATGTATGAGTCACCGATGCACACATTTCCTTTGTTCCCGTCAGCATCATTATGATAAACAGACGCGGCACGGCGGCCTGGCTGCTCGGGGCTTGGATGTGTTTGGCGCCAAATTCAAACTTCATCAGAGCCGGTATGTACCACGCAATATGGAGCATAGCACAAGTACTATGAATTCCTAAACTATTGTTTAAATATGGACGTGATTACTGTACATTATATTCACATAACAAAATATAAAACATCTTGAGTACCAATTTGATACTGATATTTTCAATACTTACATAGCATTTGATTGTGTGTAATTACAAGTATTTGTTTAATTATTATTTTTAAATATATATCGCATTTTATAGAAATGACAGAAACATGTGACTTGGACACGTTTACGGCCAGCTGTCAAACCGACGAAATCATGGTAGTGACGTCAGCAGCACTAGGGCGCATGCACGTGGGTCGGTGTATCACGGAGGATGAGTTCATCGGGTGCAGAAATGAGGTTCTCTCTCCAGTCGCCAGGCGGTGCTCCGGTCGTCAGCGTTGTACTTTCCCTGTTTTTGAACTGTACTCGGCTAACACACATTGTTCCAAGTCTCTACGCATGTTCCTTGAGGTGGAATACATGTGTATGAAAGGTTGGTATCCTAGGGAAGCTTGTTAGGGACATTCACTTTTTTTTACATATGATTTAACTTTTTATTCTCCCTGATGATTTACTCCCTGGGGAAAACCAGAGAAACTGGGACATAAATATTTAAAACCCGGAATTAAATATTAAAACCGGGAATTAGGTAATTAAATCTGGAATTAAATGTTCAAACCGGGAAATAATTATTTAAACCTGGAAATAAATGTCCAAACCCGGAATTGAATATTAAAACCCGGAATTAAGTATTAAAACCGGGAATTAAATGCTAAAACCGGGAAATAAATATTCAAACCGCGAAATAAATGTTCAAACCCGGAAATGAGTATTAAAACCGGGAATTAAATGTTCAAACCCGGAATCAAGCATCTAAACCGGGAATTAAATATTCAAACCCGGAATTAAGTGTTAAAACCGGGAATTAAATATTCAAACCGGGAAAAAAATATTTAAACCTGGAAATAAATGTTCAAACCGGAAAATAAATATTAAAACCCGGAATTAAATATTCAAACCGGGAAATATATATTAAAACCCGGAATTAAAGATTTATAACCGGGAAATAAATATTAAAACCGGGAATTAAATATTAGAGCCTGGAAATAAATGTTTCTGGGCTTTAATAATTATTTCCCAGTTTTAATACTTAATTCCGGGTTTTAATATTTAATTCTCGGTTTAAATGTTTGAACATTTAATTCCAGGTTTGAATATTTATTTCCCGGTTTGAGTAATTAATTCCGGGTTTTAAAACTTATTTCCAGGTTTGAATATTTAATTCCAGGTTTTGATACTTAATTTCGGGTTTTAATACTTAATTCTGGGTTTGAATATTTAATTCCGGGTTCGAACATTTATTTCCCGGTTTGAATATTTATTTCCCGGTTTGAATACTTAATTCTGGGTTTGAATACTTAATTCCGGGTTTGAATATTTAATTCCGGGTTTGAACAATTATTTCCGGGTTTGAATATTTATTTCCCAGTTTCAATATTTATTTCCCGGTTTTAACACCCAATTCCAGGTTTGAATATTTAATTCCAGATTTGAACATTTAATTCCAGGTTTGAAAATTTAATTCCTAATTTGGACATTTATTTCCATGTTTAAATATTTATTTCCTGGTTTGAACATTCAATTCCAGGTTTAAATACTTAATTCCCGGTTTTAATATTTAATTCCGAGTTTTTAATATTTATTTCCCAGTTTCTCTGGTTTTTCCCAGGGAGTAAATTATTCTTCAGAAAAAAAGTTAAATCATAAATAAAAAAAAATTTAATGTCCCTAATAAGCTTCCCTGGGTATCAGATGTTGGTTCCTATATTATCAAGAACCTAAAGTTTTTCGGACATTTTCACTAATAACCAGATATACTGAAAAAAATGTGATTCGATGTTCCCTGGGACATAACTACGGTGGCTCCAATATGACATAATAATTTTTTTATTTACGATAATAAAAATTTTCTGAGGGACTTTACCGAGAAGGTTTAAAATAATCTAATTGGCGGAGGAAACGTTTACCCCACGAGAAAAACTATTTCCCCCGTGAGGGGAATGTTTTCCTTGCGGGGAAAATGTATTCCCCACGAGGTAAACGTTTTACCCGCGAGAAAAACTATATCCCCCGTGAGGGAAATGTTTCCCTCGCGAGGAAAACGTTTACCCCGCAAGAAAAACTATTTCCCCCGTGAGGGAAATGTTTTCCTTGCGAGGAAAATGTATTTCCCGCGAGGTAAACTATTTTCCCTCATGGGATAAATGTTATATACTCTCGGGATAAACTCACGGGATAAATGTTTTCCTCACAAGGGAAATAGTTTTCCTCGCGGGGTAAATGTTTTCCTCGCGAGGAAAACATTTCCCCTGCAGGGAAAAAAGTTTAACTCACGGGGGAAATGTTTCCCTCGCGAGGAAAACATTTCCCCCGCGAGTTAAACTATTGCCCTGCAGGGAAAAACATTTCCCCCGCGAGTTAAACTATTGCCCTGCAGGGGAAATAGTTTACCTCGCGGGGGAAATGTTTTCCTCGCCAGGGAAACATTTCCCCTGCAGGGAAAATAGTTTACCTTGCCGGGGAATGTTTCCCTCGCAAGGGAAACATTTCCCCTGCAGGGAAAATAGTTTAACTCGCGGGGGAAATGTTTTCCTCGCGAGGGAAACATTCCCCCTGCAGGGAAAATAGTTTAACTCACGGGGGAAATGTTTTCCTCGCAAGGGAAATATTTCCCCTGCAGGGAAAATATTTTAACTCACGGGAGAAATGTTTTCCTCACGAGGGAAACATTTCCCCTGCAGGGAAAATAGTTTACCTCGCGGGAGAAATATTTTCCCCGTCAATTAGATTATTTAATATTTTGTTCCCAAGGCCCCCAACAAAATTTTTATTATTCTAGAAAAAAATATTTATTATGTCATATTGGAGCCACCGTACATAACTATGATGCATTATCGGGCTGGAAATCATTTGTTACAGTTGAAAATCAGTGTTCAGCTGGACCCAATGTCCTCACTAAAACTAGCGGGCACCTGTCTAACCAGATCAGCTGTGGCTCTCCCAGACCTCACTGGATCATCAGAGCTCAAGTCGGACAGATTATAAACATGTCTCTGATCGACTTCGCTGCCAGCGACCAAGTAGAATCATTCATCACGTGCAAATATGTTTACGGCTACATCCTCGAGAGGGCGCTGGGCATCAACCATACGATCTGTGGCGGGAAACAACGAGAGGGGGCACTGTACTCGTCCAAGACCAACAGTGTGCAGATCTACATGTTACCAGAGACTGACGTCGGGAAAACGTTTTTGGTGTCATTTCAAGGTGATTAATGTGAACATCCAGGTCCACACTCACACACGTAAAACTATATTTAGGCATCCCGATTGAAAATCGGGAGGCCTTCTGTTTTTGTCTGGTTTTTTTTTTTTTTTTTTTTTTTTTTTTCTTCCGCCGTTTGGTTTCCGGATCATAACTCTTGAACGCCTTGATCTATCTTTCCGAAATTTTCACAGCTCATCCGAAATACTTTGCTCCTAACCCCTATTGTTTTTCGTCGAGATCCGAAATCCAAGATGGCCGATTTTGGAAAAAAAAATCGGGCGATTCCTGTCAATGTCATAATTTGATTCAGGCAATTTCCAGGGGGAAAAAATTTTTTGGGTGTATTTTTTTTTGGACTTAGAATTTTTCCCTCGCCTGCCCCCATGCACATGTAATACTGTGACTGAGCCATGCTACTGTATTCACTGACTGCAGCCTGCATGTCCAGCATGAGGCTGGGCTCTGCCCTCTCAGCCAGTGCAGTATATGAGAGCTCAGTAATGCCTTACAAGATCAGCCACTCTGTCCAGCACAGCGATAGGCTCCGCCCCTCTCAGCCAGCCCTGCTCAGTCATGCCTTACAAGATCAGCCAGTCTGTCCAGCACAGCAATATAGGCTCTGCCCTCTCAGCCAGCCCTGCTCAGTCATGCCTGACAAGTGATACAGCTAGCATGTCCAACTTGGCCCCAGGCTCATATCCATGCATAATCCCTCACTCCCCCCTCCAAAGCCTGGTTTACTAGTGTGTGTACATGGTAAAAGAATGAAGTTCCACCCCACAGGATACAATAGTTGGTTAATAAGCCAACACACATGACACAACATGCTTGGGGGATGATTTGCCCTGTCTGCGTTTATATTGTACAAACATGTATTGTTTGAATGTTTTGTTATTCAACTCTATTTCACATGCAATGACCAAATCATCATTGTTTTAGTTAGCTGGGAAATGTTTGGCTTTGGTTATAATGTGAATGCGAATATTCCGCTGTTTTGTACCAGTTTTGGAATCACAAAATTGGCCAAGATGACACAGCATTCTTTTAGTCACATATCATTTTACATTTGACAGGAGCACCTGAAAAATATCACGAACATCCTGATTAAATATACTAGTACTCTGAATATTGGCTGGGTAGTACTCTGAATATTGGCTGGGTAATTGTCCATTCATTTTGGGTGGCAAATGTCTGGTGGGCCAAGTTGTCAAGATGATAGAAAGCAGTTCTGGTAAGAAACTGTCTGATGAGCTCTCACTCTTAACCACATACAATGGCCTATGTATCCTTTTTTCTCAGTCCAGTATGACCATTTGAAATGATAAGAACAAATTGGGGGATGCCACAAAGCCTATAGGCTTTTATGTCTAGTTTAAAGTGTATAATGATAGCATGTATCCTTGCATATAGTGTCTGGGTGTTCCGATTTGTCCCGACCACCCAACGCCTGGTACAAGAGAGAAGGCAGCGAGGCTGTGATTGGCTGCGAGACAAACGACCAGGAATGGCGGCTCACGTGTACCGGAAACACGTGGCACGGAACTGTGGGAAACTGTACAAAAGATACAAAAACCCCAGGTGCGTTTGCACTAAATAGAATATTATGTTATAGAATTTTAAATTTGAGACGGAGCTTTCCATTGGTCATATGACCTATCTTTTGTTCATCATTTAACAGTGATTTCCCAATCCAGAGATGAAGATGATACGGATCCATTATCTGTTCCATCAGGTGAGTTAAATTGTAGGCCAACTTAAATTTGGAGTTGCTCACTCCCGGACTAAACTACACGTCCCGAAATACTCGTCAACTGTTAACACCTTGTGGACAATTGTGTCGTGACATTTTGAGATAAACAAGCTGATCTTTTCCAGTGGTGGTGATGACGGGATTTGCAGGTGGCGCTCTGGTCGTTGTGGTGGTAGTGATCGTGATAGGAGTCGTATATTTCCAGAGATACAGGTCAGCCACGAATTACGATGACACAATCTTAAAGCATTGTTTTATTATGTCGATACTGACTGCAGTCAGTATATATTTTCTCGCCTTCTAGGATCCGGAAAGAAACTCAGAACATCGAGAAGACGTATGCTACAATGGGGCGGAACACACATGTGACCGGACAACTACTATTGCCTCCTGGTGTTCAAAGAATGCCGCCAGCCAATCAGCGGCCGTGTCCGGATCACATGACGTCATATCCGACCCAGTGGACATGCGCGACTCTCCCCGCGGACGGCGCGAGAACTGATCCTCTGATCGAACTGTCTGACGAAAATGAGGAGCTCTACAACTCGCTGAAATAACATGGCATCTCCAAAAAATAAGCCATGAGATTATTAAAGAATTCGTACTCTGCCTCATATTATGGTTAGCACTGATTTTAGCCTCCGTACAAATTGTGCTACATTTGCCAATTTACAACGGTGCGTGTCTAGTTTTGTGTCTGTTGTTTTCTTCTTGGAACATTGGCTATAAATGATATTCTCACCTATTTAATGTTCAGATTGTATACACGTATTGTCCATTTCAACATATACGAAAAAAAACAACTGTTTGATTCCATTTTGTTTTTGGTAAATCCTTATTCCAAAGGTAAAAATTAGTTTTAAAAAATGTCCAAGTGTCCGAAAGGTGGCAGGAGAAATGTGCAGTGTCAGACATACTATTTTTTCATTGAAATTGCTGCTTTGACATAATAAATGCCCAAAAGTCAAGGTCATAAAAGAACCTTCCGATATGAATGCCTACAATATATATGCTAATTATACAAATCTAGGCTCCATCTACAAACATTATATCTGCTTCATTATATTTACATTATACACATCAAGTGTTCAAGTCAAGTCAAGTCAAATTTATTCAGAACTGTATGTAACATTTTTTCATACAATAATCATTTTGAACATAAACTTGATACAGTCAAGAGCTGTGAATTTGAGTCTTAGACTGTACCCTCAATTTACAAAGAATAATTATGTACACGAGTAATTACATATTTCCGCTCCCTGAGAGAAATTCACAACTCGACAGAACAAACCAAAAAAAAATTAAACAAAATAAACCAATGATACCTAAAATGCAGTTGATTTTTGTATACTCTTTTTTCCATATAATAATGACTGTACATACATCTATAATATATTATGTTTATGATGTGTCCGGCCCGGTGTCGCGTGTGCTCGTGCGCCGGGCGCGCTAGCGTCAACCCCCACCGCACCCCCCCCCCCCGGCCAAAGAGCTATACCCCCGCAAAGTGGCCAGCCTGAAGCGCGAGGAGAAACGAGACTTTGTTACTAGTGTCTGATGAGTGGCATCTATATAAAGTGTTTCGAGTGTTTGATTCCATATGTCAGGTGCCATTTTTAGAATACTGATTGATGTTGCAGCTGTACGCGCTTTTATTGGTTTTAAATTGTAAGAAAGGCAGTGTCTAGTGTTGTGGAGATGTGTTGTTTTGGAAACTGTGAAAAGCTCATGCAGGGTTTTCGGCAGTCTAGCACGTAAGAATGATAGAATATAACAGCATGAATATAAATTATAGATGTCTTGTAGTTTTAGAAGCTTCATATTTTTGAAAAGTGGCTCTCTGCGTGAATTGAATGGTGCTCCAGCTATGATTCTTATTATTTTCTTTTGCATAATGATTAATTTATCAAAGTGGGTGTTATGTGTGCCACCCCATCGGGTGACTCCATAAATTATGTTAAATGTGGGTACACTAGTGAGTAATATAATGATAGCAGGTTTTGTTGATTTAATTTAAATTTATCGTCAATGATCAACCCCAAGAATTTTACGTCATGACATCTAGATATGGTGGTCCCAGCTAGTCTAAGATCAGTTGTATCATTGATTTCCATGTTAGTGAAAAGCATATAGTTTGTTTTTGATACGTTTAAAGAAAGTTTGTTCGCTCTGAACCAGTCAGATAGTTTGTGTAATTCTGCATTCATGGTATCGTAGAGTTGTGCTGTGTTTGATGATGACTGGTATACTGTCGTATCATCGGCGAAAAGAATGGATTTAGTAGAATATAGAATAGAAGGAAGGTCATTGGTGTATATAATAAAAAGAAGTGGTCCAAGTACAGAACCTTGTGGAACTTCACACTTAATAATTTGAGTTTCAGATTTTAGACCTTTATATATAACTGACATATTGTTGTGATAAATAACTTTTGAACCATTCTTGGGCCACACCTCTAATTCCATAAAATTCAAGTTTATTGAGTAGTATATTGTGGTCTATGGTGTCAAAAGCTTTTGAAAGATCAAGACAAAGAGCTGTAGTGGATTGTTTATTGTCGAGTGCGGTTGCTGTGTCAGTAATAAATCTAGTTATTGCGTCTATCGTGCTATGTTTAGAGCGAAATCCAAATTGATTACCATACAGAATATTGTTTTGTTGAAGGAAATAAGATACACGTTTATGAACAATTTTTTCAATTACTTTAGATATCGAGGGCAAGATGGAGATGGGTCGATAGTTCGAGGAGTCGTTTTTTTTCTTTAGCCTTGTAAATCGGTATAATTTTTCCTGTTTTGAGGGTGTCAGGCATAATTCCAGTACGTAGAAATTGAATAATAATCATGCTTAGCGGTAAACACACGGCTGATCCTATTGTTTTCAAAACATTTCTGCTAATGTTGTCGTGTCCTGTACTGTTTTTGGGTTTCAATTTATTGATAATGGTTAAAACTTCATTTGGATCGGTAGGTGAGAGAAACAGGGATTTAGGATTACTTTTATTGTTTGCGTGCAGGTAGTGATGCGAGCTGTTTGAGGGTGCTGGGATTTTGTTGGCATAACTGGGTCCGATTTCTGTGAAAAACTCACAGAATTTGTTCGAGATAATTTCCGGATTTGTTATGTTTTCACCGTGTATAAGGAAGTTATGAGCGATTTCTGCTTTGTTGCTGGTTTTGCCAATTGTTGTGTTTATAATTTTCTGTTACCTTCACATGGGTGAAGGATGTTTAATTGTATCGTAGCATCCCAATCACACTGTCCGATCCAGACCCAGTTAGGCTCCGCCCCCTGCCTGGGCAGTAGCCACTGATCCAGGGGCTGGACTGAGGCTCCAGCCTGGCTCACGTGAAGCTCAGCTATATTAATGTGTGAGCCGGTTGGAGTCTCCCATTCTCTGGATCAGATGCATGGTGCACACCTGCCCATGCATGCTTGTTTGTCCTCCCTCCTCAAAGGCATTGCCAAAATCAAAGGTACATCTGTAACCCAAAAACTGCCAATCACCCCAGACATTCTGCTACTGATTAAAAAACAATTGAATCTAGACATTACCACCAATAAACTTTTCTGGGCAGCCTGCACCCTGCTGTTCTACACATTGCTTCGGAAGTCCAATGTCTTCCCCCCCTCAATAAAAGGTTTCGATCCTAACAAACATCTGAGAAGGTGTGATATATTGGTCCACCCATCTGGTCTGTCTATGGGATAGTTATTAGGAGCAGATGGTCCAAAACAATCCAACACAAAGAGAGGGAATTTCTGTGTCCGATCCCCTATCTCCCTAATCACCCCCTTTGCCCAGTGACCGCCATAACTCAGGCTCTCACCTGTACCCCATCTGCTGATCCAAATGGGCCAGCCTTCATGACCCCCACTAAATCTCACTCAAGCGACCTAACCCCACTCCTGTACAAGGACTTCATACAGAGGCTGCGTGGCCTGCTACAAGGTGTTGTCCGGAACCCACACCACTACACCGGTCACAGTTTTCGGAGAGGTGGGGCCTCGTGGGCTCTACTCCAAGGTCTCCCAGGGGAGTCGATTAGGATTCTGGGAGACTGGAAGAGCACAGCCTACTTGTCCTACCTCACCCTCCCACTCTCTGCCAAAACAGAGACCATATACAATTTTTCCAACAACCTACCTCAGTTCTAACATTTGGCTTTGGAGGTGTTAGAACCCATTATGTAATATTGCATACAATTAGTCAAGCTATAATATTATGTAATGTGTATTATCATGATTATGGTTAATGATATTAAATACCCTAATTGCCAATCTACATGTCTTTGCGTTTTTCCGTTCACATACACATAGACGTCTATCATTGCTAAAGAGTAAATTAACAAGTTTTCCGCATAAGGAAGTTATGAGCGATTTCTGCTTTGTTGTTGGTTTTCACCCTGCAACATATCTTAAGGCGGTGACTGACCTAGTTCTTTTGTCTAGGGGTCAGGTCATGTTATTGTCACCGACTTGTGCTCAGAATTTTTGGAAGGAAGATAAACACAAGGTAAGAAAAATGCAATTTCTGCAACATAACGCATATATATAATAACTGAGGTAGATGATACGATGTCCGAGATACTACTACAAATTTATTTACTTCACAAATATTTGTAGGGGCTGAAATTCCCCCGAAATAAGGTTTCTTCCATCAATGTTTACCCCAATTTTGACACGGTGATCACGTTCATGGTCATTTTCAATAAATTCTGCACATTGTATTTAGATTACATCCTGCACATATGCACTAATGTCTTGTAATTTTTCAGTTATTCCTAAATTATTCCACATGCTTGTCGTGTCACCGATTTGAGTCAAGCGTCACCGACTTAGGTTTACATTTTGGGTATGACATACCCACTGGTTGAATGAGTTGAACTGTACAATGAGTTCTCAGGAAAGGTGTTCTTGTGTACGGTTATAGCGATATCATATTCGTGGTATCGTGGACCGTACGCAGCAATACATTGTGCAGTATACATCCCAACAAAATTTCGTAAGACCGCGTTATTGACATGTCCACGTAATAATTATGAGTGTGTATAGTGTACATGTTAATTTTGCTCATTTTCCAAATATGAAGACAAGAATATGGAAAGAAAATAATACAGACATTTGCATTTTGATGTTGCAATGCATACTGTTGATTGAACATCGGCGGTGGCTAATACTTTATGCGTTTTTCGTGGAGAGATACCAGTCCTTTTCTGGGCAACTAACATCTTAAGTCGGTGACGCTTGACTCAAATCGGTGACACGACAAGCGTGTGTAGTAATTACAATATATTGGTGCGTATGCGCAGGATATATGAAAGATGAGATGATTATCTTAACTCCCGTGTACAGATTATCGAAGTACAATGTGCGGAGTTTATTGAAAATGACCATTAACGTAATCACCGTGTCAAAATTGGGGTAAATATTGATGGAAGAAACCTTATTTCTGGGGAATTTCAGCCCCTACAAATATTTGTGAAATACATATATTTGTAGTAGTATCTCGGACATCGTATCATCCCCCTCAGTTATTATATATATGCGTTATGTTGCAGAAATTGCATTTTTCTTACCGTGTGTTGATCTTCCTTCCTAAAAATCTGAGCACAAGTCGGTGACAATAACATGACCTGACCCCTAGACAAAAGAACTAGGTCAGTCACCGCCTTAAGATATGTTGCAGGGTGTTTTGCCAATTGTTGTGTTTATAATTTTCCAAGTTTTCCGCATGTCGTTTTTGTGTTCTTCAAGTAGTGAAACGTAGAAGTTTTGTTTTGCTTTTTGTTTGAGTCTATTAAGTGTATTCCTATATTGGGTGTAGAATTTGTATGCAGGGTCAGTTTTAGATTTTTTTACACATTCACGGTATAGTTTCGAACAACTTTTTGATGACTTCATTAGTCCTTTGGGCTATTACTGTTTTTCTAATGAGTGCATAAGTGTTTAGTATATCATTTATTTTAGTGATAAGGTATTGACATGAATCATTGACAGACATTTTTTCCAAGTGGTTCCAGTTGATCAGTCGGAGGGCTTCAGTAATATTTTCTTTTGCAATGTTTGTTAGTTTTCTACTATAAGTCTCTACAGGTTTACCTTTACTTGATTGTGATTTGTTATACGTGATTGTACAAAAAGTCGGCAGATGGTCAGATATGTCACTGATTAAAATAATAGATATAATTTTTATATTTGTGTTATATTTCACATAGATGTTGTCAATAAGTGTGGCAGTTGATGGAGTAATGCGAGTTGGTTTTGTGATAGTTGGAATAAGGGTATTTTCGGTCATTGTGTCAAATAATTCGGCAGTGGGTTTATGCGAGTCAATTTTTAATAAGTCAAAATTTTGGTCCGTTCCTATAATTACGTTCTTCGTGTTATCGAGTTTGGATAAGATTTGTTCATATCGTTTTATGGACTCTTTGGGGTTACTATTAGGTACACGATATACCTCACCGACTATTGTTTTGTTCGTACTTGGATTTGTTTCAACAAATATTGATTCGAATTCCTCTTCTACAAATATGTTTAGTTCTTCCATTATCTTAAAATCAATATGTTCTTTAATATACATGGCCACCCAACTCCTTGTCATTTGTGTTCTATTTTTGCAGACAAACTTATATCCCAGTAATTGATACAAATCACTTTTTGCTTCATGCAAGAACGTTTCACAAAGCAAAATGAAATCTACATATACATTTTTAGTTTCAAGGTCAGAAATAAGTTCTTGTTTTGATGTATACTTTGAAGGCAGAGATTGAATGTTAAGATGGAGTATTGTATAATTTAGTTCCTATGATTCACTCGATCCGATTGTTTTTATCAGACTGTCAAACTCATGATATTGGCTGCTGCTTAGGGAAGCTAGTATTGGACTTGTGGAATTTTCAGAATCATCAAGATTCTCATTCAGACAATTATTCAAGTTCGGTGCATTATTGTCGTTCAGGTTAATCAAGTCTGTGTTATCCATGGTCATTGATAGGGTTGTTATCTTCACCTTGTTACCTGAAGGTCAAATACAAGGTGACCATCTTCAAGCGTTCTAGTATTGCAGGTATGGCAGCTCCCATTATGAAGGAAAAAAGTGGCCAACTAAGCCAAAATGAATAGCAAAGCTACAAATGGGGATTTTGAATGGCTGGCAAAGTCCTATATTGGGAGTTTCTCGGCAAAAAATGGCCGTTTTTCCAGAAAAAACGCTACAGATTCTGCTATATCTTTCAAGATATGAATATATGTACATGTGTATATCGCTTATGTGGGCTGCAATTAATATATAAAAGAAATATTTCATTTCGTTTTTGTTTATTCATTCAATCACACGGAGAAAAATAAATATGAGCAATTCATCAACTCCAAAATTCACATTTTCATTCATATGACAGTTGCATTGTTCAGTTAAAAGTAACCTATTAGTCAGTAACAACATTCCTAAATTCTAATTTCCCATTGCCATATCGAGAACAAGAGCCGCCATCTTGTTACACAATGATATATACACAGACTGGAAACCTCATAACCGGTGGTAGACATGGGTAGGTTTTTTTTTTGGCTTTGTCCAGTTACATCAATTCCTATTGGATTATAACACATTATTATAAGAAATATGCGATACAGTGCCCCATTTATGTCTAGGGAATGTCTATACGAGATGTTTACGAATGTCCACGACTTTTAGTATTTGGTATTCAGAAGCAGGACGGTAAAGGTCACACTGGTCAATGGTCATTGCCTTCCTGAAGCCACTGTCGGGCCGAATAAATGGCAGTTTGCCGCTTATAGCCAACGGCGAGCCGATGTAACTGTGCTATCTGGACTATAATCATGCCTACTTTCAGGCAACCTCAGTTCAGGCAAAGTTCAGGTTCTGTTCAGGCAAAAATCAGCCCAAAGGCTAAGACAGGTTACTGGACAATATATGTTTCATATTTTATATATATTAGCCATTTTGTCCTGTGACCTTGAAAATATGGTCTCTTAACAAACTTAAATTCAGGTCAAGCAGCATATATGTACATGATGTATATCATTCCCCGTATGTCCACAATTGATTGCTAAGCGTTAAATTCAATAAAAAAAAAAATATTAGGAATTTTGTCCTATGAACTTGAAAATGAGGTCAATGGTCAAATTCAAGGTCATTAAAATATTCGGCACACATCACTCCCTATATTTGCACAATTGTTTCCTGAACTGAAAAGATAATAATAAGCAAAATATTAGCCATTTTGTGCTCTGATCTTGGAAATGACTTCAAAGGTCAAATTCAAAGTCACGACAATATTCAGAGTATATCATTTCCTATATGCCCGCAATTAATTTCTTAGCTGTAAAGTCGATAATAAGCGTGATATTAGCCATTTTTTTCCTGTAACCTTGAAAATTAGGTCACAGGTCAAATTCAAGGTGTGAGAATATTCAGCATATATCATTTCCTATATGTCCACAATTGATTCCCAATCTCTAATCTCAATATTGAGTGAGATATTTGGAAAAGTGTGTCACATTATAAAGTATAGGAGAAATTAACATGGAACAGTCCTATTTGGGCCGAGTTTGGGCTCAAAATGGCCCACTTCAAGCGATCCAAGGGAAACGGAACTTATACACGTCACAGGGGTACGTATGCGGAGTATTATGCATCAATAAGAACAAAAGTTACTGAATAGATTTTGAGAAAACGACGGTCAAAGTCCAAAATTGGCCGTTTTACGTAAAAAAAATGATAAAATTGCGAACATCCTAAAACCGAAAAAATTCATCCTTCTTGAATTATTTGCAGGCATTTTTGTGCAAAATTTCAGAAAGATTCTATTGTAAACTTTAAAGATAAAAATGGAGACGGACGACGACGGACGACAACGATGAACGACGGACGCAACGCCAGGGCAATATGTTATCGGATCAAAGGTTCGGTAACCTAAAAAAACAAAAGAAATTAGCCCGGAGGTATCCGTCGGTATCCCTCAGGTTAAGCTTGTTCAATCAGGTGTTCAGCCCTTGTCCAGACAAAATATGATCTTAGACTTCTCAGTTATTTTGACGCAACGTTTTTTTCACATCTCAATTATCACTGTCCGTTCTCAAGTTATGACCATTTTGTGTATGTTAATTTTAGTCATATGCCCTGATAATATTTGCACCTAATTAGCAACAGTGTATTATATTATAATGAGTATTCATGACGTCACATCGAAAATTGATTTTAATGAACATAGAAATCTTATGTAACCGGCACATATTTTATAGTATGTAGGTAGGTTTTCATGTAGTGGTTTTGGCATTGCTCGTCCTCGATACTTTTTGTTATCGTGTGACGTCATAGCGCGGGAGAACTGTTTGCCACAGTCGCCATCATTGTTCTCGAACCAACACCTGGTTCGCTGATTCACTGCTGATTACTTGAATTCTGTACTTGCAGGTGAGTGTTAGGCTTTATTTTCTATTCCAAACCACGTCCCAGGGTTCCGTTATTTGTTTTATATTCCCTGTTTCATGTATTATACATGATCAGCAACAGGTATTTCATGATCATTTCGTCGATATGATCGAGGTCAGACACAGACAGTGCAGCCATATTTGGTATTGTTGTCAAGTCGCTATGCGTAATTTCTTGAATACATTCATCATGTATACTGTATTTCACCTATATATATTGGCTGTCACTTTGTCTGTGTATAGTTTTAGTGTAAGTGTATTACAATGTCTTTTAGTGTTAGTCTTTAGTGTAGATTAACATCATATCATTATTTCTGGTCGTAAACATATTACATTTGTGTACGGTGCCATTAAAGGGCCTTTGTATTTAATTGTACTTGTGGAAATATTGTAAATACTGTTTGACACAGTCGCCATCATCGTTCTCGAACCAACACCTGGTTCGCTGATTCACTGCTGATTACTTGAATTCTGTACTTGCAGGTGCATACGATTGGCCGGCATCAAAGCTTGTAAATTGCTGAATAAAGATATTATGCCCTATTTTGAAGCCTGAATCGATTGGACAGCCCACACAACACGACATAAATAATACACCTCGAATATTTATGGACGTTACATTGGCGCAGTCGGCAGGATAGTCCAAGTGCACCTAGTTTATATTCAACTCAAGTACGTGTGTCAGTCAAGCTCTGACGGTACGCTGTGATGCTGGACCGCTGGATCAGGACCGCCCCAAATCTACCTGATGTCTGACATGATATCGACCTGACAGTTGACAGGAGGGAGTCCGTCGTCATTCGTGTCCACGCTGTGTACCACTTCTGGGTCGTCACCACCGTTTGTTGTACGTCGTCGCTGTTCTCGAGGGTTGGTCACTCGTTCGTGCGCGTGCTCCGCTTCGAAGGACCACTTCTTCGCTTCGCGCAAGTGTCACTGCTGAACTCTCAACCACCCGATGTCGTCCGCCTGTTCCAGACCACAGCAGTTGTGAACTACGCTGCCTCGTCAACTCGCGAGGACGTCTACAGAGCCGGACCGGGATCGACATTGCGATGACGTCACGACGGAACATCACAAGTACTGCAGTACCACTGTGACGTAGGTGAACTGAACTGTATTTTGCATGTCATAGTCACAAGCTTCTGTCTCTATAGTATAAGGTCTACGCTATATATAGATCTACTCACTGAATGCTGCTTCAGCTTGTATCTGCTTACTATAAGTAGCCTGTTATAACAGTTCCATTCATAGAGTTTCGTCTCTGTGTACTGTAATTACATGTTAACAGTTGGTTTATAACCTAAATTTTATTTTATACTGGTGAAATATTGTGTAAAATTAAAAATAAATAAATTAAAATATTAATATATATAACAACTTAGTATTATAAATTAATTTAATTTCTCTATTAATTGGTATAATTCTCATATCAAGTTATAAAAAAAAAAAAAAAACACTTGGTAAATCATTAGTGTATATTATTACCCGGTACTTAATTTTTGTGTTTACATTGTGTTTTGTGCATACTCTCCCATTGCTTGATTTACATCTGTGCATGTGCCTGCTTGCATGTTCATATTTTGGTAAACCTGTTTCTTGTGTAGTGTAGTATTTGATAGTAGTTAGAATTAGCATAGAGTAGGTTACTCACAGTTAGATCCAGCAAGTTAACTTTATTTATTCTCTCTCCTGTAGTTAATTGTCTCAAGAATAATTATAATTACCTTTATTATATTTGTTTCTATTTGCTGTATTCTTTCCAGACTTCTCTTTTAGTTTTGTTCTTGTTGTTAGGTTTCAAGTACTAGTATCTCTTTGTACTTAAGTCATAATTTAAATTTATTTACTTTTATAGTTAGGAGTTTTCTCTTGGAATAATTCTAAAATATCTTCTCTAGTATAAGGGTAGGACCTCAGTCAGGTTGAAGATTGATTGGTGAGGCATCTGTTGCAGATTAATATCCCATATTTCTGACTTAAAGTTTTTGTTAGCATAGTTATAATTATTTTGGGGTTTCGATTTTTTTTTTGGTTAGGTTGTATAGTACATCATTGAGCTGCTGTTTGGAACTTTGCTAGAGAGCACTTTGGTAAGTTGGTGAGTTCAGTGACCTTCAGTGTTGACCTTGGATCTTAGGTGTCAGTAAGTATCGTGCACTTACACCCTGGACACTGTGACTTGAATGCATGTGATTGATTGATTTCTTGTGTGAGTGATACTTGTTTCTTTCAGCTAATTTTCATATTTGCTTTGTTTTCAAACATTGTTTTGTTTGAATATTTCTGCGCCATGGCATACCACAAGCGATCAGTGTGTGTCAGTGGACTTCCCACAAACATCCAGCATGATGACATGACTGATATCTTTGATAGCATCTCTGGAGTGGAACACATCTTCATTCTGAAAGATAAAGACACTGGTAAACCTACTGGAGAAGCCTTTGTGGTGTTTATACAACCCAAATCTGTTGCCGAAGCCGTGCGGGAGAAAAATGATACGACTCCACATGCTGACCATATTATGAAGGTTGCACCAGCACACATCGGCTGAATTGGCTGAATTGATCCAGAAGAAACTCGACATCTCAGCCCTCATTCAACTGAAGCTACTGAAGCCGTCACAGTTGGAAGGCCTACTGCAGCAAGTAGCCGTTGCTTCGCCACCACCACCCACTCCTACACCAAGTGTGCTACCGGTCAAGCAGGAACCTGTCTCACCATCCAGTCATCCTGTTGAGGATCACAGTTGGCACAACTTGAAGATTCCTGTGTTTTCCGGAGATGGAGGGAAGGGTGAAGTCACCTATCCTCAGTGGAAGTATGAGATACGATGTTTGAAAAATGCTGGGAAGCCTAGTTCAGCCGTCCTTCACGCCATCCGGAGATCACTCCGTGGAACTGCAGCCGAGGTTCTGCGCTACCTCGGAGATCAGGCAGATCTGGATCAGATCATTGCAAAGTTTGAAGTTACTTTTGGGGAAGTCTTAGCGCCTGAACAGCTCTTGGCCAACTTCTACAGTGCAGAACAACAAACCGGACAGAATTGTACTGTATGGGGTTGTAGACTGGAACACATCCTAACTCAACTTCAAGAGAAGGGATCCTTCACGGCTTCTTCCTGCCAGGACATGCTTCGTTCCAAATTCTGGATGGGATTACGAGATGAGCGTATCAAGGATGCGACTCGCCACAAGTTTGAAAGTGGAGCAACCTACGATGACCTGCTCAGAGCAGTCCGCATCTTGGAACAGGAACAGCCACGGAAACATCCTACTAAACAACATGTGCAACAAGCGTCAACTAACGACCAGGTGATGGAGAAACTGGACAAGCTACTTGGAGAGATGCAAGACACTCGAACATCCTTGACCAAGCTGGAGGAACGTGTCCAGGGTTTGGAGCATCATTCAACAACAGCTGTCTCCACTTCATCCAAATCCAAGTCTGCTCCACCTAAACCGAAAGTAAACTGCACACGTTGTGGTAGGGTTGGCCATACTGTCGAGCAGTGTCATGCCAAGTTCCACAAGAATGGCAAATAAAGTAAACGTCTATTGTAATGGGGGAAAGGATAGGCGTGCTACAACAACACCCCCTAACAGCCGCGACGCTTCATCATCGTCAAAAGTTCCATTGGTTGGTTTAGCTAATGAGGTCGACATCAATATACGTAGCGTCAGCACGGTTGCTTTGTTAGACACTGGATCACAGGTAACAACTGTTGCTAGATGGTTCGTAGATCAACATTTGTCTGATTTGACCTTAGAACCCGTCGACTCATTCTTAGAGGTCAAAGGTGCTTCTGGCCAGAGCATTGGTCTTTTTTGGTGTGGTTGTCGTGGACATTAACATTCCGACTCATTCATCATCTCAACAAATCACCATTCCAACACCTACTCTCGTTGTTGAAAACACATTGTACAACTCGAATGTACCCTTCATCATCGGAACGAATGTACTGAAATTGTGTAAGGAACAAGTTGGCTCCTTGTCGTTAACCTGGCAGAAGGCAGTCTCCTTCGTCACTGTCCAGCAGCAGGCTGTGGAACGCGAATATATGAGTTCTGTTAGCTGCACTCGACAAGTTGTCTTACCAGCCTTCAGCAGGGTTTTCGTGAGCGGTATGACCAGAGTTGGACCTGTTGGGAAAATCTTAGTAACTTGCGAGGAAGGAGATTATGGTACTCTACCTAATGGACTGACACTCATTCCGACAGTGCAACATGTCTTCAGTTACTCAACTACTACAACACGCATCAAGGTGGAGCTGCATAATCTGTCTTCTACTACGGTGACCATTCCGGCTCGAACTCAGTTATGCCAGCTATGTAATGTGAATGTGGTATGTGCTAACCAGATCAGCAATCCCGATGATGAACTCCAGATATGTTCGCCTCAGACGGCAGTCCAGGATCAGGACCATTCTGAGTTCTTGAAGAATTTCAAGCTCGGTGACGCTTGTCTCGATCCGGATCAATTTGGGAAACTGAAAGAACTCCTAGTTAGATGGAAACACATCTTCGCATTGACGGACTTTGACCTCGGCTGCACAGACACCTTGAAACACACCATCAAGTTGACTGACGAAACCCCGTTTCGCGAGAGGTATTGGCCGATACCCCCTACCATGTATGAGGAGATTCGTACACATGTCCAAGAAATGCTGGATTGTGGCGTGATCCGTTTGAGTCAGAGTCCTTTTGCATCTCCTGTAGTCCTCGTTCGCAAGAAGGATGGAGGATTACGTTTTTGTATTGATTATAGGAAGTTGAATTCGAAGACCATCAAGGATTCTCACGCTCTTCCCCGTATCGACGAAACACTTGACAGCCTCTCCGGATCGTCCTGGTTCTCGGCACTGGACCTCAAGGCAGGCTACTGGCAAGTGGAGATTGCGGAGCAAGATAAGGCGAAGACGGCATTCACGGTCGGCCCCTTGGGCTTCTACGAGTTTAACCGAGACTGATGACTGCATGTATGCAAGAACTCACCCTGTCACAGTGCCTCCTATACCTGGACGATATTATTGTCTTTGCCAAGACGTTTGATGATCATTTGGTTCGTCTAGAGGAGGTCTTCCAACGTCTCTCTGAGCATGGTCTCAAATTAAAGCCTTCGAAGTGCTCTTTTTGTCAGCGTAAGGTCAAATACCTGGGACACATTATATCAGAGGAGGGCATCCATACAGACCCAGACAAGATCGCCGATGTTAAATCTTGGAAGGCACCAACAACCCTGAAGGCTTTAAGAAGCTTTCTTGGTTTCACCGGATTCTACAGACGCTTTGTTCCACGGTATTCCCAAGTAGCACGGCCATTGTACAACCTTTTGAAACTGGACGACAAGTCAAAATCCAAGTCTCGGAAGAGAAAGACTTGTGGCAGTGCTGAGGAGATTTGTTGGACAGAGGAACATCAGGAGTCCTTCGACCATATCATCAGGTTATTAACTACTGCTCCGATCTTAGCGTATGCCGACTATACCAAGCCGTTTACTGTGCACACTGATGCTTGTCGCGATGGTTTAGGCGCAGTTCTATATCAAGAACAAGACGGACACCGACGCATTATCGCGTATGCCAGTCGTGGCCTCACTCCTTCCGAACGTAATTATCCTGCTCACAAGCTCGAATTTTTGGCGTTGAAGTGGGCCGTGACGCAGAAGTTTTGTGAGTATTTGTATGGTGCGACCTTTACTGTCTTTACCGACAACAACCCGTTGACATATGTGCTGTCATCAGCAAAACTTGATGCTACCGGGCATCGATGGCTTGCTGAACTCGCGTCTTTCAATTTCGACATCAAGTATCGTGCAGGTAAGCATAACATCGATGCAGACACACTTTCTCGGTTGCCGACTGAAATTATCAATCTGGATTCAGACATTGTTTCAGCTGCATGTAATGCGTCTAATGCTTCTTTTTGTTTTGCAGAAGTGCTAGGCCTCTCACCAGAGGTTGTGTCCAGCATCCCCAACACATCTATCAGTATGTTCTCCAGTGAGGAGTGGGCTACAGAGCAAGCCAAGGATCCGTACATCTTACCTATCATTGAGCACCTCAAACATCCTAAGGATACACCTTTGGAGGAAGTCAGCAGCGACCCCAGATTCCGACAGTTTCTGCAGGAAATCCCCAAGTTAATGCTGCGAGATGGCGTCCTGTATCGGCAAAGACGCATCCGGGATGAGGTCATTCATCAGTTGGTACTTCCGACAGAGTACAGGCATTTCGCTCTACATGGGGTTCATCAAGAGATGGGTCATCCTGGTTGTGAGCGTACTCTGAGCATATTACAGGAAAGGTTCTACTGGCCGTCAATGAGACTGGATGTTAAGGAGTGGGTGAAGACCTGTGGAAGATGTCTTCGAAGGAAGTCGACAGCAGATCGAGCCCCACTGGTATCCATCTTAACAAGTCAACCTTTAGAGCTTGTCTGCATGGATTTCTTAAGTTTGGAAGAATCCAAGGGCGGTATCAAAGACATCCTGGTAATTACCGACCATTTTACGAGATACGCCATTGCTGTTCCAACCAGGAATCAGACAGCTCGAGTCACTGCGGAAGCATTGTTCCACAACTTCATTCTTCATTACGGTTTTCCACTACGACTCCATAGCGATCAAGGCCGGAATTTCGAGTCGAAGGTAATTGCAGAATTATGTCAAATTGGTAACATCCGGAAGAGTCGAACAACACCATATCATCCGATGGGTAATGGACAATGCGAGCGATTTAACCGCACCTTGTTAAGTATGCTTGGAACTGCTTCAGCACCAGCCAAGGCGAACTGGAAACAGATTGTGGCTCCCCTAGTTGATGCCTACAACTGTACGCGTAGTGAAGCAACTGCATATAGCCCACACTATCTTATGTTTGGCCGACAACCCCGACTTCCTGTTGATCTCCTTCTCGGTGTTCGCGAGGACATTTCAAAAGAAGAGAAGGATTACAGTTCATACGTCGCTGATCTCAGGGATCGTTTAGCAAAAGCTTACAAAACTGCATCTTCACGCTTTCTGTTGGCGATCACGCTTTCTGTTGGCGATCGAGTCCTGATGAGGAGGACTGGATTCACTGGCCCCCACAAGCTGGAAGACCAGTGGTCGGCCGAAGTCTACGTTGTTAGCGATCAGCCGGACCAGATAGTACCTGTCTACCGTGTTCGACCGGAGGGCAAGAAAGGGCCCCTTAAAACCCTTCATAGGAACTTCTTGCTTCCTGTGGGATACATCTTGGAGGATGAGGATTTTGATTTGCCTCCCCGAGAAGTCCACAGAAGAAGGGCTACACGAGCTCATCCTCATGTGGAGAGTTCTGACTCTTCATCAGAGTCTGACGATGGCCTCTTTGTAGCGGAAGTCGCTGATACGCAACAAGATCAAGTGTTTGATGATCATCATGTTCCGACATTTGCTGACGAGACACCACCAGTGGATGCAATCCCTGATGAGACTCCAGACCCTATTTTGGAAGACTTATCTCAGGATTCTTTGCAGGACCAGGACAGCACAGGAATACCTCCTGATGTTGAAACAGAACCTGAGGATGAGCAAGATCCTGTGGATGACCCACTCTCAGAAGATTCTTTGGAAGAAGTCCAGGAATCGTCTCCACCAGTGCGACGTTCTACACGTCAGAGGAGACCTCCGACTTGGTACACTTCTGGAGATTTTGTAACTTGACTTATTGATTGATTGATTTGTTTATGGGCTATAACTTGATATGTTGAAGTCCTACTCAATAAACTTGTGTCATATCTTTGTACATAGTTTTATGGTATGAATGTTTGTGTGAATGTCAAGGGACGACATTTATTTACTGGGGGGTAGATGTAACCGGCACATATTTCACAGTATGCAGGTAGGTTTTCATGTAGTGGTTTTGGCATTGCTCGTCCTCGATACTTTTTGTTATCGTGTGACGTCATAGCGCGGGAGAACTGTTTGCCACAGTCGCCATCATCGTTCTCGAACCAACACCTGGTTCGCTGATTCACTGCTGATTACTTGAATTCTGTACTTGCAGGTGAGTGTTAGGCTTTATTTTCTATTCCAAACCACGTCCCAGGGTTCCGTTATTTGTTTTATATTCCCTGTTTCATGTATTATACATGATCAGCAACAGGTATTTCATGATCATTTCGTCGATATGATCGAGGTCAGACACAGACAGTGCAGCCATATTTGGTATTGTTGTCATGTCGCTATGCGTAATTTCTTGAATACATTCATCATGTATACTGTATTTCACCTATATATATTGGCTGTCACTTTGTCTGTGTATAGTTTTAGTGTAAGTGTATTACAATGTCTTTTAGTGTTAGTCTTTAGTGTAGATTAACATCATATCATTATTTCTGGTCGTAAACACATATTACATTTGTGTACGGTGCCATTAAAGGGCCTTTGTATTTAATTGTACTTGTGTAAATATTGTAAATACTGTTTGACACAGTCGCCATCATCGTTCTCGAACCAACACCTGGTTCGCTGATTCACTGCTGATTACTTGAATTCTGTACTTGCAGGTGCATACGATTGGCCGGCATCAAAGGCACAGCTTGTAAATTGCTGAATAAAGATATTATGCCCTATTTTGAAGCCTGAATCGATTGGACAGCCCACACAACACGACATAAATAATACACCTCGAATATTTATGGACGTTACACTTATTATTGGGCTCATATTAATCATCTCTCACTAGACTCACTATTCTTTTATTTACAGGGCAGGGTGCGGGAATTCATTGGGGCCTGTGCTCAGCTGCATGAGTGTGGCACCTGTTGGTCGCGCCAAACACGTGACCAATGATAGGGGAGGTCTTAGTTTCTCGTACATCATGTGGCTACGTGCGGCCAGCGCCTCCTGTCGTCATAATGTTGCAGTAGTAATTTTGTCCACACCAATTACTACTGTATCATTATGACGACAGGCGGCGCTAACCGCCGAGTGCTTCGTTCGTTGTGCGTTGTTCATCATGCGATATGCTATATTCTAAATGCAATGTGCTAAGTTATATTATGCATTGTGCCAGATGCGATTTGTTTTTGATAGTTTGCATGGACAAAGGTGTTAGAATTTAACATGATGAATTAAGCATTGAGAAAGTACCAGTGAGAACTTGGAAGTAAGCAGCAAGGAGATGGAAGTTAGAACTATGCAGTAAGAATATTTAAATACGACACAGAAAGTTTATAAATAGTAATGTGGTATGAAGAATTTTGCGGTGGAAACAATCATTCACAACAAGAAAATCTACAATGCATGTCAATGAATATTGACCCTAAAAACGCTCCATACCTTACCGCCAATTATATCCGTGCATTTCTCACAACATCTATAATTATCACCTCACAATATTCAACGAGTTTATAATATCCACCCCATGCATAGTTACCACCTCAGAATTATTACCGCGTTCATAATTTCCACCCCATCTATATTTATCACCTCACAATATTCATCAAGTTTATAATATCCACCCCATCTATAATTATCACCTCATAATTTTCACCGCGTTTATAATTTCCACCCCATCTACAATCATCACCTCACAATATTCAACGAATTTTTAATATCCACCCCATCTATAATTACCACCTCAGAATTATCACCGCGTTCATAATTTCCACCCCGTCTATAATTATCACCTCACAATATTCACCGAGTCTAAATATCCACCCCATCTATAATTATCACCTCACAGTATTCACCGAGTTTATAATATCCACCCATTTATAATTACCACCTCAGAATTATCACCGCTTTTATAATTTCCACCCCGTCTATAATTATCACCTCACAATATTCACCGAGTTCAAAATATCCACCCCATCTATAATTATCACGTCACAATATTCACCGAGTTCAAAATATCCACCCAATATATGGTCATCACCTCACAATATTCACCGAGTTCAAAATATCCACCCCATCTATAATTATCACCTCACAATTTTCACCCCGTGTATAATTTTCACCCCGTCTACAATTATCACCTCATAATTATCACCGCGTTTATAATTTCCACCCCGTTTATAATTATCACCTCATTTGTGGAAACGCCTCTATAGCTACCACATTGAAGCGCATATAAGGACAGGTCCTTATATGTGGATTTGTGCATTTTCACAATATATAAAAAAATTCAAAACATGTTCACTTATTAAGAGAACGGGGTTGAAATTATAAACGCGGTGAATATTATGAGGTGGTAGTTATAAATGGAGTGAGAAATACACGAACGTAATTGGCGGTGATGAGCCACCGTACATGTATTTTCATTTGAAGATGTCGCATTTTGTTCTATTGGTGTCAGATATATGTTTATAGGCTAGGTGAAGGCGTAGTTTGTATGGCCAGCATAAGTATGACACAGCTGATAACTCAACACATAGCGAAAATTCAGTATACAAAATGACGGTATATTGAAGTATACTCTAGGAACTGACATCAGCGAAATGTTTGCCATTAAGTGAAAAAAAAACATGACAATATTTCATATTTTTCAATTTAAATGAATGATTTATGCAACAATTTAGGATAATATATTAAAACACATGCACTTTTTGTTCACACGTGTAATTCGAAATGCTGTATAAAAATAGCACCTTACATGGGAAAAGTAATGCACTTTCCAAGGAAAGAAATATACTCAGCTCACCAAACTGGTGATAATATGTTGAGCCAAGTCATAAATCAAAGCAACTTCGGGCACCTCTGTCTCATTGCTTCAGAAACAAGATAATTGGTATCTATAAGTTCACATTCATGATTTCGAAACAAAGAGATGAATATTGAACGAAATTTCCATAATGAACGTTTCATGATACATAATACACAGAAATTAGCCCAATATTTCATCTTGAAGTGATGTATTTGTGCAAAACCGACTCACTCTGTGTTACAGAACAAACCCGGACCATGGCATGTAGGTTAAAGTGTTTCCGGGTTATCTGTTACACAGGAACATAAGGAGATTTGTTTTCGAAATACAAATCTCAAAACTATAAAGATACAAATGTATACGGACGATAATGACAACGATGGACGCAACGCCATGCCAATAGGTTTTCGGACCAAGGTCTTGTGAGCTAAACATCAATACGCTGACCTTGTACATGTTGTAAACTATGGTAGTATTATGCTATTCAAAATGTATTCTCCCGTTTATCACTTGCAACATGTCTGACTACGCAGATTACAAAGGTATGGTTTCTTTTTTCTTGTTGACGTGGCATATTGGTTCGAAGTAGGTTTCTAGACGTGAATTTCAGGGCTTATTTCGGTAAAACATATAATAATAGGTTCAAATATCAGCAATATACATGAGATATACGACATATTTATAGCACACATACACGACACTCAAATTATCAACGACACATTTATGCTTATATGTGAACATTATGAAATCGAACGTGAATAGGCATATATAGTTTTTTTTTCATACACGACACATGTGTATACATTAGCCATAATTATATCTTGAAAAAAAAAACATTTCGATTTGTCTGTTTTATAAACATGAATGATTGGTTATCTATTTGAGCGAGTTGTAGAGTCCCTCTTTTTCGTCGGACAGTTCGATTAAAGGGTCGGTTCTCGCGCTGTCCGCGGGAAGAGTGGCGCATGTCCACTGGGTCGGATATGACGTCATGTGATCCGGACACGGCCGCTGATTGGCTGGCGTCATTCCTTGAACACCCGGAGACAGTAATTGTTGTCCGGTCAAGTGTGTGTTCCGTCCCATTGTAGCATACGTCTTCTCCATGTTTTGTGTTTCCTTTCGGATTCTGAAAAGAAAGCAGCACTTCAAATTTGCAAATTCCTCCCAAGCTAATGATGTATAAAGGCGGTTCAGCGAATCTCTTATACCTGTATCTCTGAAAGTAGACTACCCCTATCACGATCACTACCACCACAACGACCAGAGCGCCACCTGCAAACCCCGTCATCACCACCACTGAAAGAGATCAAACCTTTTTGTACATATCAAGACGACTACATGGGGAAAACTTCTCTTTTGTGACTGAAATGTGATGAATCGGAACTAAAAAATGACTGCAAAGCTCTCGAAACCAAGAAAACAATAAATATCAGACGAGAACCTGGGCAAACCTACCGGAGGGGACATGGAAGGACTTGTTCTCAGTTTCGTCTTTCGATGGAGAGATCACTGTAAATGGATTAATCACCCGTGTTACCATTCTATCTGTACATACACCTTTGTGTAGTGTGCCTGATATTATTATTCGCTCTATCACAATACCAGGTGGCTTTTACACAATGTATTGTATCCTGCGAATTATTCCATGTAAGTTACCTGGTTTTTTAGTGTCGTTCGTACAGTTTCCCACAGTTCCATGCCACGTGTTTCCGGTGCAAGTGAGCCGCCATTCCTGGTCGTTTGTCTCGCAGCCAATCACAGCCTCACTACCTTCTCTCTTGTACCAGGCGTTTTCTGGTCGACTTAAGTCATGACATCCAGACACTAGAGGTAAATATTATATATTATATGTCATGAATATAAAGTGTTTTTATGCAATTATAATATGTGCATAATTTTCCAACAGTGATTTCTAGTCACGAACATATCTATGCCAGTAAATCCTTCGATATTTTTTCTATTTGTACAAATGTAATATTCAGAATCAAGTCCCACCTCCTATATGGTAAGACAAGAATCGCCCGATATGATCATCAATATCGTAATTTGAAATGTATGTTGCGATACCTTGAAAAGCCACGACAAAACTTTTGCCGATGTCAGTATGTGGTGTCAAAAATATTTCCACGCTGTTGGTCTTGGACGAGTACAGCGCCCCCTCTCGTTGTTTCCCGCCACAGATCGTATGGTTGATGCCCAGCGCCCTCTCGAGGACGTAGCCGTAAACATACTTGCAGGTGATGAATGATTCTACTTTGTCGCTGGCAGCGAAGTCGATCAGAGACATATTTATAATCTGACCAACTTGAGCTCTGATGATCCAGTGAGGTTTGGGAGAACCACAGCTGATCTGGTTAGACAGGTGACCGCTCGCTTTGGTTAATTGATTACGTCCGTTCGAGCATTGACTTTCAACTGGAATAAATAGCAATAATCTTTTCAAATTTTAACGTTCTAGCTCTGTATACATGTAGTTTCAGGGTGGATTAAAAACATGAGCTAGGTACAATAAATTAAATATATGTTATGTTTCTTTGCACGTCTCATTTCCGTTTTGAAACATAATTGATTATCATATCCGAAGTTGTTCAACAGACAGGTCGGCCGTTTTTTTGTGGTTTTTTTTTTGTTTTGGTTCTCAAGGTCGCTCACCGAGGTGGAAGCTGGGCTATATCACACATTGAAGTTTGTAGTCTGCGTATATTTCCCATACTAGCTGCTATTCACCAACCTGTCATACACGTGAAATCCACCTCCAGGTACATGCGCAGTGAGCGGGAACATTGGGTGTTCTCATTATCCAGGTCTGCCAGCTCTACTCGACACTCCCTGTGTCCGGAGCATTGCCCAGCGACCAGTGATAGAACGTCGTTCTTACACCCGATAAACTCGTTCTCCGTTATACACCGTCCTACGCGCATGCGCCCTAAGTCGGCTGACGTCACGACGATAATCTCGTCCGACCGACACGTGGCCGTGAAATCCTCATATGTACACGTCTCTTTGATTTCTAGAGAAAAGGAATATAAAATAATGTTAGAATTAACTGTTAGAAAATGCATGTTTGTATCAGCGCCTGAATGACTAAGATCGCTGATCATTATTAAGACACAAAATCCCATGTAACAATGATAACTCGTATATTAAGATATTTTGAGTGTTGGCAACAGATATCTTCAAAACACCATTAGGTCCATTTTATCACTCCACAATAAAAATTGTTATACCCGAGGGGCTACATACCAGCCATGGCGAAGTTTGAATTTGGCGCCAAACACATCCAAGCCCCGAGCAGCCAGGCCGCCGTGCCGCGTCTGTTTATCATAATGATGCTGACGGGAACAAAGGAAATGTGTACTGCAGTGACTCATACGTGTTCTTCCTTAACCACAGAGAGAATGTACACTATCATATCCCCATTTTCAATGTGATATTACGGATATTTACATCCATTTTCAAACATTATGTCCACAAGTCGCTAGACTATTTATAATGTTATGTTTTTACTGGTGTATCCGAGTCACGCTCATTAGTATGCAGGCGTGCCTTTTCTCGATCAATATTCTGTCCAATGCATTCTGCCGAGTTTACTGAACACCCAGTGTCATAATATCTCGAAATTACTTTCTCAGCTGACCATTAAACCAGCTACACAGCTTACCCGTTCTTATAAGCAAGAATGTCCACACGCAACCCTCCGATATCCGGGAGAGATTGTCCAGCTATGTTGTGTTCCTGTGCCGTGTAATCCAAGATGGAGAGCTCTAGCACCAAACCGATACTGGCTCAGGGCGCCAGTCACGTGGTGTACCCCCACAGTTTCCGCCGTGGCCGTCAGGTGGCAGCACGGAGTTTTCCCGCGCTTTTCCATGTTGGAGAGAGGCGGCAGTATTAGTATCCATACAGCGAGGGCGCAATTAACATGTATGGAGGAGGTTATGTGCTCGTCTGTAGAAGCTTACTCATGAACTTATTATCACCAACATCTTCGTATTACAGTGGCTGATAAGTGACATTGTAAAAAAACTTATTTATTTCTCGAATAATCCTGACTGATACATATTTAACATAATTTATGCAGAAATAACATTTCTTACGCGGAAATAACTTTGTTACGTGGAAATAATGGTATTTACGCGGAAATAACATTGCTTACTTCTGCCGTGTGTGAGATAGTAACCGAATACTGCCTACACGTGCTTCTATCTTTCTCTTGGTCGATAGGGTAAATAACGTTATTTTCCCATGAATAATGTTATTTCCGCGTAAATTATGTTATTTATGCGTAAACTAAGTTATTTAGGCGTATGTAACGTTTTTTTTCTGCGTGAATATTATGCGGAAATAACATTATTTAGTCCTCCGGTGTGATATACTAACCAAATACTGCCTACACGTGATTATTTCCCTTGGTCGTTGGGGGTAAATAACGTTATTTCCGCTGCAGCTTGAGCTTTAGATTTGTTTCCATGTTGTATAGTGACTAGTATGTCTGCGTGGTTTGTGCAGATTAGTGTTCACGTGATGTAGGTAAATAAATAAAGCTGCAGTCATAATACAATCAATTATGAATCGTGTTATTTCGGTGTTAAATAGGAAGCCCAGGTATAACACTTTGGAGTCACTGCGAAAAATTAAGAACATTTATTTTCGAGAACTATATTCGTGTGTTGAGGATAGTGACATATATACTCAGTTCCAGACCCAGTGTCTGTTTTCACCTGGCTTGGGACCTCTGGGAACTAGAAATGAGAACTGATATGAATTGTAGCCACTCACGTGAGATCACAATGTCAACTCAACATGACTGAATTTAAGTCTCCAGTGATGCAATATATCGTAGTTTGGGGTACGGAGATCAGTTGTTGAATCTAGACCGGGGGCCAAATCCGGTTTTTGGGAATTTGGTTTGCACGGAGACACCCATTGGCGAATGTGGTATCGTTGGAAAGCTTAAGACTTAAGGGTCACATTTTGACATATCCCGTCTTTTGGGACAGGGGCGGTCACCATGGAAACGGGCTCGGAAGGTCAATGACCTCAAATTCAATCAAGCGTCCTGCTAGGCACTCGGAATGGCATAACATATCACTGAAAGCGCTCCTTCGAAAGAATGGTTCAACCGATTGGGTTTAATTTTGGAACTTAGACAGATGCTGGTACTAGGTATGGGTTGGCGGAGTGACCCCAATGAGGGGTCAAGAATGGAGGCCCCGGGAGTCGGGATCGCCACCCCGTGGAGTTCGCCCCTTCTCCAAATAATGACAAAAGTGTGATTTGGGGTTCAAAAGTTTGTTTGTTCAAGAGAACAAGCAATATAAAAGTTATTAAATAGCACCATTCAAGGGTAAGACCAGTTAGGATTGCAATGATACCAGCATCACTTGTGGGTGGGGCCGGTTGCCATGGCAACAGACGTTACAAATGGTAGGTGTCGGGACCATTTTTCACCCCAAAATGGCAAGAATATCGGGATTTAGGCTGTATAAAAGTGTTAACGATCGAAGACATGGCTATATGAGGCTATCATCATTGTCATAGATGAACATAATATGGGACACGGACATGCTGATAGCACCGTGGCCTCAGGGTGAGGCTCGTTTCCATGGCAACAGGTCTATTTTTCCATAAAATATGGCAAAAATAATGAAGATTTGGTTGCTTTAAAGTGTTGATATTTAAAGACAGATCAACGATCTTGTCTCAGATAAAACACACGTGGGACAGAGACGGAATGCTACCTCTGTGGGCCCTAGACGAGGCTCGTTGCCATGACAACAAACGTTTCTAATGGTAGGCGTCGGATCTATTTTTCACCCGAAAATGGCAAGAATTACGGGGTTCAGGCTGTTCAGAAGTGTTAATGCTCGAAGACATGGCTATATGAGGTTACCATCTTTGTCATAGATGAAAAAATTATGGGACACGGACGTGCTGATAGCACCGTGGCCTCAGGTGGGGCTTGTTTCCATGGCAACAGGTCTATTTTTCCCACACAAAAATGTCAAAAATATTGAAGATTGGTCTACTTTAAAGTGTAAATGATTGAAGACAGCTCAACGAACGTGTCTCAAATACAACACACGTGAAACAGGGACGAGATGCTACCACTGTTGCACATGAGTGAAGCTCGTTGCCATGGCAACAGAGGTTTCTATTGGTAGGTGTCGGGTCTTTTTTCACCCAAAAATGGCAGGAATTACGGGGTTCAGGCTGATTAAATTGATTGAAGACATGGCTATTTAGGGCTACTAACTTTTTCATAGATGAAGATAATATGGGACACGGACGTGCTGATAGCACCGTGGCCTAAGGCTGAGGCTACATGGCAATAGGTCTATTTTCTAATAAAACTTGGAAAATATTGAAGAGGGGGTGTTTAAAGTGCCAATGGTTAAAGACAGATCAACGACATGATTCAGATAAAACACACGTGGGACAGGGACGGGATGCTACCACTGTGGCCCTTGGGTGGGCCAAAATAGAAATGGCACGGATGGAGTAATAACCATCCGTGCCATTTCTATTTTTTGGCACAAAATGGCAAGAAAAATATGAAGTTCGGGCTGTTTAAAATTGTTAGTGGCTAAATGGCCAGTATAATCAGTTGGAATAAATTTATTACTTACAGTTGTTAACGATAAATTCACAAAGAACAATATTATACATTCAGCGCAATTTCACTGCAATACGTTTTAAGTATTTGTTTCTATTGTGAACCAGTTTTGTAAAGCTGATAGTCATATGACTAAATGGATTATTGAGTACAGGACCTATTTTGCATTTCTAAACGATAAAGTTTATAGAACAAATAATCATACTCCGGTGCCCCTGATAGGACATGACGAAAAAAAATACTTCGTTCGCACGACCTATTTCCATGGCCTATTTCCAACTCTGTACAATGTAAACATCTGCCTGTGTGTACATTGGCCAACGCAGTCTCCGTGCTGTTGTGCCGCTGGTATGCTGGGTAGAGTGCTTCTTCGAGACCAGACACTGTGTACTGTCGTAAGCTCCCATTGCCATCTAAAATCATTGAAAAGCAACCGAACAACAGTTACGAGTCGTAACTGTTGGTCGGTTGCCTTTCAATGATTTTAGATGGCAATGGAAGGTTCGATACCGGTCTATAGTTGTCACTATTCTGCAGTCTGGGAGATCATCAGAGAACGTTGATGTATTCTCAGCAATTTTGTTGCTGAAGAAGTTCCCAAAACGATCACACAACTTAGGCTCCGAATCTGTGTCAGGAATTGTGCAAACGACTCAGTACTTCGTGCGAATAACTTGGTAATTTGTGCAAACGAAGTATTTTAATACATCTTGCAAACGAAATGGTACTTCGTACAAACGACGTAGTCATGTCGTCATGTCCTATCAGGGGCACCGAAGTATGATTACTTGTTCGATAAACTTCATCGTTCAGAAATGTAAAATCGGTCCTGTACTCAAAAATCCATTTAGTCATATGAATTGAATCAGCTGTAGAAAACTGGCTCACAATAGAAACAAATAATTAACATGAATTGCAGTGAAATTACTTGAATGTAAAATATTGTTCTTTGTAAACTTATCATTTACAACTGTATGTAATAAACTTCATTCTTCCCGAATTCTGGCTATTTATCTATTGACAATTTCAAGGCCAATGATGACATTTGGGGCTAAGTATTTGCTTCCATAGATATCTTTCTAAATTTGATAGTTTGTTGCTATCGACCTTAGTGACCAAAATGTGAAATCTGAAGAAAACTGACCATTTGGTTCATGGTGAATTTTTAACCAGATTGTTGGACATTTACTAAAATCCTGTTCAACGACATGTTCAACCGACTGCTGGATATTGAAAATCAATGTTGATATGTTCCTTGAGTCTTGTATGCCTTGTATTTCTTTCCTATTTGAATAATAAAATATGTTATTAGCTTTCATCAAATATATTATGAAGATATCAGTTCCACCTGTCATCGCAATGCATCCCACAGGATTTGAGTAATATGTTCTCATCATTGTAAAAATGATTTATTTTTTTGCATAAAAAATTAGCGATTCCAAGGAACTTCCCAGAATTTTGATAATTACTAAAACATCTGTTTATTCGTAGTAGCCTCGAAAACAACCTGACTTTCAGTCTTTTAGGCCACTGGGTGTAAACGGTGCAGTGATAAATTTTCGCTGTAAGGGCGCGGTTCGTAAATCTGCAAGGGCCAGCCTTGGAAACTGGAAAAAATTCCAGGATCAACACGGGAACGTGAAGGTTTGTTTTTCATTTCTGTGCTGTGTTTCGGGAATATGTTGTGGAATAACAATGTATTGGTGAATAGATTTGTTATGCATGTGAACACATGTGAGTATAGACCATAATACTACTCTATTATTCCAATTAAACGTATTTCTTGTGAGTTTATGATTGAAAAAAAAATATTGACAAGCTATTAATCGTGTCATTGTTGTCAATTTAGCCAAATAAAATGATTAAGACGTAAAATGATTAAGACTGAACAAAATGATTAACAAAATGATTAACAAAATGATTAAGACTGAAAGAATTGACTACGGAGCCCTTTCACAGCTACGAATTTACATGCAACGCCCTATGACCGCTATGAACGGCCCATGCAGCACTACGAACATATCGACATAAAAAATACTGAGGTAATTCACGTAAATACTCTTCAATATCCAACAAAACATATCCAAATATTCACATTTAGTTCTGATTTTATATATACTTAATATCTGGTCCAATAATACCTGGATTTATTCCGATCTTCGAAGTTTCTTTAGAAAACACAGTGAATGGTACATACAGATTGAGAATTACTTCAAAAAGCGAGTATAACTAGACGTCAAGGCCTAAAGATGCCTTGGAGGCATTTCGGTGTTAGGACTAATTCGTAATATTTAAAACATGTTTGTCACGGGCTTCATGACACACCGTTTCATGAAAAATGTCGACTCAGCGAAAAAAAATTCGGGTCAAGGTCAAAGTTCATCCATAATACTTTTAAGACATGTTTGTCTAAGGCGACGAGTCCGAAAATAACGTCCGTTGCGCTCTACGACGCACCGTTTCCGAGATATCGACGAAAACGAAAAATGCCGACTCGGCAAAAAAATTTCGGGTCAAGGTCAAAGTTCATCCATAATACCTTTAAGACATGTTTGTCTAAGGCGACGAGTCCGAAAATAACGTCCGTTGCGCTCGACGACGCACCGTTTCCGAGATATCGACAAAAAAAAAAATGCTGACTCGGCAAAAAAATTTCGGGTCAAGGTCAAAGTTCATCCATAAAACCCCTTAAACATGTTTGTCTAGGGCGACGAGTCCGAAAAATAACGTCCGTTTCGCTCTACGACGCACCGTTTCCGAGATATTGACGAAAACGGAAAATGCTGACTCGGCAAAAAAATTTCGGGTCAAGGTCAAAGTTCATCCATAAAACCCCTTAGACATGTTTGTCTAGGGCGACGAGTCCGAAAATAACGTTCGTTTCGCTCTACGATGTACTGATTCCGAGATATGCAGGAAGCCTCAAGGATGAGTCAGCAAAAAGTTATATCGACCTCTAGGTCAAAGGTCGTTTGACGAATCAATCCCAAAATCGATAGGGTTCTTCCCTGGTGGTATATAAACCTCCATGCAAAGTTCTGCAACTATTGCCTGAATATTTTTCGAGTTATCGTTCGGAAACCAAGTCTCATAATCGGCCTTGATTTCATCCTCACAGACCTCACGGACCTCGGAGTCGAATCAAAAAAGAAAATACCCCATAGACATGTTTGTCTAGGGCGACGAGTCCGAAAATAATGTCCGTTTCGCTCTACGACGCACCGTTTCTGAGATATGCAGGAAGCCTCAAGGATGAATCAGCAAAAAAAAAATGCCGACTCGGCAAAAAAATTTCGGGTCAAGGTCAAAGTTCATCCATAATACCTTTAAGACATGTTTGTCTAAGGCGACGAGTCCGAAAATAACGTCCGTTGCGCTCTACGACGCACCGTTTCCGAGATATCGACAAAAAAAAAAATGCTGACTCGGCAAAAAAATTTCGGGTCAAGGTCAAAGTTCATCCATAAAACCCCTTAAACATGTTTGTCTAGGGCGACGAGTCCGAAAAATAACGTCCGTTTCGCTCTACGACGCACCGTTTCCGAGATATTGACGAAAACGGAAAATGCTGACTCGGCAAAAAAATTTCGGGTCAAGGTCAAAGTTCATCCATAAAACCCCTTAGACATGTTTGTCTAGGGCGACGAGTCCGAAAATAACGTTCGTTTCGCTCTACGATGTACTGATTCCGAGATATGCAGGAAGCCTCAAGGATGAGTCAGCAAAAAGTTATATCGACCTCTAGGTCAAAGGTCGTTTGACGAATCAATCCCAAAATCGATAGGGTTCTTCCCTGGTGGTATATAAACCTCCATGCAAAGTTCTGCAACTATTGCCTGAATATTTTTCGAGTTATCGTTCGGAAACCAAGTCTCATAATCGGCCTTGATTTCATCCTCACAGACCTCACGGACCTCGGAGTCGAATCAAAAAAGAAAATACCCCATAGACATGTTTGTCTAGGGCGACGAGTCCGAAAATAATGTCCGTTTCGCTCTACGACGCACCGTTTCTGAGATATGCAGGAAGCCTCAAGGATGAATCAGCAAAAAAAAAATTTGACCTCTAGGTCAAAGGTCATTTGACGGATTGATCCCAAAATCAAAAAGGTTCTTCCCTGGTGGTATATGAACCTCCATGCAGAGTTCTGCATCTATTGGCTGAATATTTTTCGAGTTATCGTCCGGAAACCAAAAACCTTGATTTCATCCTCACGGACCTCACGGACCTCGGAGCCGGCTCAAAAGAGTAGGGTTCTTCCACATATCAATTCTGACTAGTGGTGAAAATTTGATAAGGATCCATGAAGGCAATCTAAAGTTATCGTCCGGAAACCAAAACGGCGGAAGAAGAAAAAAAAGAAAAAAAAATGCTGCTAAAACCATAAAGGCATTTCTGCCGAAATGCCTTAATAATACATGTTATCGTTCACACCCGTCATTCACAATAATAAAAACTCGTACCAACCAATATTTTCCGGAAATTCCTCTCCATGTGGAATATAATGTGCACAAAATGGATATCATTGCCCAAAAAAACCCGGAAACATTCCTTCGCCCTTGCAGATTTATGAACCGCGCCCTTACAGCGAAAATTTATCACTGCACCGTTTACACCCAGTGTAAGCGTTAGTTATTGGTTTTGACACCACATATTCCGTATAAAAACTGTTTCCAGTCGAATATTTTGTGATGAATTCCCTCAAAAATTGGCCAATTACATGGAATATCGTATATAAATGGAAACAATGTGTATTTGGTGTTGACCGGAGAGTTTCAGAATGCCGTTTGAACAAACCAACCCCTATAGTTTGTGCGCTCGCCAACCATTGGTTTCAACACCACGCTGCACAATGTTTTGATAGTGTTTTTTTTCAAAACGGATTTGTCATTTGCTTATACGACTCCAATGCACTAATAAACGACATGACAAGTGATGACATGCTATATGATGAAGAAATATTCAATACATAGACCACATAACAAACGGTTATTCGCACAATTTACTCAATAGGGGCGCCACCTATTCGTCCACCATGGCCATTCTTCCACCTTGGCCATTTTTCGTGCAAAAAATAGAACTGAGACGGATGGTTAAGACTGTTGTCATGGCAACGGGCCCCACCCAGGGGCCACAGTGGTAGCATATCGTCCCTGTCCCATGTGTGTTTTATCTGAGACAAGGTCGTTGATCTGTCTATAACCATTGGCACTTTAAAATCCAATCTTCAATATTTTCCAATTTTTATGGGAAAATAGACCTGTTGCCATAGAAACAAGCCCCACTCTGAGGCCACGGTGCTACCAGCATGTCTGTATCCCATATTGTGTATATATATATGACAAAGATGGTAGCCTCATATAGCCGTGTCTTCGACCCTTAATAAATTTAATCAGCCTGAACCCCATAAGCCTGAACCCCATAAGCCATTTTTGGGTGGGAAAAAAGACTCGGCGCCTACCAATAGAAACCTCTGTTACCATAGCAACGAGCTTCACTCAGGTGCAACAGTGGTAACATCCCGTCCCTGTCCCACGTGTGTTGTATCTAAGACAAGATCGTTGATCTGTCTTTAACCACTAAAAGCAGCACGATCTTCAATATTTTTGACATTTTTATGGGAAAAATAGACCTGTTGCCATGGAAACAAGCCCCACTTGAGGCCACGCTGCTATCAGCATGTCCGTGTCCCATAATTTGTTCATCTATGACAAAGATGGTAACCTCATATAGCCATGTCTTAGACCATTAACACTTTTAAACAGCCTGAACCCCGTAATTCTTGCCATTTTCGGGTGAAAAATAGACCCGACGCCTACCATGAGAAACGTCTGTTGTCATGGCAACGAGCCTCACCCAGGGACCAAAGAGGTAGCATTCCGTCTCTGTCCCACGTGTGTGCCATATGAGACAAGATCGTTGATCTGTCTTTAAATATCAACACTTTAAAGCAACCAAATCTTCATTATTTTTGCAATTTTTTATGGGAAAATAGACCTGTTGTCATGAAAACGAGCCCCACCCTGTGGCAACGGTGCTATCAGTATATCCGTGTCCCATATTATGTTCATCTATGACAATGATGGTAGCCTCATATAGCCATGTTTTCGATCATTAACACTTTCATACAGCCTGAACCCCGATAATCTTGCCATTTTTGGGTGAAAAATGGTCCCGACGCCCACCACTTTTTAACGTCTGTTGCCATGGCAACCGGCCCCACCCACAAGTGATGCTGGTATCATTGCAATCCTAACTGGTCTTATCCTTGAATGGTGCCATTTAAAAACTCTTATATTGCTTGGTCTCTACAACAAACAAACTTTTGAACCCCAAATCACACTTTTGTCATTATTTGGAGAAGAGGCGAACTCCAGGGGGTGGTGATCCCGACCCCCGGGACCTCCATTCTTGACACCTCATTGGGGTCACTCCGCCAACACATACCTGGTACCAGCATCTGTCTATGTTCCAAAATTAAACCCAATCGGTTGAACCATTCTTTTGCAGGAGCACTTTCAGTGATATGTTATGCCATTCCGGGTGCCTAGCAGGACACTTGATTAAATTTGAGGTCATTGACCTTCCGAGCCCGTTTCCATGGTGACCGCCCCTGTCCCAAAAGGCGGGATATGTCAAAATGTGACCCTTAGGTCTTAAGCTTTCCAACGATACCACATTCGCCAATGGGTGTCTCCGTGCATACTAACTCTCAAAATAACGGCCTTTTGCAGGTTTGGCCTCCAGCTATTTCAGCGACGATATTGTCAACTGTAAGTGTATACATTATGTCATTGGTATCATTTACCGATTGTAGAGATTTGACTGTTCGTAACATTGTCACCATTTTGTTTCATCAGTTATATGTATGAAACATTCATTTAACTACACATTACAAAAGTCCGTTTTGCAACTGACTGTTCCTTTCATCTAAGTACATGACGTAAATAGCATAATATCTCATTATGTATGTATATATTTTTCTGTTCAAAGTGGCAGCTAACAGATTTATTACTCTTCTGCCGTTGGGCAAGTCAGCCACAAAATCGCATGTAGGGTAATAATTAGAATTTTTATGATGATAGATGACGTATACGTTACTTCCTGATAGACTTTCGGATGATATAAGTAAACCTGTCGACAGGTAGTACTCCAAAGTGTGGGAAACCTATCCGATTATACCTGATGGATGATTCAAACGACAACTACATGGAACTTGCTATTCCCTCTGTGCCAGCCCCATATCAAGTGGACACAAATACGTGTGGAGCTGGGAAGATCAACGGGAAACCCGAGCGGAGATGTGGATCATGTCCCCGTACAGGTGTCATCGGTATTTATGTAATTCTCTGTATTTGTATGTGTCTGATGATAACAATACTGGTGACAAACGTGGCGGACACAGCAAATGCCGGACATGTGAATCAGGACACAATAAGAGAAACGACTTCCAGAGAAACAACGAATAGCATGGTGTGGACAGGAACAACAGATCAACCTGCAACGCAAGGTAATGTTTGATGCTGGTGGTATAATAATCCAACAATAATATTAGAGATGTCAATACCAAAGTTACTATGGTATGGGTAAATACTATTATTCAGTCAACAGGTTCTTTTTCACATAACTGTACTTACGTCATATTATGCATACGAAATATTGCTCACCCACCCAGTGGCCTGTCCGGACTCTATGCGTGAGCGATTTTCCACCAATTGTTACCAGGCAATTAGAGTATCGTTGTTCCAAGTGGAGGCGACATCAGCCTGCAAGATTTTGCACCCAAAGGCCCACCTCATTGACATCAACAGTGCAAAGAAACAATTTTTTGTTTGGAAACACTAGCAGGTATGACCAAGTGTATACAATCTCATTCGTTGATACAATAATTCTAACAGTTATCATGGTTATGATGATATCGAAGATTAAATGATTATTTCATTATATTTGCTCCTCCAGACGCGCATGGTTTGGGGAATATATGGACATCTGGAATGAGAATTGGCTCTGCCATTGACGACTTCGCTTGGTCAAATGATAACGCGACCCTAGTGCGTTTTACCTACACTAATTGGAACACCAACCAGCCTGACAATGTTGATAACAAATGTGTATTTGTTATCAGGAATCATGACAGGAAATGGGGTGATGGTCCTTGTAACAGTGGGAGAGGCCATGCTGTCTGTGAATTTCCATAGATATTACGAGAAGCCTGATCATGGAACGCATACATGTCAATTTATGAAAGAATCGAAAACGAACATATTACTGATTTATATGAAACAAAGCTACTGATTTAATTGCAATAGGATTTTGAATATATCAATACCATTGTCCGTGACATAACGCCATAGCAAACAAACATATTCAAACATCCAAAGCGATCAACGTACTTGGTACAATCTTAGATTCGACGACGTAAGAGGGGAATGTTCGTTGCGGAATTTGATGTCCGTCTTGATGACACAGGTATCGATTATTATGTGAAGGTTTGGTCGAGCTTTGTTTCTGATATAAATTTGTCCAATGCAGGCTTATATTTTCCACCTCATTGTCTGATGATATATCTCTGACTTTTTTAAAAACTAGTTAACACCGCTTTTTCCCCTGATATTTTGCGATGCTAAATGGTATCATATTTATTTATAACTCTGTATACTCTACCTGGGAGTAAAACGGCAATTTTGCATAAATTCCAGACATCTATCGCAACAATGAGAACATATGATAATCTACCCCAATATTATCCCCATTACTGATTTTCTGGGCCCGCACACTATTTTGTACAGTTGCTTAGATAGATGGGAAGATCGATAGATAGATGGGGAGATAATTGGCTCCAAAGTTTCACAACGCATAGGTATCCTGAAAAGAATTCGTCCATTCGTGTCAACAGAAACTTACAAATTTCTGTTCAATGCAATAATTCTACCCATCATAGAATGTAATTCAGTTATCTGGTCAAATTGTACAGAACACATGTAAAGATATGATAACACAACTCGAATGGCAAAATTTTATCCACTGTTTCAACTGTCTTAAATGTGCATTGTTTCCAAATGTGTAAAACATGGTAAATGGGCTTGTCCTAGAGTATCTGGAAAACACATTCGATCATAATCCTAATGTTCACTCCTACGGGCTACGAAAGAGTAACCGTGGTAGTATGTAGAGTATAACCAGTGAATCGGCAAAACGTAAATTTTCACCTAGTGGCGCCATCATGTGGAAGAAACTGCCTGATCACGTAAAGACCCAGTCACACTGACAATACGACCAAGATAGGACTTTGTTGCTAAATAAAAAAATTGCAAATTGTTGCCAAATCGTGGCACGAACGTACGATCGTTCGTAGAGGTCGTGAATGGTCACAAAAAAGGAACGAGCAAGGTCGACGGACATGCTTAAAACTTCCAACGTACGATATCAGAGTCTATTCGCAGGTTGGTCTTGAACGATGGTACAGCCTGGCGACTAGCGGTACACTCAGTCGTACATCTTCACGTGGTGCGACCAGCGGTACACTCAGTCGTACATCTTCACGTGGTGCGACTAGCGGTCCAGTCAGTCGTACATCTTCACGTGGTGCGACTAGCGGTACACTCAGTCGTACATCTTCACGTAGTGCGACTAGCGGTACACTCAGTCGTACATCTTCACGTGGTGCGACTAGCGGTACACTCAGTCGTACATCTTCACGTGGTGCGACTAGCGGTACACTCAGTCGTACATCTTCACGTGGTGCGACTAGCGGTACACTCAGTCGTACATCTTCACGTGGTGCGACTAGCGGTACACTCAGTCGTACATCTTCACGTGGTGCGACTAGCGGTACACTCAGTCCTGCATCTTCACGTGGTGCGACTAGCGGTACACTCAGTCGTACATCTTCACATGGTGCGACTAGCGGTATACTCAGTCCTGCATCTTCACGTGGTGCGACTAGCGGTACACTCAGTCGAACATCTTCACGTGGTGCGACTAGCGGTCCACTCAGTCGTACATCTTCACGTGGTGCGACTAGCGGTACACTCAGTCGTACATCTTCACGTGGTGCGACTAGCGGTACACTCAGTCGTACATCTTCACGTGGTGCGACTAGCGGTACACTCAGTCGTACATCTTCACGTGGTGCGACTAGCGGTACACTCAGTCGTACATCTTCACGTGGTGCGACTAGCGGTACACTCAGTCGTACATCTTCACGTGGTGCGACTAGCGGTACACTCAGTCGTACATCTTCACGTGGTGCGACTAGCGGTACACTCAGTCGTACATCTTCACGTGGTGCGACTAGCGGTACACTCAGTCGTACATCTTCACGTGGTGCGACTAGCGGTACACTCAGTCGTACATCTTCACGTGGTGCGACTAGCGGTACACTCAGTCGTATATCTTCACGTGGTGCGACTAGTCACGACATGTATCTACACGTAGTACGACCTTAGAATTGGTGGTATCACTTGTTTGGACTTCAGAGATTCATGAAACGAGGAAAAAACAAAATGCAGTGAAAAGACATTTGACACAACAACATGTTTGGGCAGTTTTTTTTTTTTAATTTAAACTGTAAAACCGCAAATGTTTCCGGCTCAATTTTCGCGCAGTTACATCTAATCCCACTGGTCATTGGTCACACCAACTGTTCATATGACATGTCGGTGAACACTGAAGATTCGACAGGTTCGCTACGACAGGTCAGTGGTTATCACGACCTAAGGTTCGACCGGTCAGTGTTCCCTCGATGGTCATTACGACTGAAGTTACGACAGGTCAGTGGTCTCTATGACTGGTCGTACGACAGGTCGGTGGTCGCTGCCACTGGTCATACGACTGTCTGTGATCAATCTTTTCCATTCTGCCAGTGATCGTACAACAAAGCGCACCACTAATCGTACATTCGCTTGCTTGCTGTTTCATCATTAAATAAACACTAATATACTAAATGTCGTATGTCACCACGTGGCAATACGAATTGAATTGATGTTGTGCTCAATGTGCTATATTGAGAACATAGATTTTTATTTTGTGTGAGAAAAAAAAACAAGGCAAAAAACAAAACAAAAACAAGTAGCTTCAGTACCTGAGACTGAGCAATTATTACAAATCGAAGGTCAATAATGCACCAATGCAAACGAATGCCGGTGTTTGCGATATGAACAAGCATGTGCAGACATAATACATATTCATTCACATTGAACAGCATTTATAAATGTACGTTGTTTTTCATAATAGCAACAGCCATTTTAACTATGAATGATTTGTAATTGATGTATATCCGCTTAGTTGCACCAAATATATGTTGTTTTTGCCACAAAAGCAAGTCTCATTTTGGAGCAAATAAAGTTATTACTCTGAGGCAATTTTAATGTGTTTTTCGTCAGTGTTCCATGATACGTTTGTGTAAAGTCTGATATTCAACATCATATACCAGATTAATATTTTTTTTTATAATAGCAACAGGCATTTTAAGTATGAATGATTTGTAATTGATGTATATCCGCTTTGTTGCACCAAATATATGTTGTTTTTGCCACAAAATCGTGTCTCAGTAAATTAGTCTGAGGCAATTTTAATGTGTTTTTCGTCATTGTTCCATGATACGTTTGTGTAAAGCCTAATATATTCAACATCAGATACCAGATTAATAAATTCCTTCAGTTCAACGTAGCACCACAACACCATGGCCAATCTTTTCGTTCAGTGTGTGTAATATAAATTTATAACCAGAAAGAAAACACTCGACTTGCTACATTATCATAAACGTATTCATGATACCAACATACTTGAATGCACGAGACAACTCATTTTGATAGAACAAGCGATAAAGAATCAAACACTACACACCCACATCGTAACTTTGAGGGAACATCTATGAATATTCGACAAACTGGATAATGCCTGTATGGAATGAAGCCTTCAAAATTTGCATTCATAAGATAACTTCCACAAAGAAACAACATCCAATAATTATCACGTGAGGTAGAAGAAAAACATGAATATGACATCTTTTGAGCTTCCTGTGGTACATAGGGATACAACAAGTGACAATCAGGATTACACAGAGCTAGAACTGCCGGAAATGACGGCCCCACTTCCTCCGATTCCAGTGTCGATCAACAAACCCACATCGACCACGTGGCGGCCGCTGATTGGTCTATACGTGTTGGGGTCTGTCTCTATGGTTCTGCTAGCTGCAATCCTCGTGGTGATATTGAGAAAGGACACTCGCTCTCCTGACGTGATTTGCGAAACCACCCCAGAATGTAAGGAGATGACAACAACATCATCTACAGCATGTCCGGAGACAATCACAGACAAACAGAGTAGGTATATTACACTTGTTATGTCAATAGTTTCACAAAAATACAAATATGCAGGTCCATTGTAGTAATTTTCATATCAATCTCAGCTATTCCAGACCAGTCCGGATGTATTTATTCATAGTCATGGTTACTGGCTAATCATATCCTCTCAAAAATTATTACATATTTGTACATATCCTCGTCTGACATTCATTACATTTCTTCATCTATTCATTGTGTGGTTGAAAAGAAGGAATTGGGAATCAGGTCGCAAATGAATAAAAAATAGACTAAATATTAAATGGGTATACATGACCAATCCATTACCGTAATCCCACTCGTTCGTTGCCAAGGTTATTGCCCGGAAGCCATGATGGAGAGCTATGGGACACGGTGTTACACGGTTCTGCCTCTACATAAATTCCAGCGTGATGAGGCCTTGTCAATGTGTTGTGTGCTGCATCCTCGAGCGCACCTGCCGAACATTGATAGCCCAGGGGAACAGGAGAAACTGGCACAACTAGCAGGTCAGATAGGTTCGAAAAGTGCTTGAAAGTGGCATTTACCCGTATGGGCAAGGAGACTCTGGCACAACTAGTAGGTGCTTAAAAGTGCTTAAAAGTGGTATTTACCCGCATGGCCAAGGATAAACGGGCACAACTAGTTGGTCAGATAGGTTTGAAAGTGCTTGAAAGTGGCATTTACCCGTATGGGCAAGGAGACTCTGGCACAACTAGTAGGTGCTTAAAAGTGCTTAAAAGTGGTATTTACCCGCATGGCCAAGGATAAACGGGCACAACTAGTTGGTCAGATAGGTTTGAAAGTGCTTAAAAGTGGTATTAACCCGTATGGGCAAGGAGACTCTGGCACAACTAGTAGGTCAGATAGGTTTGAAAGTGCTTATAAGTGGTATTTACCCATATGGCCAAGGAGACACTGGCACAACTAGCAGGCCAAGAAGGTGTGAAAAGTGCTTACAAGTGGTATTACCCGCATGGCCAAGGAGACACGGGCACAACTAGTAGGTCAGATAGGTTTGAAAAGTGCTTAAAAGTGGTATGTACCCGTTTGGGCAAGGAGACTCTGGCACAACTAGTAGGTCAGATAGGTTTGAAAAGTGCTTAAAAGTGGTATTTACCTGGATGGCCAAGAAGACACGGGCACAACTAGTTGGTCAGATAGGTTTGAAAGTGCCTAAAAGTGGCATTTACCCACATGGCCAAGGAGACACGGGCACAACTAGTTGGTCAGATAGGTTTGAAAGTGCCTAAAAGTGGTATTTACCCATATGGGCAAGGAGACTCTGGCACAACTAGTAGGTCAGATAGGTTTGAAAAGTGCTTACAAGTGGTATTTACCCGCATGGCCAAGGAGACACGGGCACAAATAGTTGGTCAGATAGGTTTGAAAGTGCCTAAAAGTGGTATTTACCCATATGGGCAAGGAGACTCTGGCACAACTAGTAGGTCAGATAGGTTTGAAAGTGCTTAAAAGTGGTATTTACCCGTATGGCCAAGGAGACACTGGCACAACTAGCAGGACAACTATGGCACATGGTGTTACACGGTTCTGCCTCTACATAAATTCCAGCGTGATGAGACCTTGTCAATGTGTCGTGTGCTGCATCCTCTTGCGCACCTGCCGAACATTGATAGCCCAGGGGAACAGGAGACACGGGCACAACTAGTTGATCAGATAGGTTTGAAAGTGCTTAAAAGTGGCATTTACCCGTATGGGCAAGGAGACTCTGGCATAACTAGTAGGTCAGATAGGTTTGAAAGGGCTTAAAAGTGGTATTTACCCGTATGGCCAAGGAGACACTGGCACAACTAGCAGGCCAAGAAGGTTTGAGAAGTGCTTAAAAGTGGTATTTACCCGCATGACCAAGGAGACACGGGCACAACTAGTAGGTCGGATAGGTTTGAAAAGTGCTTAAAAGTGGTATGTACCCGTATGGCCAAGTAGACATGGGCACAACTATTTGGTCAGATAGGTTTGAAAGTGCTTAAAAGTGGTATTTACCCGTATGGGCAAGGAGACTCTGGCACAACTAGTAGGTCAGATAGGTTTGAAAGTGCTTAAAAGTGATATTTACCCGTATGGCCAAGGAGACACGGGCACAACTAGCAGGCCAAGAAGGTTTGAAAAGTGCTTACAAGTGGTATTAACCCGTATGGCCAAGGAGACACTGGCACAACTAGCAGGCCAAGAAGGTTTGAAAAGTGCTTACAAGTGGTATTAACCCGCATGGCCAAGGAGACACGGGCACAACTAGTAGGTCAGATAGGTTTGAAAAGTGCTTAAAAGTGGTATGTACCCGTATGGGCAAGGAGACTCTGGCACAACTAGTAGGTCAGATTGGTTTGAAAGTGCTTAAAAGTGGTATTTACCCGCATGGCCAAGGAGACATGGGCACAACTAGTTGGTCAGATAGGTTTGAAAGTGCTTAAAAGTGGTATTTATCGTATGGGCAAGGAGACTGGCACGACTAGTAGGTCAGATAGGTTTGAAAGTGCTTAGAAGTGGTATATATTCGCATGGCGAAGGAGACACGGGCACAACTAGTTGGTCAGATAGGTTTGAAAGTGCCTAAAAGTGGTATTTACCCCTATGGGCAAGGAGACTCTGGCACAACTAGTAGGTCAGATAGGTTTGAAAAGTGCTTACAAGTGGTGACACGGGCACAACTAGTTGGTCAGATAGGTTTGAAAGTGCGTAAAAGTGGTATTTACCCGTATGGACAAGGAGACACTGGCACAACTAGCAGGCCAAGAAGGTTTGAGAAGTGCTTAAAAGTGGTATTTACCCGCATGACCAAGGAGACACGGGCACAACTAGTAGGTCGGATAGGTTTGAAAAGTGCTTAAAAGTGGTATGTACCCGTATGGCCAAGTAGACATGGGCACAACTATTTGGTCAGATAGGTTTGAAAGTGCTTAAAAGTGGTATTTACCCGTATGGGCAAGGAGACTCTGGCACAACTAGTAGGTCAGATAGGTTTGAAAGTGCTTAAAAGTGATATTTACCCGTATGGCCAAGGAGACACGGGCACAACTAGCAGGCCAAGAAGGTTTGAAAAGTGCTTACAAGTGGTATTAACCCGTATGGCCAAGGAGACACTGGCACAACTAGCAGGCCAAGAAGGTTTGAAAAGTGCTTACAAGTGGTATTAACCCGCATGGCCAAGGAGACACGGGCACAACTAGTAGGTCAGATAGGTTTGAAAAGTGCTTAAAAGTGGTATGTACCCGTATGGGCAAGGAGACTCTGGCACAACTAGTAGGTCAGATTGGTTTGAAAGTGCTTAAAAGTGGTATTTACCCGCATGGCCAAGGAGACATGGGCACAACTAGTTGGTCAGATAGGTTTGAAAGTGCTTAAAAGTGGTATTTATCGTATGGGCAAGGAGACTGGCACGACTAGTAGGTCAGATAGGTTTGAAAGTGCTTAGAAGTGGTATATATTCGCATGGCGAAGGAGACACGGGCACAACTAGTTGGTCAGATAGGTTTGAAAGTGCCTAAAAGTGGTATTTACCCCTATGGGCAAGGAGACTCTGGCACAACTAGTAGGTCAGATAGGTTTGAAAAGTGCTTACAAGTGGTGACACGGGCACAACTAGTTGGTCAGATAGGTTTGAAAGTGCGTAAAAGTGGTATTTACCCGTATGGGCAAGGAGACACTGGCACAACTAGCAGGCCAAGAAGGTTTGAGAAGTGCTTAAAAGTGGTATTTACCCGCATGACCAAGGAGACACGGGCACAACTAGTAGGTCGGATAGGTTTGAAAAGTGCTTAAAAGTGGTATGTACCCGTATGGCCAAGTAGACATGGGCACAACTAGTTGGTCAGATAGGTTTGAAAGTGCTTAAAAGTGGTATTTATCGTATGGGCAAGGAGACTGGCACGACTAGTAGGTCAGATAGGTTTGAAAGTGCTTAGAAGTGGTATATATTCGCATGGCGAAGGAGACACGGGCACAACTAGTTGGTCAGATAGGTTTGAAAGTGCCTAAAAGTGGTATTTACCCCTATGGGCAAGGAGACTCTGGCACAACTCGTAGGTCAGATAGGTTTGAAAAGTGCTTACAAGTGGTGACACGGGCACAACTAGTTGGTCAGATAGGTTTGAAAGTGCGTAAAAGTGGTATTTACCCGTATGGGCAAGGAGACTCTGGCACACCTAGTAGGTAAGATAGGTTTGAAAGTGCTTAAAAGTGGTATTTACCCGTATGGCCAAGGAGACACTGGCACAACTAGCAGGCAAGGAAGGTTTGAAAAGTGCTTACAAGTGGTATTTACCAGCATGGCTAAGGAGACACGGGCACAACTAGAAGGTCAGATAGGTTTGAAAAGTGCTTAAAAGTGGTATGTACCCGTATGGGCCAGGAGACTCTGGCACAACTAGTAGGTCAGATAGGTTTGAAAAGTGCTTGAAAGTGGTATATACACGCATGGCCAATGACACACTGGCACAACTAGTTGGTCAGATAGGTTTGAAAGTGCTTAGAAGTGGTATATATTCGCATGGCGAAGGAGACACTGGCACAACTAGTTGGTCAGATAGGTTTGAAAGTGCTTTAAATTGGTATTTACCCGCATGGCCAAGGAGACACGGGCACAACTAGTTGGTCAGATATGATTGAAAAGTGCTTAAAAGTGGTATTTACCCATATGGGCAAGGAGTCTCTGGCACAACTAGTAGGTCAGATAGGTTTGAAAAGTGCTTTCAAGTTGGATTTACCCGGATGGCCAATGAGACACTGGCAAAACTAGCAGGTCAGATAAGTTATGGAAATATTTAAACACGTCTTTACCATCGAGTTCACCTCATAGACATCGGCAATACGTATGCCTGATATGCTTGATGATTAATATTGGACATGATTACTATGAGGTAATCGTAGGAAAAAGAGCACTTTCCAACCAGGGACCAAAAATCGAATACATGTTTACGCATGTAGACTTGCACCGTAGTTGATGTACATGATGAACAGCAAGTGGGTTGTATTTTGCTCGACCTTGTATTTTTACAATAACGTTCGCTTCGGCCTTCACTTCGGTATAGGTTTATTGAACTATTTTATGGCATAATGATCGTGTTAAACCTGCAAGCAAGCAAGGCGATGTCACGCGTGATATCAAAATCCGACAGCATGCATAACGTCGAGCATAATTAGCCACTATTTTTTATATGAAACTTTGTTCTGTAACCATTAGGGTAAGCAACCCCATGGTATATTCATGCGCATATTTTCCTATGTTTCAGATCTTCATGGACTGGAAAGTTTCTGGACGGCTGGCAGACGGATAGGATACGGCGACGATGAGTTTGTGTGGGACAACGGGGACGACAGCTCTCTAACGTACGTGAACTACACGAACTGGGCTCCAGGAGAGCCGGGCGGACATCCCACATATTGCGTATACGCTGGGAACGTCACAGCATGGCAGTGGTACATCAGCCAATGTAGGGTCTCGAGTCACGTTATCTGTCAGTACACGGGCTGAGCGGTCCGGACCGGCGGGCAAATTGTGCGTCGGAGAATCTGATATGGTTTGTTAAATTCGTGTCCAGATTTATCCCCTTTGCTTTTGCGATAGAACTTTAATAAAACACTTTCGCACAGAAATTAAATAAAATATTTCTTGGTCCCATCTGCTGTAATGCCTGTTGTAGACCAATTAGAGTGGAATTGGTTTACCAATTAAGGATGACGAATTCACAGGTTTTGTTCGTGTACAATTTATTTAAGTCACACTTAACATGGACATTATTTACAGACAATGGTTCGAAAAACATGCATAAAACTATAAATGCTATGAATGTTGAAAAATGCAGCACAAATTGTATGAAAGCTACCATCAGTGCGAACTACTGTAGAACAATTATAAAATATGATGCCTGTAGTAATCCTGTGACTTGCATCGAAATACAACATTATTTCAGCGAGTTGTATAGCCCCTCCTTTTCGTCGGACAGTTCGATCAAAGGATCAGTTCTCGCGCTGTCCGCGGGGAGAGTCGCGCATGTCCACTGGGTCGGATATGACGTCATATGGTCCGGACACGGCCGCTGATTGGCTGTCGGCATTCCCTGGACAACAGGCGGCAATAGTTGTTGTCCAGTAACGTGTGTGATCCGTCCCATTGTATCATATGTCTTCTCGATGTTCTGGGTTTCTTTTCGGATTCTGGACCATATAAGCGTACATTCGTATATCTAATGAATGACACCAATGCCAACATAGCCAATATTTAACAATTAAATTAAATTAAATTAACCCAAAAATTGGAATTTAATTAATTGAATTAAATTAATTGTGTTAATTTATATAATAAATTTACAATTAAAAAATTAAATTAACCCATGCCTGCAACACACATGGTAACATGTCTTTGTACTGACAGTGTCACTCTGATTAGACCACGAACATTGATTTGTAGAATTGGTCATTGCATTTGGTTTTGGGATATGAATTTGTCTGTTTGTCGATGTTTTATTTTATTGCGATTCAAATCTCAGGCTACCTGTATCTCTGAAAGTAGACGACTCCTATCACGATCACTACCACCACAACGACTAGAGCGCCACCTGCAAACCCCGTCATCACCACCACTGGAGGATCCGTGTAAAAATTGAGTGAAAACAAAGCGCATTATTGATAAATAGCTGTAGACAGAATGTGTCCTCTGGGAAACAAAGATAGTTTGGGATAATAGTCTAAGCAAATATTTTAAATATTGCCCACCTGATGGAAGAGTTAACGGTTTGTTCTCCTTCTCATCTTTGGAAGGAGAAAGCACTGTGAAACATATAAAAGGGTGATTCAACAAAGAGTGATTCACATTCAGTGACACATGCACTGCTGAAAAGTTCAGTCGTAAATTTGAATATTTAAATTATGAAATGTTTATTTTTAAACATAACAAAAGTGCACATTGAGACAGAGAAGACTGCACTGCATACACGGTAAAATATATAAACATAATAAAATATAAGTGCACCTGGGGGTCTGGTTTCTTTGGTACAGTTTCCCACAGTTCCGTGCCACGTGTTTCCGGTGCACGTGAGCCGCCATTCCTGGTCGTTTGTCTCACAGCCAATCACAGCCACGCTACCTTCTCTCTTGTACCAGGCATTAGGCGGTCGGGACAAGTCGGGACAACCAGACACTGTATGTTGTGATAAATGATATTAGCTTACGCAAATAAATAGGAAAGTATGTTTTTGTTGCAGTATCATTATATTATTATAGTCAAATTCATCCATCAGTGAAACACGCCTTTTGGCCGTAGTATTGTTTTGGATAATCGGATCAACTTGAAATTTTGTGTTTGTCAATTGGATATCATGCCGTAGTTTTTCATCTCAAAAAAAAAGTTGGCAGGCGCGTAGCTAGGCGTATGCACGTACGCATTTGCGTACACACTAATTGTTGACATAAAAAAAACGAAAAAAGTAACGAATCCAATAAAATCACGCAACTTGTTATGTTATTGTTTATATATTCCCTGTACATGTATGCCAATAAATAGCCATAAATGACATCGAATGCTTAACCGAATGCTGACTAAGGCATTCAAATTTGCATAAGGACCTTGGTGTCAGTGAGAGTGGAGAGTGAAGTGTGATAAAAAAAACCGACAAAAACTATGTCAGGAATTTTCACCGAATGGTTATAAATCATCAATTATGCAAGTGATTCAAAGGTTACACAAAACACAAGTTACACCACTTACTACCTATCCCCCCATCCTCCTCGGCAGCGGCGGTCTGACCATGATCGTTCATTAGGCCTAAAGTACTACAGACTCTAAAAAAGAGTAGATCTAGAACTGAGTGATCTACACGCAATAATACTACAACAATTTAAGCAGACTAGATATAGACTCAGATTTTTTCTAACTTATTTACATCGACTGAGTCCATTGGTGTTTTTTATTTTGTGAGGTCGTCATATAAGAACCCTCTGAGGTAAAAACCTGTGCCACCCTATTTGTCGTCCACACGTGTTTCTAATGGTGTTGAACCACTTGGCCAAACCTGAAAATTCAGTTAACATGAGCCTTGATTGGTTCCAATAGACAAATTCATACGACCTCTTTCAATTGATAATTTACCAGTAATAAATCCGAACTCGAATTTTGTAAAATTATAAGAATACCTCGTGCTGCATATATCCTGTTTGTCCACTTTTTAACATAATATTTCACTGGCATTCACATGACAATATAAGTCGAATTTATGCATTATTGAAAGTGTAGCGATTCTTCAAAATATTTTTACTTGAAAGGACTGCTTGAACGCTTTTACATATGTAAAATATCGGGAAAACGCTATATAATTTTCACTGTTTAAAATATATTAAATAATTTCTAACATTTTCAGTCAAAATATCGAATGAAAATTGTTGATTGCGCTGCCTAAAATCGTTTCGGAAGGCCTCCAGAAAGTGTTAAAAAAAATTAAATGTTTAAAATATTTCAATAATTCTCAAAACTTGTGGCCCGAATATTGAAAAAAAAAGTTGAATGCGGTCCCTAATATAGCTTCGAATAGCTTTCTGAAAGTGTCGTAATTAAAAATTCTCTTGCGGGGCTTACGGTGCCCCCCCCCCCCAACCCCCCAGACCGGGTTGTTGAGCAGTTTCAGTACACTTCGATAATCTCTGGCTACGCCCCTGGTTGGGGACCTGGTGATCCGATTAATTTAAACAAAATTACGGCCAAAAAGCGTGTTTTACTGATGGATGAACTTGAGTATATAATAATTATTGTCATAATTAATCACAACGGCGCTTGAATATTTGTAAATTGATGAATAGGCACATGGATTTCATTTTAAATCACCTTGAAATGATACCACAAAACTTTTGTCAATGCTGCGCTCTGGCGACAAGAAAATCTCCACGCTGTTGGTTTTGGACGAGTACAACACCACCTCTCGTTGTTTCCCGCCACATATCGTATGATTGATGCCCAGCGCCCTCTCGAGGATGTAGCCGTAAACATACTTGCAGGTGATGAATGATTCTACTTTGTCGCTGGCGGCGAAGTCGATCAGAGACATGTTTAAAATCTGTCCGACTTGAGCTCTGATGATCCAGTGAGGTTTGGGAGAGCCACAGCTGATCTGGTTAGACAGGTGCCCGCTCGCTTTTGTGAGGGCATTTGGTCCAGCTGAACACTGATTTTCGACTGAAGTGAATCATTCGCAGCTCGATTGATTATCATAGTTGAAAATCATAATACATATTGCGCCGGTAGTACTACATATGTGTACTTCTGGGGTGTCAAATAATTCAAACTACACATAAGAACCGACATTATACAAACCCAGCTGGTCTGAAATTGATACCAAGCCATGCAGCTGGTCTGAAATTGATACCAACCTTTCATGCACGTATATTCCACCTCCAAGAACATGCGTAGAGACTTAGAACAGTGTATGTTAGCCGAATATAGATCTATCACAGGAAAACTACAACGCTGATGACCGGAGCACCGGCTGGCGACTGGAGTGAGAACTTCATTTCTGCACCCGATGAACTCATTCTCCGTGATACACCGACCCACGCGCATGCGCCCTAGTATTGCTGACGTCACTACTATGATTTCGTCGGTTTCACAGCTGGCCGAGAACGTGTCCAAATCACACGTTTCAGTTATATCTATATAATAAGAGGCATACGATAAATATTAATTTCAAACATTGAATACTAATAATTGATAAAAATGAAATAAATATAGGTTAACATATATTACGTTCTTTGATATGTATTGAGACCGGGTATCATTAATTGTTGATATTACAAGAAACATTATTACTGTGATCGGGCTTTGTTTCTGTTCTGAAGCTTGTTTCATTTCAGGTTTTTTATTGCCATCATCAAAATCTTGCGACACTGGTGGCGTTAGGTTGACACGTGTATTATTAAATATGTACCCTGAACAATACTGCCTAAACTTCCACTGAAATATCAGTTTGCAAGGTACATACCGGCTGTGGCAAAATTTGAATTTGGCGCCAAACACATCCAAGCCCCGAGCAGCCAGGCCGCCGTGCCGCGTCTGTTTATCATAATGATGCTGACGGGAACAAAGGAAATGCGTGCATCAGTGACTCATACATCGCGTGTTTATGCTGAGCGAAGTTTTCTGACACCATGACATGATATGCACACTAATCAGGTCATGATAAGTGTTAATGAATCTTGAATCTTTAGTCAACGACAAACTCAAGCAAATACTTGGTATGCTAATTATTCGGGCAAGCTCATTAGTATGCAGGCGTCGCTGCGATCGATCAATATACAAAACATACAACGATTTACTTGTGAAACTACACATGTAAACACGCACACAGTACAACAGATTGCTCTACATACCTTGTTGAATTTCCCACAGGTGAACCAGACACTACCTTGCAAAGAATACACACTAAATCTCCAGCAAATTCCCTGACTATCCCTTGTCCCTATGCCGTGTAATCCAAGATGGAGAGCTCTAGCACCAAACCGATACTCACTCAGACGCCAGTCACGTGATCTTCACAGCAGTCTACGCTACAGCCACCAGATGGCAGCATGGAGTTTCCCGCGCTTTTCTATGTTGCCCACCAGTGGTAGTATAATTATTCAGGCACGAGCTCGGTAGCAATATGATCCCCATTCCGGTTTAGTAGTAACATTATTAAAAAGGGCTTTGATTCACCAAGAATGAAGTTTAAAAAGCCACGTGTGTCATATTTGATATTCAGATAACAAACATTAAAATTATATACCAACCAACTTTTCCCATTTATTATTAACATTATTTGTCTTTGAAATATCGCCGTTTCTAAGTTTCAAAGGTCACATTGTATGATATTTGATATTGAGATAACAGACATTGGAATTATATCCCAATAAAAAATCTGAAAAACGCCGGAATTAATGCCTTGAAAATAATTAATTGTTCCTTATCCAACCCCACTTTTGTTGAAAGTGACAGCCTCGGATTTTTCATACCCGATTTTTCATTGAAGATACTGGAGATTTTTCATTAAAGATATTGAAGATGCCGCTAGCACTTTCTGATGTTTTCCTCACTAAACCGATTCATGCTCATTAACCTCCAAAATCACCAAAATTATCAAATTCCGTATATTCTCGTGTTGTAACGTTTGATTGGATGAGTCATTATAGTTGGCAATGTGCATATGCATTTGACAATGAAAGTCATATTGCGGATGCTCGGAAAATATGTGTCAACGACCACACGTTGTCATGCGAACTATTTTTTTTCAGAACAATTTCTTCCACTGGAGGGTGCGTAACAGTTCCCACATAGGTATATATGCACCTTGCGAAAAGTCTCATTGGCATGGTCGTTTTCGGGTTCCTGTATAGAATTGATCAGTACGTGCCTGCAAGGTGGGACAATGTGGCACTTTCACTGCCACCACAAAATTGCCAAGACTTAACAATAGTTTCAACAAATCTGGTTTTCCGCATCCTTTCGCTAAGAACAGTTGAAATGCAGTGATGGAAAATAGCAAAACTACAGGAATAAACACAGTTTTAATGCTTTATGATATGTTGTAGTGACGAAACCTATAAAATTGAATTTGAGATTTCCATAATGAAAACAACGAGAGTAAATACTATAACAAATCATGTACGTGTATTTAGTTATGACTGCGCGTATAAAGAACTCGTTCACATCATGTTTTTTTTTTCAAACTTCAATGCAGGGTCATCAGGGCATATTCTTGAGGATGCATTGTTTCTAATGACCAATATATTCAACCAGGATTCGCGTGCTTAAACTCAGATCAATTTACTTAACAGTTGTGTCTCTAATGGCCAATTCAGGATCAATAAAACTTTAGGAGCACTCAAAGAGAACTGTTATCAAGTAGCAGGTTACCACAAGATGCACCTTACATAGTCCTCACGCTGATATTACAATCTTAATACTACATCATCAAGTCATCTTAGACTATAATATGAACTGTTTAGACTTCGGAAGATGTTTTCATTACAAATTGGCCATCTTTGGTCATACAGGGAACCTAAATACCGAACCTAAGATGAACCATTTTTTAGAATTAGGACAGAGCCGACCAAGCACTTGTATCCAAAGACACACTAGCGTCGTTCACACAGGCAGTGTGCGAACTATAATTGTTACTTTACTGTACTCGTGATGGAAAATGCCCCCCCCCCCCTGACCAAAACTAATGTCGAAATATATCTGAAATTATGGCGATGTGTGCGAAATTTTACTCTGGAGAGACCAGAAAGCTACCGCAGAACATTGAAACGATGGTTTCTGGGGGCCCTTGTGCGTGCTGAAAACCCAGGAGAGGCTATGGAGCTACCCCAAAACATAAAGTTTACTGTCTTTTGGGAACCTTCAGTGGGCCCAGAATTCCGGCTACGATTAGGTCCCCTCCCCCAAATCCTGGTTCCGCCCCAAACTATTGCCCCAAAAACTGTCCATATCGATTTTCTTGAAATTCGGGAAATTTGATCAGTGAGGAGCCTGCGCTCACAGACGCTTGAGTTGACAATTGACAACTTGAGTTTACTGTAGCTGAAATGTGGTTTCAATAAAAAAAGATAGCCAATGCGTATTAGACGGATTTGTGTGTATGGATGATTCGATAATTTGAATATATCATCTTCGTTGGATTAAAAATTGTGCAATTAAATTGGGCAATTTATTCATGGTATACATATAATCCAAATGATCCACGTTATTAGCGTAAGAGACAAAAACAATAAAACACACAAATAAATTCAAACATGGACACAATTTTGCAGAAGTTGAGATACAATACAGCGATGGTTTTGGACGATGCGCTCGAAGTACAAAATGTAGACAGAAAAATGTGTATCCGTCATGTCTTTCGTAATACAGTTATTACATCTTTTAACAAAGCAAGAAAAAACCCACACAGTTACTGCATGTGATCACCTTCAAAGCTGAGAAAATATGTCGACAAATTGATTTCTTTTAAAAACTCATGTGGCCCTAATACGCTTCCGTAATATCAGCTATCAGCACAGTTAGTGTGGAATTTTATGCGCATACCAACACGACGCAATTTATACCATGTATACAAGGGAATCATATTTCTATACGTCAGAGGAAAGCATCGATCATCGTCCATCACATACATGATACATTCGACATCATCCCAGCCAATGGTTGGGTCGTTCATCCTGACACAACGTGCATGTACATGACTGTAGGCTCACAGATTCGATATTGATTGAGCTCGTACAAACGAATGCAATGTTATTTCAGCGAGTGACTGTAGGCTCACAGATAGAATGCGTTATGTTGGAGATGCCGGTGACAACGAGTGCATGAATTATCCAAAATATTACTGAAATCGAAAGGTCTATTGGCTCCACTATCTCCGGATTGCATCATAAAGTCACGTAGATCATCGTGAAGCATTTACAATCCAGTATCATTGGGATAAACGGCAACGTTTTCGAGATAATAATATTTGGCCATAATATTGGACAATTTCATAGATCACGGTTGATTGACCAGGCCATTTTGGACTGCAGGCTTGACCATGGCCTCACAGGGCCTAGTGGGTGACCTCGTTAGCGACGCTACCCTAGCGACGATCGACTGCCCGCAAGCAGGTAACCCACCGCGAGAATCGACTCTACTGCTGTTTGACTCTGCCTTGAAATCTCCCCCGGCAACCTCCACACAGATCTCCGCTTCTCAAACATCGCAGACGGACATTCAAAGTAAAACTGGTAAATCACAAAGGAAACTGCAAAAAAAGAGACAATCACAGGTATGTTTGCCTGAGTGTAAAGAGACATCTCAATCTAAAGTAACGCTCATACAGTGTCATTTATGCCAACTGTGGATACACCCCAGTTGTGTAGCAGAAAAGGAATCAGATATCATAGGCATATGGACATGTCCCAACTGCCGCAAAACCCCGGCAGTCGTATCTAAAATCTTGGAAATCGTCCAAGATCAGAAGATAACCATAAACAATCTTGTATCAAACGTGAATTGTCTTCTAGAGAGAATAGATCAGTTTGAAAATCTACACGAGCGTTTGACAAACAAACTGGAAGAAACTACAGCAAGCCTTCGACGCATATCCGATGAGAACGCAGAATTAAGAAAAAACTTATCCACACTGACCCAACTTCAAGCACATGGAAATTGGCAGGGATTTCGCCAGAAACCCAAAACCATGCTGCTGGGCAGTAGCGTTATTCGCGACATCGATCAGAACAAATTATGTAACACCGTGATCAAATGTCAGCGAGGCGCCCTCCTCAAGGATCTGTGCAACGAAGTTGATCAAATAAATGACAATGATTTCGACAAGGCTATAATTGTCTGTGGCGGGAATGACTGCGATACTGGGCGCACAACTACGGACATCATCGGAGACTTCAATGCCCTGTGTACGAGCGTGAAGAGCAAGGCACGTGACATAGCGGTGTCCAGTGTATGTCCAAGAATCTCCGACAGTTCCTCAAGTGAAAAAATTAACGCTGTCAATGCTGCACTGCAGAGTATGTGCTCTGACGAAAACTGGACTTTCATTAACAACGACCCAATGTTCCACCTCGCCGATGGCTCGATAAACGATGGCTATCTGCTCGCTGATGGGGTCCATCTAACCAGGCAGGCTACAAACCGTCTCGCGAAGAACCTAGGGTTACCCTTGAAGAACCCTAGTAACAGCGTATGGGTCGACAGACGGAGACGTACGACGAACGTATCTCAAACAACAGAGGAGCAGAGGAACGATGGATTCAAGCATCCGTTCTGGAATAACGCCCGACGTAAGGCTGCACCCCATCCAACACCTAGCGACCATCCAACCTCTCGTAGCAGTCAAACCTCACATGACTACATGTACCAAACTTCGCGTGGAGCATCAATGTTCAGCATAACATCGCCAGCCCATCCGTGCGGTAATTGTGGAGAAAGTAACCACAACACTAGGAAATGTCGATACAGCTATCCCCTGGACTGCAGACTGTGTGGGAAAGACGGCCACAAGGCAAAGCATCACTCTCGGGTACACGACAGATCAACAAACTCGCACCGATGGGGCATGAATGACCGACACACGACATAGGAAATTGGCCACGATGACTGTGCCATCGATCATCAACCAACTGTAACCAACTCTGACGATGACCCAGCAAACCTCGATGATTTGAACATTGGGGAATTCGACAACTTTTATGATCTAGTGCCATTTTATGCAAAATACAAATCATGTCTTAAAATCGGACTAATTAATATAAATAGTGTTCGTCACAAGCACGCTCAGCTCTCCGAATGTTTAACGAAGGGGTTATTAGACATTTTATGTATCCAAGAAACGAAACTTGACGAAACGTTTCCAGTTGCTCAATTCTGCATACCAGGTTTCAATGTTTATAGGCAAGATTGTACTCGCCATATGGGTGGTTTAATGGTATTTGTCAGAAATGATATTGTCCAATGTAGACTGACCGAAATTGAAAATATCGAATGTGAATCTGGTAGGATAGAGTGTATCGCAATGGAACTCACCATCAGTACCACAAAATGGTTATTATGCAGTGTATACAAACAACCTAAAGTTAATGATCGAGCATTCAAAGAAATAATGGATTCTTTTATCACTAGGTGTAACAGTATTAGTACCAATGTGATTATAGCCGGGGACCTGAATATCAATATGAATTGTAAAACTAACTGTTTATCCGATATTCTAGATGTAAATGGTTTTAAAAACATGGTAAAGTCACCCACATGTTACAAAAATATCACAGACCCTACGCTTATTGATGTGATATTGAGTAATGTACCGAAGCGATTACAGGGTGTCATAGCTTTCGATACAGGTCTCAGTGACTACCATCACATGGTTTGTCTCGCTACAAAAATCCACATTCCAAAAACAACTTCCAGGGTTATCAAATATCGATCCTATAAGCATTTTGATGAAGATCGGTATATTCGGGATATATATGAAGCCCCATTTCAAGTAGCAGAAATATTTGACTCGCCTGATGATACATATTGGTTTCAAGAAACCCTGATCAAACAAATCATAGATGAAAATGCACCTCCCAAAACCAAGAAAATAAAGGGAACACAGGTTCCGTACATGAATGGCAAACTTAGAAAGGAAATAAATTACAAAAACAAGCTCAGGCGAGATTACCAGAAGCGTTCCACCAGTCGAAACTGGGAGCTGTATCGAAAACATCGCAATTATGTGGTTAAACTAAGTAAAGAAAGTGCTCGTTCTTATATGAAAAAGAATTGTTCATCAACTACTGATAGTAAAGGGTTCTGGAAAATTGTAAAACCCCTAATAAGTGACAAGCAGATAACTAACTATGATACACTCACGCTTGTTGACGAAGGACAAGTTGTAAATCAGCCACGAGAAGTTTGTTCCGTGATGAATTCATTCTTCATTGATGTAGCTAAACATATTGGTGATGATGACAGAATAACAGGTTGTACCATCACTGACGTAGACATAATGAATGAGAAGTATGTAACACATAGCAGTATATCTAGCATACAAAATCTACCCAGCATGAACCCCACCCAGAGCTTCAATTTCAAACAAATAAGTGAAGACATAGTATACGAGAAGTTCAAAAATCTAAACCCCCGAAAGTCTACAGGTTATGATGCTATACCGCCTCGATTACTGAAAATGGGTGCAGAGGCCATAAGTGGTCCTATTTGTTACACTATAAATATGTGTATTTTAAACTCTGTCTTTCCCAACTCCCTTAAATATGCTGAAGTCACTCCAGTGCATAAGAAGGGTGATAGCACATCTAAACAAAATTATCGACCTATTAGCATTCTCCCTAGCATCTCCAAAATATTTGAAAGCATTCTCCTGGACCAACTTGGTCCGTACATGGAAAATCATATGTCGCCATATCTGTCAGGTTTTCGGAAAGGCCATGGTTGTGAGAATGTTTTATGTAGGTTCACAGAGCAATGTAAGGCAAGTCTTGACGATAAAAAAATCTATGGAGTATTACTTACAGACCTATCTAAGGCATTCGATTGTTTACCGCACCAACTATTAATCGCTAAATTATCTGCATATGGGCTCAGCAAAACGGCATGTTGCCTCGTAGCTAGTTATTTCATGAGAAGGAAACAACGTGTCAAACTTGGAAATGTATGCAGTGACTGGGAATATATTTACAAGGGGGCGGCTCAAGGATCACTCTTTGGTCCATTTGCTTTCAACGTACATATAAATGATCTCATCATAGATACAAGTAAAACTAGTGATGTCTACAATTATGCGGATGATACAACAGTATGCTGTCAAGGCACAAGTCTGACGGAGGTTCTGACTAACCTCCAGGGCCTGGGCACTTTTATGGTGGGTTGGTTTAAGGCAAACCATCTCAAGGCCAACCCTGATAAATTTCAACTAATCATTTTCGATCATGAAAAGCACAACAATGAAATTACAATTGATAATTCTGTTGTAAAAAATGTTGACGCAGTCAAGCTACTTGGACTACATATTGACAGAAAGCTTACCTTCCATGAACACATGTCTCATATATGTCAAAAAGCGGGAAGAAAAATTAATGTGCTAGCACGCCTGTCTAAAACCTTGAGTATTGACAGTAAACTGGTGCTATTTTATTCGTTTATATTGTCACATTTTGAATACTGTTCTTCTATTACCCATTTCTGTTCGATAAACGACGCACGCAAAATTGAAAAAATTCAACTTCGGGCGTTACGGTACATATATAATGATTTTAAATCCAGTCCCACAGCTCTTAGAGAGCATGCAGGACAACCGTCCATGTATGTTAACCGGGTAAGAAATCTCCTGGTTAATGTTTTCAAAATAATCAACCAAAAATGTCCATCGTACTTGCATGATATATATACCGTTAAGACATGTACCTATGACCTTCGCAATGACTTATCACTCAAATTGCCCTATTTTAATACTATCAACTATGGCAAAAATACTTTGTCTTATCAAGGAGCGTGTTTATGGAATCTACTACCGTCTGAAATTAAACACAATACGGAATTGAAAGAATTCAAAAGCAATTTGATAAAATGGAATCCAAAATGTGGATGTCAAAGCTGTCACTTGTGCAAACTAGGCAAATTATGAGAACCGAACCACTGTTTCTTTTCACCGCTCATCTGTATACAATCATCCCTGTTGTCATTCATGTATCGTTTCATGTCGATTACTAGCTTCGGCTAATGTTTATATTGTACCTTTTATCGACGTTAAATAAAATTTTACTTACTTACTTACTTACTTAGTTGTAGAGTCCTTCTTTTTCATCGGACAGCTCGATCAAAGGATCATTTCTCGCGGCGTCGGCGGGGAGAGTCGCGCATGTCCAATGGGTCGGATATGACGTCATGTGATCCGGACACGGCCGCTGATTGGCTGGCGGCATTCCTTGCACACCAGGGGGCAATAGTTGTTGTCCGGTCACGTGTGTGTTCCGTCCCATTGTAGCATACGTCTTCTCGATGTTCTCGGTTTCTTTTCGTATTCTGGCAAACAGACATAGTGGAGGTGCTGTAGCTTACCGGTAATTATGTGAAGAGATGTGAAAAATATGTTAAAAGTCGTCAAATAGACAAAAATCAGTCATTTTGTTATGATTAAATAGCTGGCAGATAGATTGATTTCTTTTAATCAAAAGATTATTGCAAATTCATTAGGTCAAAAAACAAGTGTCGGCAGGACAGATGGACGACGGACGAACAACCAGAACACTGGCTTGTCGGACCCATGTAAATTACTTGTATCTCTGAAAGTAGACGACTCCTATCACGATCACTACCACCACAACGACCAGAGCGCCACCTGCAAACCCCGTCATCACTACCACTGGAAACAGAATCGCATACTGTATTAAGCTATTTCTTGCAAAAAAATCATTCTGAGTGGTTAAAATGGTTTGTTGTTCATTCTTAATATGACAACAAATGACAATTATTTCGATGATAACCAACCCGATGGAACGGTCAGTGTTTGCTTCTCATTCTCATCTTTGGAGGGAGCAATCACTGCAAAGCAGAAATTCATAGTTTAATTAGTGATTGGTTTGTATACGCAAAAGTCTTATGCAACATAATCGCAAAAAAATATTACCAGTGAACATAATAGTATGCAAGTTTGTTTCACACAGCGTGGTCCATGAAAAGGAACCACAAAATAATATATAATACAGCATCAAATACCTGGGGTTCCGACTTCTTTTGTACAGTTCCCCACAGTTCCATGCCACGTGTTTCCGGTGCACGTGAGCCGCCATTCCTGATCATTTGTCTCGCAGCCAATCACAGCCTCACTACCTTCTCTCTTGTACCAGGCGTTGGGTGGTCGAATCAAATCCGGGCAGCCATAGACTGCAAGTGGATATACAATGTCATGTATATGTAGATCTATATAAAATGTACACCAATTACAACAAGCAGTAGATTTTGTTAGAGATTCTTTTGTATTATGATTACAGTGAATAATCATCAATTTATTCCATATTCACTAGGAATGAAGGCATGTTGAAGAGAATTAAATAAATATACACGTAATAAGTTTTTTTTACAAGTTACCTTGAAAGGTCACCAGGAAATTTTTGTCGATGTTATTCTGTGGTATCAAGAAAATCTCCACGCTGTTGGTCTTGGACGAGTACAGCGCCCCCTCTCGTTGTTTCCCGCCACAGATCGTATGGTTGATGCCCAGCGCCCTCTCGAGGATGTAGCCGTAAACATACTTGCAGGTAATGAATGACTCTACTTTGTCGCTGGCAGCGAAGTCGATCAGAGACATGTTTATAATCTGTCCGACTTGAGCTCTGATGATCCAGTGAGGTTTGGGAGAGCCACAACTGATCTGGTTAGACAGGTGCCCGTGACTGGAAGTGAGGGTTGTAGGTCCACGTGATTGACAATCCTGCTCAACTGCAATACATTTCACACAATGATAATGTATATATTTCAACCAAGGTTAAATTCCATTTCATAATATGCAAGCGATTCAATTTTGTTCAGTGTGATCAATTTGATCAATTTTGATCAGATTAATTTTTCTCAATGTGATTGTCAAATAGATCTGTAAAATCAGCGGGTGTACCTTTGATACAGGTGTATGTGACTTCAAGGTATTTTATCAAGGACGCGGAACAATCTGTGTTCAAAGATTCCATTTCCCAGACTTCGAATTCACACTCCCTTCTACCGGAGCACGACCTATCAACCAGTGCGTGAACATCGTTTGTGCATCCCATAAATTCGTCCACGGTGATACACCGGCCCACGCGCATGCGCCCAAACTCTGCTGACGTCACCATTATGACCTCATTCTGGGAGCAACTGGCGCGAAAGTCTTCATGTGTACAAGTTTCTACACGTTCTGTTTTGGGAATAAATGTAAATATAAAGTCTTTTCGATATTATCAAGATAATATAATTATAAAATTAAGATAAAATAAAATGTAAAACTATATATAAAAAAATTATAAAATAATGTTACACATATATTTTATCTATAATGTATGATTTAATCATACAACGATAACAAACTATAAATGAATATTGTGCTTAATACACTATAAATATATACAGATGAGAATATATACACAGTACCTCATGTATATATGAATATTACCGTGTAATCGAATAAACAGTGGATATATGTTGTTTAACAGTAACAGTGCTCAATTCTATTGTGATCCCGCGTGCATACCAGCTATTACGGAGTTTGAATTTGGCGCCAAACACATCCAAGCCCCGAGCAGCCAGGCCGCCGTGCCGCGTCTGTTTATCATAATGATGCTGACGGGAACAAAGGAAATGTGTGCATCAGTGACTCATACAAGCTATTCCCGCTATGTATACATAGCATAGGAAGTTCCATACCCCACAAAATATGATATAGATTTGATATCAGAATCAGTATTATTGAGGAAGCAATCGCAACGCGATTTTCAGACCCCAAGAAAATATGTTTATGATTTGACCCAGCTCATTATTATGCAAGCGTCGCTTCTCTCGATCAATACACAACCGACTACACTCACTACATACACCTATCTACCCTACTGGCAGTAATAGACATCTACAACGCACGCATTTACACTACAAACCTCCAACCCTGCTCCTTCCTCATGTGAATCAAACACTACCTTGCAAACATACACACCAACGTCCGAATATATCCGATAAATTCACGAGCTATCCCCCGTCCCTGTGCCGTGTAATCCAAGATGGAGAGCTCTAGCACCAAACCGATACTGGCCCAGGCCGCCAGTCACATGGTGTACCCCCACAGTGTATACCGCGGTCGTCAGGGGGCAGCACGGAGTTTCCCGCGCTTTTCTGGGTCTGTCTAATGTACGGTTTCAACTATGCACGCATGCACGCTATAGAGTGCAACTTAGAAACGGCAGCGCATATGCATATTGTATGGAATATACACGAGCCTACATGTATGGATGACCCATTCTATCAGGCATTATTTAATAACGCACAGTTATTTTACATAAAACATTAATTCGAGAACAATTTTGCACAATGCATTAATGTTGATTGCCTATACATTTTTGGTGGGTATTTCGCAGCTGTAAATAATTGTGTATGTGTGTGTTTTTTCTTTGTATTCAGAATATGCCGTGATTTTGAATACGCCGTTGAAAGGCCAGAGCCTTTTGTATGTCCTGTGGTAGTTTCCTGGCCTCTGTTGGGTATAAATTTCACCTAAATGCCCATTGATGTCCATGTTAAAATAATTCTTGAAAACAAGTCGAAGGAACGAACCTGTCTTGGCGTGAGGTCCAGAGCTATATTTGTCCTGAGGTAGATTCCTGGCATCTCCTGGGTATAAATATCAATCAAAATAATTCTCATAATTGTTGGAAAGAGAAGCGAACCCCAGAAGCCTGAGTTATACATTGTCCTGTGGAAGATTCTTGGCCTTTTCTTAGTGTGAATCTCACTTAAATAGCCGTTGATGCAAGGTTATCAAAGTAATTATAAAAATTGTTGGAGAAAAGAACAAGCAAGTCTCGGCATGGGGTCTGGGGCCTACTGAGGGCCCTAGAAGCCAGAGCCATTTTCATGTCCTGTGGAAGCTGCCTGGCCTCTTCTAAGTATAAATTTCCCTTAAATACACATCGATGTGTGTCCTGGCATTTTGGCGCGTATACTGAAATACTTTCCTTAAAGAAACATTATCCATCCTTACATGGAATTTCACTGTGTGCGGCAACAGTGGGAATGGTCAGGCGCCGTGCCGCGGTACAAAGGGCAATCGTCTCAATAATATGCATATCAGTAGCTGTATAAATCAACATAGCATCCATACGTAATAAATAAACACATGTAGTTGCTAAGATAAAGATTTTTTTTTGTATTTATGTCTTTATTTTGGGTCTCCCTCTCCCCCCCCCCCTCTATTATTCGATAAGGGAGCGGGGGGGGGGGGGTACTCAGGACTCCCCATGACCCCCCTCTGAATCCGTTATTGTATAGCAAATACTCAACAACAAGTATATCCGAACATATCCGAACTCAGCTTAGAGATACAACCGTTGCCGCTATATAAGCATTATAAGTTTTAGAGTTAAATTTTCCGCATGCTGAGGCATATAATAGAATCCGTTCAGGTTTGGAAATATCTAAATCCCGAATGTGAAAGAATTTGAACAGCATTCACGTCAACTATAGTCTGATTACATGGGGTCAATTTACACATTAGGTCCTGTCTAAACCCGAACATATGCTTAAATTCCTAAAGATACCCATTTGAAACATGTGATGTCGACGAACACGGCAAGTCTGGTACACGCTCTCTTTGTGTGTCATGTACCCATTCAACTAAAAGAACTTCCATAGCACAAACACCGAAAAAGCACAACGACCGTGTCGGGCTTGTCAATTTTTGTTGCAGCGCGACTACAGTCCTTGTCCCCCCGATATATTCTCAGTCGGCGTTAGTACACGCCTGACCGAATCACTTACGTGAATTATACCACAATCTGCGGGAATGTATTTCCGTTTCCTACGCAGGACAATCACAAGCACCCTTCTGCTTGTCATAGCTTGTCATAGCACTAGCACTAGCTTAACAATACCGCGGAACGGTACCGCCACCTGTGTGTGAATTTCAGAACTACGCCCCTAGCGGGAACAGACTCACAACAGCCCGGGTGAGGGACGGGTGGTGTGTATCGGATTGGTGCTAGACCATCTCCATGCTGGATTGACAAAGGAATAACTTGGTCCGTCTTTGTTGGAAGAACACTGGATATCGCGGTGGATACAGAGCCAAATCTTACATAATTCACCAGGTAAGTGTGCGGCGTGGTATAGAAGGTAAATCACCAGGTTAATTGACAACATTCGATGGTATTTCCATACAATTCGGTAATATTTCAACGCATGTACCACACAAAGGACTAAATATCGATCAAAACAGACGCTTGAATGTATTATGATAATGTGGTTGAATCATCACAAAGCTTCGCCTCATGTATTACTCAGAAATTAGCATGCTTTTGGTTTGAGCACTTCCGTGAATGGTTGTATTTTTCTAGACTGTATGAATCATTATATTTATGATATAAACACAACGTTTTCCTAAGATTGTTTCGTCCAAAACAGGGAACTGAGCATGGTGTGTCCCAACATGGTTGCCGTATCTATCTGCGTTGCTGTAATTTTGGCGGGAAATTTGAAATTCGCATCTGCTGGTGAGTCAGCACTTGTTATTCACACACAAGCGAATTCGAATTATATTATTATGTGGGAAAGTAATAATAGTTTGTATGACTACACGTACATGTGAAGCATGTGCTGAGCTCACTAAGAAAACGACGAAAAATCGTTCGATCTTATCAATTCTTCATCGATGTTGTGTGATACATAATATTGATTCATCATTACTTCAGAAACAGTAGAGGCTTGCATGCTGGATAACTTCCATGCACAGTGCGCTCGTGGTCACGTGATTGTGGTGACGTCAGCAGAGTTTGGACGCATGCGCGTGGGACGCTGTATCACTGAAAACGAGTTTATCGGCTGCACAAACGATGTCCACACTGCGATGGATAGGAGATGTTCTGGTCGGCAAAGTTGTCAGTTTGACGTGGATGAATTAGAAACGGAAAATACAGAATGCTTGAAATCTTTGATGAAGTTTCTGGAAGTCACGTACACTTGTATAAAAGGTAAGATTTGTGTCTTTATGTCTAATTGTGGTGGATTATTGTTTCGGTAATTAATTGTGGTAGAATATTGATTTGATATTTAATTGTGGTAGCTTATTCTTTTGATATTTAATCGTATAGTAGTTCTTACAATTAGAAGAACGTCGGGAATGACGGGATGAGACCGGACCGTGTGAGGTGTTATCCAGTGTTATCTATAAATTCGGCACTTTCCTTTCTCAGTTGAAGCCACATGTACATCCAATGGCCCCAATACACTGACCACCAGTCACGGACACCTGTCTAACCAGATCAGCTGTGGCTCTCCCAAACCTCACTGGATCATCAGAGCTCAAGTCGGACAGATTATAAACATGTCTCTGATCGACTTCGCTGCCAGTGGCAAAGTAGAATCATTCATCACCTGCAAGTATGTTTACGGCTACATCCTCGAGAGGGCGCTGGGCATCAACCATACGATCTGCGGCGGGAAACAACGAGAGGGAGCGCTGTACTCGTCCAAGACCAACAGCGTGGAAATCCATTTGGTGTCCAGTAATACCATCG